>JAANYP010000126.1:0-213826 GCA_020465985.1 Centrapalus pauciflorus
TCTTATGAGAAGCGTAGGCTAGAAACAAACGAATTGCCTCTAGCCTGGCCACAGGAGCAAATGTTTCATCGTAGTCAATGCCTTCCTCCTGTCTGTAGCCCTGAGCAACTAGTCTTGCCTTATTTCTAATGACATGACCTTGCTCATCCATTTTATTCCTGTAAACCCATTTGGTGCCAATTATAGTTTTAACTTTAGGAGCAGGGACCAGCTTCCATACCTTGTTTCTCTCAAATTGATTGAGTTCCTCTTGCATGGCAGTGATCCAATTGGCATCTTTAAGTGCTTCTTCCACTTTCTTTGGCTCCATTAGGGACACAAAGCTAGAGAACATACAAAAGTTCCCTAAGCTGTCCCATCTTGTTTGTACCCCTTTGTTGATGTCACCAATTATTTGATCATTAGGGTGACACCTGATCCACTTAGGATCATTTTTCAATGAGGATTCTCCTGAGTTGTTTGCATCTTCAACAGCTCCTGTTGAACAGCTTTCAAGATTTTCAGACGCACTGATGTCTTGAACCTGTTCACTTGTTGAGCATGACTCTCCATTGTTGAACACATCAGCAGAGGATCCATGAAAATCAGCATTGATTGGTTCAGGACATGAAGTTGTAATTAAGTCAGTACACTTATTCACACAGGGTGTATCAACATAATCATCATCATGTCCATCATGGTTTGTAGGTTCCACTCTGGGTGTAGTGAAAGCTTTTGAGTCCTCTTCACTGTTTGAGTGTATGAGATCATCAAAGTTAAATTCTCCTGAAACAGATTCAGGAACAGCTTTGGTGGAGGCACTCCTGGACTCTTCAAAGGTTACATTGATAGGCTCAGCTATCACCTTTCTTTTGTTGTTGTACACTCTGTAGGCTTTGGAGATAGCAGAGTATCCAACAAATACACCTTCATCGGCTTTTGGTTCAAACTTTGCCAATTGGTTCCTTTGATTCAGAATGATGCAAGGACATCCAAACACATGGAAGTAGCTAATATTTGGCATCCTCCCTTTGGGTAGCTCATAGGGAGTCTTATTGAACCTTTTCACCACTAAGGATCTGTTTTGGGTGAAGCAGGCAGTGTTAACCGCTTCAGCCCAAAATGATGAAGGTAAACCAGATGCACACAGCATGCTACTAGCAGCTTCAATGAGGGTTCTGTTTCTCCTTTCAGCAACTCCATTTTGTTGTGAAGTTCTTACTGCTGAAAAGTTTTGTGAGATCCCTTTTTCTTAGTAGAAGTTCTCAAGAGTAATATTTCTGAACTCAGTACCATGATCACTTCTGAGCTGCTTCACTTGAGCAGAGTTCAGTATTTCCATCTTTTTGACAAATCCAATGATTTCTCTAGCAGCCTCTCCATTGCTCTTCAAGAAGATTACCCATGTAAACCTGGAGAACTCATCAACCATTACTAGAGTGTATCTTCTTCCTCCTAGACTTGGGACATTGACTGGTCCAAACAAGTCCATGTGGATTAAAAAGAGAGGAGTATCAATAGAAAAATTATGCTTGGATTTAAAAGATGATTTCCTCTGCTTGCCTTTCTCATAAGCTGTGCAGAGTCTATCCTTAACAAAGGTCTTAAAAGGAAAACCTGTTACCAACTCTTTCTTACAGAGTTTGTTGATATTCTTGAAGTTCAGGTGTGACAGCCTTTTGTGCCATAACCAGTTTAGATCTGCATTGGTTCTTGTGAGAAAGCAGGTTTCAGTTGTGGGATCAACAGATTTCATGTCTACAACATATACACATTTCTTTCGTTGAGCACACAACACAACTTTGCCTTGGGGATCCAATATGTAACTAGGTGCTCATCAAAGTTACCCTTGTAGCCAGCATCACACAGTTGACTTATGCTAACAAGGTTATGTTTCAGCCCAACCACATAGGCTACTCTTTTTAACACTGCAGCACCAGCTTTAAGAGTTCCATATCCCTCAGTGGATCCCTGTACATTGTCACCAAAGGTGACTTTTGGCTCTTTTTTAGGCTTGAGATCATTCAGCAGGTCCTTGCAACCTGTCATGTGCCCTGAGCAGCCGCTGTCCAAGTACCAAACCTAGGATGGTTGTTTGTCGTGCAGAATGTCATAGGAAAATATTAGTTTCTTTTAGGGGAACTCATCACGGAGATGAGTTCTCCTATTTCATCAACATGTGTTGATGGGCTAGTGATATCCACATTACTATTTCCTATTTGAGTGGTATCAGTTTGGATACCACTCTCATTGACAAAGTTACTTCCAACACTGCTTGTTTTAGCAATGATGGAACTAGCAGAGTCAACAGGCCTCATGTCCTCAGTTTCAGGACAGTCTTTGGCTATGTGTGTATTCTTCCCACATTTATAGCATTTTCTCTTTTTAGCCTTTTTGGAAGAACAGCTTTCAGAAACACATTCTGAGTTATTTTTGTTGATTTTATCAGCAGGTTTAGCAAACTTATTACGATTTTTCGATGAATCAACAGCTTCGGTGGAAGGCACAATAGCAACAGCTTTGCTTGTTTCTTCTTTCCTCTTTTTGGGAGGACAGATGTCAAGAATAGGAAGCTTGATTGGTTTTTGACCTTCCACAGGTTTGGAAAACTTATTCCCAGATTTCTCAGGCTGAGCAATGGCTTTGCCTTTGTCTTACTGAGATGTGATTGATGCTGCCTATCAACATAATCACTGTTTCTGGCTTTGAAAGACTTATTTTCATTTATAACCAGTTTTCCACTATGATTTGAAGACATATTTGAAACCACAGCAGATTTGCTTTCAACATGAGTCTTACCCTTAGCACTTAGCAGACTGATTTGATGGAGAACACATTCCATCATCAGCTTTTGGGCCCTTTTCACACAAGCTGTCAGTATTTTGAGGCCTAACAAACCTGTTTGTTAGACCAGCTTTCCATTAACTTTTTGGATGAAAGTGCCGGGAAGCTCACCAAGAGTGGATAAGTCATCTTTCGGATTATTGATCTCAACAATAGAAGCTGCTGTGTCAAGATCCCCTCCAAGATAGACTTGGATTTGTGCAGGGATCTGCTGACTTATGCAATGGCTGACTTTTTGTGCAGATTGGCACCAAGAGTCAACTATCTTTTGAAGCTTTGCATTAGTAAAATGGAGTTGATGTGTTTTCGTTCATCAAGCTCAGTTTCTAACTTATGCAAACTGTCCAGTTTACCATATTTAATTTCAAGATCAGTTTTAAGCTTAGAGATTTCAGATAGTAAAACATTATGCTTCTCAACAGCACCTTTTAAATCAACCAGCATATATTCAAACATTTTCACTTTTTCATCAGAACTCTAAGCCATAAAATTTTGTACCTTGTACAACATTGTTGGGTTCCAGTTCTCCAAGCTGCTGAAGGCTTCAGCTTCGGCCAAGTCTTGTTTGAGGTTGCTAATTGATGGGACGTCAGTATTGGCCATCAGACAATTGTTGTCTTCTTCATCTGAGGATGAATCAGACTCCTCCCAGTCACATGCCTCTGCCATCATTCCTTTTTGCTTGTTGGAAGCCACTGAGTTTTCCAAGTTTTTCAGCTTTGCCATGGCCATAAGGTACTTAACCCTATAGCCATCATCCTTGTTAGTCTTGTATGGTTTGGAAAACTATCCAACAGCTTTTGACACACAATCAGCAGCTATATGCCCAGTTTTGCCACATTTGAAGCACTCAGCCTTAGATTTATCAAATGCCTTCTTTTTTATAGCATTTGAGTTCCCTTGTAGCATATTTCTTCCAAACCTCTTCTTGTTGAACCTTTTGACAAGCATTTCTATCATCTGCTCATCATCAAGCTCAGCAAGATCTGCATTGTCTTCCTCATCAGACATTTCCTCTTTTTCATCATCAGCCTGTTGGTCAGGTTGTGTGAACACATCACATACCTGTCCAACAGGTTGTCTCACGCTGGCCACTAAGGCAGCACCTCTCTTGGATATTTCCAAGGGATTTCTCTTCTGCTGCCTTGACTTCTCATCATTTAGTAAGGATCCATATAAGTTTACAAGATCCATACCTTTGATGGTACCTGAATTTCTCAAGATAGTAGAAAAGTAGTTCCACTTTTCAGGTAAGATGTCCAACAACTTGTTCATCAGGGTCCGGCTGTCCTTTGTGATCCCAACAGCTTTGAGATCATTAACAAGAGCAATAAACCTGGTGTAGGATTCTGTGAGTGTCTCCTTTGGTTTTGCAAAGAAGAGTTCATACTGTCTAACAAGATTGTTAATCCTGTTGTCCAGTGTGATTGTGGGTCCATCATAGAGGGTACACAATGTATCCCACATCTCCTTTGCAGTCTTCATCTTCTAAACCTGTTTGAACACATCATTAGGAAGAGAGATAACCAGGTTATTCCTGGCTTTTGCATCCAGAGCAACTAGTCTTTTGTCTTCATCAGACCATTGAGCTTTGGCCTTCTCAAAGGTTCTGATTTCAGGGCTGCTCCTTCAACAGCAGGAGTTATGGTAGTAACAGAAGTTGACACATAGGAACCTTCCATTAGTATCTCTGGTAGTTGTACATCCAGATTCTCTAAATAGAGCATCATTCTGCACTTCCAGCCAGAGAAGTTCTGATGATTGAACTTTGGGGGTTTGGCCATTGACCCATTGTCATAGTAAGAGGAACTTGCAGCACTGTTGTCCATGGAAACGTATGGAGAATGAGTGATCTAGAGTTGACAGACACTCTATCTGCTCTGATACTAGTTGTAGGTCCCAAAAGGTTTCCCAAGTGTATAGTTCTAAGCTGTAGAGGGGCGGTGAATACAACTATTTAAAACTTAACAATCTTTTTCTCAATGTTTGTGTATATTGTTAACAAGTGTTAATTACAAACAAGCTTGAATGCGGAAAGGTTCAAGCTGAGATGAAAGATACAACAGTTGTTCAACTAACTAAGACACACTCAGACTAGATACAATGATTATGCTCACTTAGATGCACTCACTATTTTTACAAGACTCAGATGGACAGCTTACATAAGAACAGCTTAGACACACTCTACTGTTTTATCTAAGCAGACTTGCATGCATGGAATAACACACTTTAATGCACGTTCTGATTTCACACTCTTGATATCTCATAATCCTTAGAAGCTTCCTTTTATAATCAAAAGGAGAATCTCAGTGAAGCTACTTCATTGGACAGATGAGATAGTGGAGAGTCATTCCAAAAGGACAAAACACCTTTCTGCACGTTCTGATAAAGCATCTTTGTCTTCACATGGCAGAATCTTTGTCTTTTCCTTTTTGTCACTGTTGCATAACGCTTTAACCAAAATAGGAATGTCAACTTTGCATCTTTCTTCTTTTGCTAATGCCATTTTGATTTAAGAAAACGTATTTCACCCTTTTCAGATATTTGTTTGTCTTCATCTAACATAACAACGTGGGCAGGCTGTGCAGTTCTGTTTTTCCACTTTGTCTTCGACTTGCAAACTGATCTTGTGGCCAAAAATAATAAATGAGGACTTGGAAACATATTCCAATGAAGTGTTTAACCTGTTCACAAAGAACAGGTTCCGTTCACAAAGAACAGAACACTTTTAAACTGTCCAAGCTGCTCAACAGAATAGAGCAGTGTAGATAGTTTGTGTCGAGCCTGTTCAGCAGACAGAACAGCTTGGAAAAACTTCCTTTGTTGCAACGAATGCAACATGGTAAACAGCTTTGGGCTGATATTGCAAATCACTTTCAGGTTTCAATAAGGCATATAATAGGCCTTATATTCGACCTTCAAGTGCATCAACAGGTTTGATTAAAAATCTCCACCTCAGATGTAAAGCAGGTTTCACTGAGGCCTTTTTGTGCCTAACATACTCTCACTGAGAATCTCAGTGAAGCTTCTTCATTGGACAATGAGATAAATGGATGTCTTTCCAAAAAGACAAAACAAGTTTTCTGCACATTCTGATAAAGCAGATTTGTCTTCATGTGGCAGAATGTTTGTCTTTTCCTTTTTGTCTCTGTTGCATAAGGCTTTAAGCAAAAGAGGAATGACAAATTTGCATCTTTCGTCTTTTGATAAGGCCAGTTTGATATAAGAAATGGTCTGTCAACCATTTCAAATATCGTTTTGTCTTCATGTACAGAACAGCGTAGGCATGCTTTTGCATTTTCTGTTTTCCACTTTCTCTTCGACTTGTAAACTGATCTTTTAGCCAAAACAAATACATGAGGACTTGGAACCATATTCCATAAAGTGATTAGCCTGTTCACAAAGAATAGGTTCTGTTCACAAACAACGGAACACTAAGAATCTGTCCAAGGTGCTCAATAGAACAGAGCAGCGTAGACAGTTTATGTCCAGCCTGTTCAGCAGACAGAACAACTTGGACAATCTACCTTTGTTGCAACGAATGCAACAGGGTAAACAACTTAGAATTTTATTGCAAATCACTTTTCAGGTTTCAATAAGGCATAAACAGGCCTTAAATTATACATTCAAGTGCATCAAACAGGTTTGATTAAAAACCTCCCCCTAAGATGTAGAGCAAGTTTGACTGAGGCTTTTTTGTGCCTAACAATCTCCCCCTATTTGCAATAACCAGTCTAAGCTGATTTTATCAATAATCACTATATATTTTTACAATATATTTTGCTGAAATGAAATTACAACATTAAAGTAAAGTAAAAGATCAGTTTATATATATATATATATATATATATATATATATATATATATATATATATATATATATATATATATATATATATATATATATATATATATATATTTATATATACTGATTTTTTATTATATAAACAACAAATGTTTTTACAAAAGTACAACTGATGTACTAGTGTATATTACAACTGATGTAAATAAAAGTTAAAACTAACGTAACAAAGTACAACTAATGTACATAGATATTCAACAATTTGGACTGTTGATGATGGGAGCAAATAATGGCAAGCCTGTCCAACAGATGGACAACTTCCATTCTTCACCTACTCAGATAGTAAATGGACTTCAAGACAGTGGTGGTGGCTCTCCTTCTTCAAACATTTTTTTCAAGCTCATCCCTGGTTTCCTCTAAATGCTCTATTTCAACTCTGAGGAACATGAAACTGGGATGTTGAAGCTCCACTCTATCATAGAAGCCTCTGAGTTGATCCCAGACGACTGCTCTCCACTTTATGGATTGCCTGAAGGAGTTTGCCAGCCTTAATGCAACAAGCTGTTTAAGACCCACTTTATGCAGATCTGATGCTCTCTGGAAGCACTTCTTCTTTGTCAGGGGATCTACTAAAAATATCCCCAGCTCAGGTTCTTCAATCAGCTTGCCATCCTCAAATTCCACTCTTTTAGGCAGGCTGTGGTTTACTCCTTTGATTTCTACTGCAACATCACCTTCTTCAATCATGATCAGGAGTTCCTCCAGCTCTGTATCCTTTCTGTTTCTCTTGTCCTTTATTTTGGGGGTAGACACTAAGATACCCTTACTTTGCTCTTCTGAAATTAGGCCAAGATCCCTCACTCTTTCCATCAACGTTTTGACATATGCCCTGATAGTCTTAGTTGTTTCAGACTTAGACTGGCTCAGTGCAACTGTGTAAGGTCTGAAGTCTACGGATCTATCTTGACGTGACACCTTCCAACGAGTGCGGAATCCTCTTGAGTGGCTTGACGGATACATCACGCACACCGAAACACGGAGACTACCACGGTAATAGACGAACAACTTAGTGTTGGTACACTCTGTGTGACGATGGCAGTCTAAGTTGTATTAGCATTTTGTCTAAGTCATTGAATATTAACTAGTGTTTGATATATGTGTTTATATGTGTTTGATAGTGATTAATTGTATGTTTGAACTTGGTGTAATGTATTACAAGAAGTTCAAACATAAAGTTCAAAGATAAATTCAAACATAAGTTAAAACATAAGTTAAAATAGAAGTTTAACATGTGAAAGTCGAATTTTGAGTAAATTCGATTTTACCCACAATGAGAGAGAGTTACAACTCTTCGTGCTAAAAAGACGAGATGGGCTGCAATATCTAAAGAGAACGTTGAAAGTGTTTAATACTCTGCCCAAGTGCGAGATCAAAGAACTGGCATGGAAGGATTTGATAAACCTACGAGATGACCAATATGCTGAAGTGATAGTGAGAATCATAAGAAAAGAAGGTCGATCTGGAAGGTTTGAGAAGATTAAGCCAAGGGAAGGAAAGAGATTGATGGATGAATCGAGAATAGATCCATTGACTGGAAAACCTTGGATGAAGATGTTCTATAAACCAGTCCTTTGCCTGAAGAAAGTTCCGTTGAGAACAATGCCACAAGATGTTCTTGCGAACTTGAAATGGTGGTACGTTGACAATGAATCTGCAGAGGCAGTCATGGAAGATCATGAGGACAAGGTAATTTTGAAAGTATATGATCCTTTGCATCGTGTTAACCTATCTCAAAGCGACTTGCAGAAGCTTCATGAACAACCTATTTATTACAATGAAGGTTGGAAATCAGAAGGCAAGAAGTATGAGAAAGTAGTCAAGGTATGCATAGAAAAGGGATTGTATGCAGGTAGTATTTTGAATAGAACATAGTACTTAATCCGCGTGATACCAAATTCCCAACTTCTGTTTCGACTTGAAATATCTTAGAATCCGCTTCATAGCTTTCATATGCATCTCTTTTGGATTAGCTTGAAACCTAGCACAAATACACACAGCAAACATTATGTCAGGTCTAGAAGCAGTTAAATACATGAGTGATCCAATCATGGCCCGATATAACGTCGGATCCACATCAGTATCACTTTCTGTACCCGGTCCGAGATTATGATTCACTTGAATCGGCGTCCTGAAGTGAGCTGTCAGCTTGGTTCCTTCCATCCCGAAGCGCTCTAGAATGTCGTAGACATACTTCGTCTGATGAATAAACATGCCCTCTTTCCTCTGTTCGACTTGCAAACCCAAAAAGAAGTTTAACTCACCCATAGCACTCATCTCAAACTTATACTTCATCACATTTTCAAAGTCCGTGCACATCTGCTCGTCTGATGACCCGAAAATGATATCATCGACGTACACTTGTACCAAGATGAAATGTTCACCTTTTCGTTTCACAAACAGCGTACTATCTATTCTCCCTCTTTCAAACCCGTTGTCTAAAAGATGATTAGATAGTGTCTCGTACCACGCCCTCGGTGCTTGATGTAGTCCATACAAAGCCTTATCTAACTGATACACTCTGTCTGGATACTTCGGATCTGTAAACCCGGGCGGTTGTTCCATATACACCAGTTCCTTCACCTTCTCATAAAGAAAACCACTCTTTACGTCAATTTGATAAACCTTAAAACCTTTGAAGGAAGCAAATGCTAGAAACAAACGGATTGCTTCAAGCCTTGCCACTGGCGCGAACACTTCATTGTAATCGATTCCTACCTCTTGGTTGAAACCCTTTACCACAAGCCTTGCTTTGTTGCGAGTCACAATACCCCGATCATCTCTCTTGCACTTAAAAACCCACTTGGTTCCTATTGCAACTTCTCCTCGAGGTAACGGAACTAACTCCCACACTTCAAGTTTCCTAAACTGTGACAGTTCTTCCTGCATCGCTTTAATCCAAGAGTTGTCTTTCAGTGTCATTTGCACATTCTTCGGCTCTACATGAGAAATGAAACATGAGTAGAGGCAAGTATGAAAAGCTTCGGAGTCATTGATCATCGACAACAACACTGTGTTGTTATTCAAACTACTCTTAGTCCTCACACCAGCATTATGATTTTCTATGATACGCTCAACTGGATGATCCTTATTAATTCTCAATGTTTCTATCTCGTCAACCCTAAGATTATCTCCAAAATTTGATCCTATCTCTCCTAACGGGGGAACAACCTCAGACTCTACATTTTCTTCCTCATGGACACTGTCTTCAGAGTTAGAACTTGTTGTCTGATTTTCGTTTGTAGGAATTTCAGAATCATTTTCTGCTTGAGATATATCTTCAGTTGTTGTAGGCTCGGAAGTTGATGGAAAGGTCGTGCTCGGAAAACTTTGACCTTCGTCATTCAGATTTAATGACGACAAGTCCTGTTCGATTGTACCTGCATTTCCATCCAAAGGAATGTTAAAATTTTCAAACAATTTGTCATAATAAAAAATCCATTCCGGACCAGTTTGGGGTTCATGTGTATAACTTGTGACATCAATGTTATACACAATCTCTACTGTACCATTTGATTTGTTAAAAACCCGTTTGTTTGGTGAGTTCAGGACATAACGTAGGAAGTATCCTTCGTCTGCCTTTTCACCAAACTTAGGTTGATGTCTTGTTTTCATTAACGTACATGGTACCCCAAATGGTTCGAAGCCAGTTAAATTTGGTGGCCTTTTATTCAAAACTTCATAACAGGTTCTGTTCAATGATTTGACAGTAAGGACCCTGTTTAAAACATGACATGCGGTATTCACTGCCTCCCCCCAAAACATGGTAGGAAGCTTTGAATCCGAGAGCATGGTCCTTGCTGCCTCAATCAAAGTCCTGTTTTTCCGTTCTGCCACCCCTTTTTGTTGTGGCTCATATGGTGCACTAAATTGATGCACTATGCCCTTTGATAGGCAATATACACCAATAACCGTGTTTATGAATTCTGTTCCGTTATCACTCCTGATTCGTTTAACCCGCGTTCCGTATGAGTTTTCCACTTGGTCTAAGAACCCGATTAGCTTGGCATTGTCTCGTCCTTTTTTTGATTGGTCCGAACAGGTCCATATGCAACAAATCGAACGTGGCAGCTATTGAGTTCTGAGTCTTGGTCTTGTGTGCCTTCTTGTGTTGTTTTCCTTTCTTGCACGGTAGGCACTTGTCCTCGAACTGAAAACTCTTCATCGGAACACCTTGCACTAATCCATTTTTAGTAATGTAATTCATCATTCTCAGGTGCAAGTGTGCCATACATCTGTGCCATAGAACTGATTCAGTCTCTCAAGCTTTTGAGAGTAGACAAATTGGTTCCATCGAAGATTCTGGCTTGTTCATGTCTAGCATATACAAGTCATTCTTCCTTTGAGCCCTCATCAGTATCTACTCTTCATGTACTTTGAATCCCGGTTTCAGCACTAACGCATCAGTATCAGTGAAAAGTACTGAGTTCTTCTTATCACAGATTTGAGATACACTAATCAGATTATGAACCAGTTTATCAACATGACAAACTTGATCCAGTTTGATAGTCCCATTAGTGATCACTCCAGTACCGGTGACATTTCCTCCCTTATTACCAGCGAACGATACAAATCCCCGATTCCCTCCCTTGAAGTCTGCGAGTAGACTTCTTTCCCCTGTCATGTGCCTGGAGCAACCACTGTCGACGAACCACTTGTTGTTTGGACCTGTAGTTATCAATTGCACATGAAAGAAAAGAGGTTAGTTATCACGGGGAACCCAAGCCATAACTGACTTGGTAATACCATTCTCGCCCACATACTTAAACTCTTTCAAATACCCATCTCTCCTTTCAGGTGACTTGGGTTTTTGATTTAGAGCCTGTTGTGGTGCAGAGTGATTTAAGTTCACTCTCGGCCTTTGTGTAGGCATTTACTGTGGAGCTCTTGAATAGTTTCGATTATAAGGAAATTCCGATTGATATCCCTGAGCTCTGCCTAGTGTTTGATGTCTTACAGGAGTGTGTGACCTAACCGGAGTGTAAGCTCTGTTAGGTGTAGTGCTCCAATAATTTCGTTGCGGTCCTGACCTAGATTGATTAGTGACGGTATTTGGTGAATTAGTCCTAATAACTTCTTTGGTTCGACCTGACACAGGTATTTGTTTCACAGCAGATTTTTGTGTGGTTTGCACAGTTTTCTCGGTGTTATGAGAACTACTTGTGCTTGCAACACTTGTAAAAGGTTTATGTTGTTCCGGCTTTCCAGTTTTAGGTGTAGAGTCTACTTTCCTATCTGGACAACTAGAAGCAACATGTCCCCTTTCATGACATCTAAAGCAAGACATTTTGTCAATCGACTTTTTATGTACACCATTTGACTTAGGTGTTTCACTAGTGTCTCGTTCTTTCCTCTCAACTATAGTGACTGGTTCCTCCTCTTGATCATTAAAGTCAATTTTGGCTTGTCCTATAGGCTTATCACTAGAGGATGGCACAAATTTGACCTTCTTAATCTTGACATTATTACTAGTCACCTTAGCTTCTTTTTCCATAAAAGGTTCAGACATAGGTTGAGGTTCTACCTCTGAGTCAACTGGTTTTTTAGTTTTCTCCTGTGGTGAGGTACATAGTTATCATTGAAAGGTGGAGGACTCTCATGATACCCTAGACCTACAGGTTTCTTAGACTGACGTTGTGCATCTAAGATCTTCCCTAGGTTGAGTGATGAGTTGCTAAACTTTTCCAGTTTACTGCTTACCACGGCTACCTTAACCTTCGATTTGGCTAGCTCTACTTCTTTGATCTTAAGCTCTTTGGTCAATGCCTCAACATGCTCATACATTAGTTCTAATCTAACACACTGCTCACTCAGCTTGTCTTTTAGAACTATGACATCTTGTGCATCTGCCTTAAGCTTATTTCTCAGATCTTCCTTTATATCTAAGAGGCTAGCGTTGTCTGATTTTAAGGATTCATTCTGAGCAGTACTAAGTTTAATCTATCGTTTTAGAACTATGACATCTAGTACTAAGTTTAATCTATCGTTAGACGTAGCATACAAGGCACATAAATCACGAAAAATAGAGAAATTCAGAATTACCTTGGCGTGGTCAGACTCCACATTGGCAATATGTGCGGCGAACTCCAGAATCGTCTGACCTTCTGACTTTTCTACCAACAGTGGATTGATATCATTCTGATTAATGTCCCTTGTTTGTTCCTCTGCTCCTGCACTTCCAGTCTCGGTTACTTCAGCCATAAAGGCTCTAGCGTGCGACTCTGGATGTGTACTCCAGTCATATGTTCCATCAAGCTGTCTGTCATATGTGACATTGGTTAACAGACAACCCGGCAGATATCTCCCTTGAGATTGATTCTGGTACTGGTTCTGGTAGTTCTCTACTTTCGGTCTTTGACACTCTCTAGCGAAGTGTCCTAACCCTTGGCAGTTGTAACACTTAACTTTGGATTTATCAAACCCAATCTTATTGTTACTGACGTTGAGATTTCTGCCCGTCCTCTTGATGAACCTTTTAACTCGCTGAGTTACCATGAGCAGTTGCCATTGCAGATCCATCTCCTCTAGATCACCAGGATCTACCTGCTCATAATCCTCATCCCAAAGCGCAGGATCGTTGATTTCCCCTTGAACGCAATTGCCATAGGCGGCCACAAATGAAGCCAACAGATTTAGATGGTCTTCAGCTGATTTTGCGCTCATTGGCATCTTTGAATACCCTTGAGATGTAGATTTAGCCTGAGTCTGCTTTTCTTCTGGTCTAGAAAACTCTAAGAAAGCACGGCTCACTGAGTCTTCTAATTCAACCGGAGTCGATGTTTCTCCTGAAAAGAATGTTGTAACCGTCTTCACGTCAGTTGCCCCTAAAGATTTGGATTTCCCAAAGTACATGTCCGGATCCTGTACTTGTTCATATTCCCTTTCCTTCTTCAGCAATTCAAAGTGATAGGCCCTCAGCGTTCCTATGAAATTTTCTAGAGTTAGAGTATAGAACTTGTCTTCATCATGCTTTATCAGCGCCACATACATCTCCCATTTGGCTGGTAAAGCTCCAGAATTTTCACAATCTTCTCTGTCTCACTATATACTCCACATCGTGGTTGTCTAACTCAGTCAGCAGGTGATAGAATCTAGTAATGGTCTCATCCAGCTTTTCGTTTTTCAATGCCTTGAAAATCGCGAATTTCTGCTTGAGCATTTCCATTCTATTTTTCCTGACTCTCGGATTACCTTCACACCTTTTCTCCAAAGCATCTCATAGCTCTTTTGCTGTTTTTTGATTGCGGAAAGTGTGCAAGATCTCCTGAGGTAAAGCCATTCTAATGATAGCGAATGCCCGGTTCTCGGCCTCATAAAGCTTCTTATCATCGTCCTTCATCTTTGTATATGACAACAATCTTTGTCGTCCTTCAACCTCTGCCTTAGGTGGAATGTATCCCTCGTCTATACAAATCCACGTCCTCATATCATTAAACCTAGTGAAGTCGGCGAACCTATCCTTCCACCAATAATAGTCCTCCAATTTCATCAACTTTGGTGGAGAATTTGCCTTTCCGACCTCGTGGTACATCTCAATAAACCTTTGCAGACTTATCATTGTTTCAAAGATTCTGAATTCAAACTTAGTTAATTTAATTCGAAATTAATTTAAATTAACACATTCGAACCTGAGTTAGTTCGAATTTAATTAATTTTAAACCGGTTTGGAATTAAATTGGAGATTAAGTTTGAAGTCCAACTAAAATCGAAAATAAATGACACACTCCAAGGCTATTCAAAATCGAAATCCTAAATTAGAATTTATAGTAAATTCGAATTCTGAGCAAATTCGAAGTGGCCAAACTCGAATCAAACCCTAAGGAACTTTGAATTGAGCGTATTTTACTCACAAACTCGAAATTTGAGTAAACCCTAATACCCCCTTGATAAACTCGAGAGCCGCAAGTTTGAAAAACGGATAATACTTCGAGTTTTTCAAGTTTTCAGATTAAACCAATATTTTTACGAGTAAAAATATTGATTTCGATCAAAAACTTGAACTAATGCAAAGTATTTTCCGATATCTTACTTGATAAACTCGAAATCCTCCAAAAAAGTGATTTTAACCGTCCAAAATGTCAAGAAACCACAGATGTTTATGGTGAACACGAAGAACACTGCGAACACCTAATGGCTCTGATACCACTTGTAAGGTCTGAACTCTACGGATCTATCTTGACGCGACACCTTCCAACGAGTGAGGAATCCTCGTTAGTGGCTTGACGGATATATCACGCACACTGAAACACGGAGACTACCACGGTGATAGATGAACAATTTAGAACGCCCCTACACAATGATTCTCTCCACACGAAACTCTCTGATTGCAATCAAGTTCGAGATCGCCTTCTGCTAATCGTCTGACAAATTCTGCTAAAGTCTAATAATTAATCGAATTAACCCTTAATTATTCTTACAGATTCGACTTTGTCTAGGACAAATTCGAATTTGGCCCAAGACCTTATTCGAACTTGTCTTCCTAGACAAATTCGAATCTAGACCTAAATTCGAACCTTAACATTCAAACTTATGTTTGAAATTATGTTTTAACTTATGTTTGAATTTATCTTTGAACTTCATGTTTGAACTTCTTGTAATACACTACACCAAGGTCAAACATACAAACAATCAATATCAAACACACACAATCAAACATATCAAACACTTGTTAATATCTAATATCAAGTAAATAGACTTACACAAAATGCTATCTAAACTTAGACTGCTATCGTCACACAGGATGTACTAATAAACTGCCAACTCTACCCATTCTCTGTATCCCATATGAGCAACGTCAGTGTAATCATATGCTTCCAGTTCTGGGCCTGTAGCACCCATTCTGGTTATCTGTAGTTTCCACTGTTTGCCTGTTCTTGAGATGGGGACAGCTTTGACAATAGATTCCTTGGCAAGTCTTCTGTCAGCAACGTCAAAGAACTTTTTCCTTGCCAAGTAGTCAAAGTGGATTTGGGCTCTTGCAGAGGATGCTTGCTTGGACTTGGTCACTAAGACCGGAGCACCCTGTTCCTTAACTCCATCCTTTTCAACCGCTGGCTCCTTAGCAGCTTCAAGCAATTTTCTTTGCACATCCAAAGAAGGCATTTTAATTTTGCTTGCCTCTTTGAATGCAAAGGATCTGGCAGCTTTGGCTGAGACTTCTTCCTTTCTTAGTCTTTCTAGGGCTTGGAGCTGTTCATCTCTGTACTGAAAGTATTTCTCCATAGGAATACCCATTTCCTTAGCCCTTGCCTTGTCAAACTTCAGCTGTGCTACTCTTTGGTGGTCAGGATCTAAAACTGCTTTCCTTTTTCCTTTGCCTGTTATAGTTTGAACAGCTTCAGGAACTTCTTCCTCTTCTTCTTCTTCTTCTTCTTCTTCCAGAATCAGATGCCTCTTCTGCTTGGCCTATCCCAATGAATGGATTCCTCCCCTTAGTTTGTGCAGGGTTTGGAGATACAGCCTGAGTAGACTGAGCAACTTCAGTGTGTTGGAAGACATCTTCAGTTGGACCAACAGATACTGATTTCTGCTTGACCAACAGATACTGATTTCTCCTTAGGAGAAGAGGTTTTCTCCCCCTTAGACTTAGTCTTTGAGGCAGACAACTTCTCCCCCTTTGAAGGAGATGGCTTAGAACCTTCAACAACTGGTCTGCCTGGAGAAACATATTCAGCAGGCTTAGCAGCAGTTTTGGCAGCATGCTTGGGGCCAACCAGGCTATGCACTAAGAAAGCCAGATTGTCCTTAACCTCTGCAAGCTGAGTAAGGCAGGTCTGAAGAGAGAAGGATTGAGAATTAGTAATTGAGGACAGCTTAGAGAGATTTTCTTTATCAGAAGCTGTGAACAGCAAACGTTGAAGTTGTGCAAGATGTAATTCAAGAAAGTCGTGCACATCATCAAGGTCTGCTGACACAGAATTCGATAGAGAAACAATGAGAGAGTTTAAGCTGGCCAGTGTAGTAGGAAGGGTAGTAGTACAAGTGGTGATGAGAGTGGACAGCTGTTAGGATATGGTTTTCATGGAGGACACAGAGTCCTGTTGATTTGAAAGGATGGAGGAGAGTGTAGTGGAGATGTTTTGCAGCTGTGCAGTGAGTGCAAGCAGCTGTGAGGATGGATCAGCTTGGGGAGTGGTTGGAAAGGAACTCTTGAACAGATAAAAGAATCCCTGGAGCTGTGCAGACACAGAGTCTGAGATTATGGAGGGTAGGGAGGTCATGGAATGTTCCAAAGATCCAACTTTGTTGGTCAGCAAAGAAAGCTGATCCTTCAAAGGAAGATATTTGAGGGATGGGGGAGTGTGGGTGGACTGTTTGGATTGTGTAGATGGTGAGGAATACGACGAGGATGAGATAGGTGTTTGAGGGTGTGATAGAGAAGGAAGGGTGACTTTGGACAGAAGTTCCATAGTTTGAGCAAAAGTAATATGGCCCAGCTTGGAAGGGTCAACGGGTCCCTCAGCAGTGGCTGTAACTGCTTCATCAGGAGAAAGGTAGAGAATGTTGGCCTTTTAGATGCAACTTGTGTTGCAGCACATTCATTAAAGCCTGGGATGGTTCCCTCAGCAGCACCTTGGTCTAGAGGTTCCTCATCATGGGGAGATGGGATGTGCATTTCTACATCTGCAGTGGTGAAACCTGCTGATGGAATGTGCATTTGAGGTGCAGCCTCACCAGAGGGATGGTCTGTTCCCTGTGGTTCATCAGCTTGGGATGTTGGTCCTTTAGCAGCCGTTGGGTGTACAACAGTTGTATCATAAGGAGCAGAAGTTGGAGGCTGATGTACTGGATGGTCTAATCCAGCAGGTTTGGCACCTCGTGTAGACTCAGGTTGTGTGGTAGAAGTATGGAGTGGAGACTGTGTGGACTCAGTGTGGAGTGGAGTGAACTCCTGTCTTTCAATATCCTCAGCCTGTTGGGAGGCTGGAATAGTTGATGTGGTAGTCTCCATATGTACAACTGGCTCCTGTTGGGAAGAACTAGAGGGCCTAGGCTGACTCAGGGTAGACTCTTGTTGGAATGAATCCTGCTCCAAATGTGTTGAACCTTCTCCTAAAATAGGAGAAGCAGCAAGGGTTGCTTCTTTTTTAAATGACTCCTATTGGGAGGGGTCAGAGGGGCTAGTTGGGTTGGTTGGTTTCTTTTTGGCTAAGGTTTTGCGTGTGTAGGATCTGAGAGATGAACTGGAGGATGGATGTTATGAAGAGGTGATAAGGGGTTCTGTTTGGACTGTTCGTGAGACTAGGTCAGAAACAGGGGGGTTGACCTGTTCCATAGTGTCAGGAGCCACAGAGACACCAGGCACAACGACTTCAGGTTCAACATATGAACTAGGGTAAGAAGCCTGCTCCCCCTCAGCCACAGAGGCTGATGGAGCAGACTTGGACTTACCTGTTTTTGCCTTCTCACTAACAGGCTCAGCTTGAGTTGTTTCCAGTGCTCTTTTAACAAATTTAGCCCTGGATTTGAATTTTCCTTTGAGAGTAGTCACTTGATCCACCCTCACAGTAGAGGGTCCTTCCACCATTCCAAGCAACCTTCTCATTGGAGTAGATAGAGGAGGCTCATTTGGAAGTACAGGGGTGTAGAAAACTATATTCCCAATCACTGGGAAAGCAGTAGTACGTAACATAGGCTGAGAGTTGTATAGATGCTCACCACAGACATGCTTGAAAATGAGGCTCAGAAACCTTGGATATCGAACAACAGCTGGACGTGTAGCCTGCTGCACCAGGTTCCTCAATTTCATGAAAATCCACCGAGCCATGTTCATGGTAGTCCCATCTACGAGCTTTAGGACTATTGGGATCTCATCACGGCTAATCTGGTAAAAAGAACCAACATTGCTGCTGAAGCTCATCACCACAGAGGCAAATAGAAAGTTGTAAGTAGGTGGTAGATCCTTCCTGAATAGGGTGGCTCCAATCTTGGGCTCTGCTACACCACAAAAATGTAGCAGATTTCCCATCTGATCATTTTCAGGCTGTGGCTGATCATAAGTTTCAGCCACAGGGAGATGAAGAACTTCCCTGATAAGACCAATAGTGATCTTAATGGTCTGAGTCCCATTGAGAATGATTCCCCTTATGATTTTGGTTGCTGGGTCGTAGGCACTGGTGTACCAAAACTCATATACCATCTCCTGGTACAGGACACCAGGAGTGGCAGTCATGGCGTAATGCAGAGGGTAAACCTTTAGAACACCACCATATCTTCATAACCTTTCCCCACATAGATTTTGGGAATGGTTAGGTTGTCTATGTAGTTTGTGGGTTTCAGTGTTAGCATTAGGGTAACAGAAGAGTGTTTCTGAACATCTGCACCAATAAATACTGGTAGAAAGGGGTTGTTTCGGTGAGCCATAATGAAAGTAGTGAGGATATGAGCACAAGACACTTAGTTGAATTTAGGTTCTTTGGAAGTTATGGAAGCAGTAAGGAAGACGAAGATAGAACAGTAGAGAGGTATTATAGGGTTTGAGCGTGAGTGGGTATGAGATAGAAAAGTTTCGGCGGTTGATTTGAAAAGTTCTTTAACAGAAAACGGAACGGTTGTCCATGTCAGAACGGTTGTCAGACCACTCGAGTCCTTTTTAGACCATAGAGGGCTTTGTCCAACTTATAGACAAAACCTGGATGATATTCATTCTCAAAACCTGGAGGCTGCTTGACATAGACTTCTTCTTGCAGCTTAACATTAAAAAATGCACTCTTCACATCCATTTGAAATACCTTCATGTTCTTATGAGCAGCATAGGCTAGAAACAAGCGAATTCCCTCTAACCTGGCCACAAGAGCAAATGTTTCATCATAGTCAATGCCCACTTCCTGTATGTAGCCTTGAGCAACTAGTCTTGCCTTATTTCTAATGACATGACCTTGCTCGTCCATCTTGTTCCTAAAAACCCATTTGGTGCCAATTATTGTTTTTCCTTTAGGAGCAGGGACCAACTTCCATACTTTATTTCTCTCAAACTGATTGAGTTCTTCTTGCATGGCAGTGATCCAATTGGCATCTTTAAGTGCTTCATCCACTTTCTTAGGCTCCATTAGGGACACAAAGCTAGAAAACATACAAAAGTTTCCTAAGTTGTCCCATCTTGTTTGCACCCATTTGTTGATGTCACCAATTATTTGATCATTTGGGTGACACCTGATCCACTTAGGATCTTGCTTCAATGAGGATTCTCCTGAGTTATTTGTATCTTCAACAGGTCCTGTTGAGCAGCTCTCAAGATTTTCAGACACACTGATATCTTGAGCCTGTTCACTTGTTGAGCATAACTCTGCATTGTTGAACATATCAGCAGAGGATCCAGGAAAATCAACATTGATTGGTTCAGGACATAAAGTTGTAATTATGTTTGTACACTTATTCACAGGGTGTATCAACATAGTCATCATCATGCCCATCATGATTAGCAGGTTCCACTCTGGATGTAGTGGAAGCTTTTGAGTCCTTTTCTTCATTGATGGAATGCATAAGATCATCAAAGCTGAATTCTCCAGAAACTGATTCAGGAACAGCTTTGGTGGAGGCACTCTTAGACTCTTCAAAGGTGACATTCATAGATTCATCTATCACCTTTCTGTTGTTGTTGTATACTCTGTTGGCTTTGGAGATAGCAAAATATCCAACAAACACACTTTCATCAGCTTTGGGTTCAAACTTTGCAAGTTGGTCCCTTTGATTCACAATGAAGCAACGACATCCAAACACATGGAAATAGCTAATGTTTGCCCTTCTCCCTTTGAGTAACTCATAGGGAGTCTTGTTGAACCTTTTCACCACCAATGATCTATTTTGGGTGAAGCAGACAGTGTTGACAGCTTCAGCCCAGAATGATGAAGGTAAACCTGATGAACACAGCATGGTTCTAGCAGCTTGAATGAGAGTTTTGTTTCTCCTTTCAGCAACTCCATTTTGTTGTGGAGTTCTTACTACTGAAATTTTCTGTGAGATCCCTCTTTCTTCACAGAAGTCCTCAAGAGTACTGTTTCTGAATTCAGTACCATGATCACCTCTAAGCTGCTTTACTTGAGCGGAGTTCAGCATTTCCATCTATTTGATAAATCCAATGATTTGTATAGCATCCTCTCCTTTGCTCTTCAGAAAGATCACCCATGTAAACCTGGGGAACTCATCAACCATTACTAGAGTGTATCTTCTTCCTCCTAGACTTGGGACACTAACTGGTATAAACAAGTCCATGTGGAGTAAGACACTACAACAAAATGAACCTAAAGCAACATGATAAAAGTGTTGTGTTAGGCCTTAAAAGTGTTGCTATAGGCCTAATGCGACACTTTATGTAGTGCCACCTTAGCCAACGTCGCCTTAGGTCTAAAGCGACACTTTCACTATAAATGCAACACTTTTCAAAAGTGTTGCCATTATTTTATAAATGCAACACTTTTTAAATGCAACACTTTTAATATTCTAACGCAACACTTTTTAATGTGTTGCCATTATTTTATAAATGCAACGCTTTTTAAATGAAACACTTTTTATATTTTAAAGCAACACTTTTAATTTATTGTTACCAACTTATAACAACACTTTACTTTATCAAATGCAACACTTATCAAATGTTGTCATTATGTAAATGCAACACCATTATCAATTTATTGCAACACTTTATTATCGTTTTAAATTACATAAATGCAATATTTTCTAGATAAAAGAAACACATTCATTATATTTTTAAATTTAATGCAAGTACAAATTTTTATCGATCAAAAAGTATTTCAAGTATATAAACGTCTACAACCAAAATAAGGATCATGAAATGTATAAGTGATACAACAAAAAAGTAAATTACAATCTTGGGAATGTATATTCAATTCCTCTTCTTGTAATTTCTTTCATACAAAACCGACGATTATCATGCACAACTCTTCTTCTGTCGATCACTTTGCATATGTCAAATGCTGCATAGAAACAACAATAAGTTATTTCATAAAACTATCGTTCTTATGATGCAAGCCATATATGGAGACAAGAATTTGTCACAAACCTTCACATCCACTGTACACCCAATGGTTTGAGATAGCATATACAAATTTTTTAGAAAAAATAAGGCAATTCAAGTTTACCATATAATTTAAGCACAAAAGGTTCTCTCTTAACCACCCACCATTCCAAAATCCTCCTAGCATCATGGACTAAAAACCCAGTTATTCTATGATTGGCTTGCGGGAATATGAAGGTCATCCCATAAAGGTTCTAATGAGTACTGACATTTCCTTTTTAGATACAATGAAACATGAAAATATTCTTGAAGCTCTAAAGTTATCACACCAAGTTAAAAGGTCTAAACTATGAACTGAACACTATGACTGAAAACAAAAAAGCACTCAAAATGACAACTTTTGCCCATTCTACAACATACAAATCAATTCAACAGCCATCAGCCCATCAAAAGCTTACTAAAGGGTACCAAAGTTGCCTAGTATTTAAACTTTTGATGTAAACTCATAAGTTAAACAATTTTACAATCCTTGACATGATTGGAAAAATAAACATTAGGTATTCATGTTTCTGCTCCAACACAAGATGCTGAAAGCAGCAAAGAAAAGAAGAGAAGGAAGACGATGAAGATAAAAAACAATCAAAATAATGAATTTTAATCACATTTAAGATACCTACTAATTCGAATGAACTATGAGCATAACTTCATTGAAAATGTAGAATGATAGGTCAGATTGTACTTCATTCTTGCATTATGTAACCAGATCTCAACCAAGAGCTTCAATCATTAAAAAATATCATGCAAATGATAGTCAAAGCTAGGTGCCATCAATAATGAGAAAATAGGCAAAAAAATAATTTCAGCAAATCACTCATAATTGCAAAGATGTTTCTTCCTTAACTAGATTTTATAATATCAGCAATTCCTTTCACGAGGAAATGATCATCCACATGTTTGAACCAAATATCATTAATTGGCAATTGAAATCAAAAATACAATTGGTGGTGCAACTTAACAGAGGATAAAAAAAAAGAACAAGGAAGCATTAAAGTGAATATTATCATGAAAAACCCATGAAGATTATAATAGAATATACAATAAATACCTAAAAAAACCAGTCGAAATCGAATACGATTCGCGTTGGCATGTAAAAACATTGACTGTTAGGGAGGTGGCGTCAACGGCAAAGGTTGGATACATATAGCAAAGTAATTTCACCAATAATTTGGTTTATTATGAAACCCTTTTCATGTTTTAACTTAAAAAAAAAAGAATTACAATGCTCAAAATGTTCAAGTTAAATTTCCAAAATAATCAAATATATAATTTTTGTGTTGTTACAAATTTGTTTTCATGGTTTTGCTTCTGATCTTCCAAATTCAACTGACCCATTTTCACAACTCCAAATTCCACCTGTTTTACTTTCAACAGGTGTACACCTTACTGTTCATTTATCTTCTGCCCCATTCTTTAACAGCACAATTATAAAACAAGTGCAAGAACAACTTTTTTGAATAGAAATTTCAAAGAATGAAGTGAAAGCATGAAGTAACTTGTAACATTTAAATGTAACTTGTAATATTTATATACAACAACTTATTTATCAGGCTAATCCCGTAACTCAGTTCTTATCCTATCGATTCAAGATTTTGTTGAAAAATTCGAGCTTGAGCAGCTTTATGGATAACACCACATACCTTTGATCCATAACTAGTTATTAGTCTGTAAGGTACTGGTGTCTCACTCACACATGAAGCCAAAATCAAGAAACTTTTTTGAATCCATTTATGAAGTCAAAATAGAAACAAATATGTGTCAACTGTCAAGAAATTATTTTGAATCCATTCTTGAAGCCAAAACCAAAACCAATTAACCAAGTATGATAATCATGGTGTCTAGAAACAATGTTTTGAAACAAAAGCCAATGTTTTAAAATTTTGTTTCGATTTCAGCACCCAATCCCTTATTTGCATTTCTAAATTTCTAATTCTAAATTTCGATTTCACAGCACCCGAAACTTAAGGTACTGCACATAAGCTATTGCTACGAAATTTCTCATGTATCTAGACTCATATTGGGAAGAAAATGACCCGACCTTGTAATTCTAAAGCGTAACCTCATGAATTGGTTGGATTCTTCACATCACATAGGAATTGTACCCAGTGACTATCTCAATGCTTGTCCCCAAGATGGGGACTCGAAAGCTGTTGCAAGGGGTTACAAATCCATCCTAAATCAGTGACCATAGCTCACCGAATCGATTGAGGCAAGGGTTACGTCTCAAATCAGTGACGATAACTCGCTAATCCTATAGAAGTAAAATGAGAAAAGAAAACCAACCTGAAATTATACATGTGAATTGAAAACCTACCGTTGTTGTGAGAAGACGATACAAGGCTAGGGCGGTGGCGGTCTCTGTTGGTGCCGAACGTCTAGGGCGGCGGCGGTCTATGGCGGCATCAGCGGTGGATGAAGGTGAAGGGAGAGTGGTCTGCGTGAGGGACGAGGGAGGGAGCATAAGTGAGGAGGAGTACATCTATAAGTGTATTAGGTTTAGGTTAGAATAAGGGGCAATCTACACAATAAACACATACCTGCAGTGTCTCTAATAAAATAATTATGTTTTTTATTTTTTCTAAAGAAATTACCTACTTTAAAATCAGTCACAATAAATACATAATATGTTTTTTAACTAGTTTACCACTCAAATATATATATATATATATATATATATATATATATATATATATATATATATATATATATATATATATATATAGACACACACACACACATACTTGTGATATTTTGAATTTGTTACCAATTTCTAATTGCAATAAAAAAATAAAACATGTACTATCAATCTTGTATTTTATTAGTCTTAACAAATCAGACATTGAGCTTTTATGTGTTTTTTTTAATCAAAATTACAAAACAAGACGAAACAGTATAGTCAACATTTAAAAACATGTCACAATTAAAAAATATTATATGTTTTTAAAAATGTGTTGCATTTTGTTTTTGAAATATGCAACACTTTAAACAAATATGGCAATTTTTAGAAAAAATTGCAACACTTTAGAAAATTGTTACACTTTTTTAGTAAAAATGGCAACACTTTAAAATAAGTGTTGCATTAAATCATTATATGCAACACTTATTGTCAATGTGTTGCTTTAGAGTGAACTTAAATAAAAAGGCAACAATTTTTAAAAGTGTTGCATCAAAAGTGTTTGATTAGCTTCAATTTGTAGTATTGAGAAGAGAGGAGTATCAATAGAGAAATTGTGCTTAGATTTTAAAGATGTCTTTCTCTGCTTGCCTTTCTCACAAGCTGTGCAGAGTTTATCCTTAATAAATGTTATAGAAGGCAAACATGTTATCAACTCTTTCTTACAGAGATTGTTGATATTCTTGAAGTTCAGGTGTGATAGCCTTTTGTGTCATAACAAGTTCAGGTCTACATTGCTTCTTGAGATAAAGCAGGTTTCAGTTGTAGGATCAGCAGATTTCATGTCCACAACATATACACCTTTATTTCGTTGTGTACACAACACAACTTTGCCTTGGGGATCCAATACGTAACCCAAGTGCTCATCAAAGTTAACCTTGTAGCCAGCATCACACAGTTGACTTATGCTTACAAGATTATGTTTCAGTCCAGACAAATAGGCTACCCTTTTTAATACAGTAGCACCCTCTTGAAGAGTTCCATATCCTTCTGTGGATCTCTGTACATTGTCACCAAATGTAACTTTTGGCCCTTTTTCAGGCCTGAGATCACTCAGCAGGTCCTTGCAACCTGTCATATGTCCTGAGCAGCCACTGTCCAAGTACCGAACCTGGGATGGTTGTTTGTCTTGCAGAGTGTCATGAGAAAATATTAGTTGTTTTTAGGGGAACTCATCATAGGGATGAGTTCTCCTACTTCATCAACATTTGTTGATGGATCAGTGATGTTTACACGAATATTTCCTATTTGGATAGAATCAGCTTGGATACTATCCTCAATGACTATGTTACTTCCAACACTGCTCGTTTTTGCAATCATGGAACTAGCAGAGTCAACAGGCCTCATGTCCTCAGTTTCAGGACAGTCTTTGGCCATATGTTTCTTCTTCCCACACTTATAGCATTTTCTCTTTTTAGCCTTTTTGGAAGAAGATCCTCCAGAAACATATTCTGAGTTATTCCTGTTGATTCTGTCAGCAGGTTTAGCAAACTTATTACTATTTTTAGATGAATCAACAGTTTGGGTGGAAGGCACAATGACAACAGCTTTGCCTGTATCTTCTTTCCTCTTTTTGGGAGGACACATATCTGTAAGGTCTACCACTATACGAGATCTATCTAGACGCGGAGCCATCAACGAGTGCGGAATCCTCGTTAACGGGTAGACGGACAACTCTCAACCACGAAACACGGAGACTATTAGACGTTGAACGAACGACACACGAACGATCCTACGAGCTAATTCTCTCCGAAACGGACCTAAAGCTGATGATAAACTCGAGATCGCCTTAAGCTTAATTCCTCACGAATTCTGCTAAAAGTCTACTAATGACTCAAGTCTATCCCTAATTATAGACCCTGATTCGAGTCTGATGTGGGCCAAACTCGAATCTGGCCCAAGGCCCATTCGAGTCTGTCCACAATGACATTCTCGAATCTGGGCATATTCGAATCTAAGGACACATTCGAATCTATCACAGATTCGAATGTCTTCCCTTATGTAATTCGAATCTAGCCAATACACTTAAACACTTAAGTGATGAAACTTATGTTTTACTTATGCTTGAGTTAATCTTTGACCTTTATGTTTGAACTTCTTGTAATATGTTACATCAAGTTCAAACACACAATCAATAACAGACAAACACATATAAACATATATATCAAAACACTTGTTAATTCTCAATACTCAGAATATTACTTAAACCAAAATGCTGATCGATTAGACTACTATCGTCACACAGGGTGTACCAACAGACTCCCCCTTGACGATAGCGTCTAATTATTTACATCAAATTTAAGTACTAGAGCTATATATACTATTGCCTGCATATAATCCAGCATCTATACAAACTTTAACTACCTTTTGGAACTTCCTGGCTTCAGATCTCCATGGTTCAGTAAAGAAGATAGGCTGATCATGAAGCTTTTTCAGGTCGTCCTTTGATAGGTTTATCAAATGCAGTGGATCATATACCTTCAAAATGACCTGCTCGTCTTGATCCTCCATGATGGCTTCAGCAGTGTCAATCTCGAGGTACCACCATTTCATGTTGCTCAAAACGTTCTGTGGCATCGATTTCATTGGCACTTTCTTTAGACACCTCACAGGTTTGTATACCATCCTGGCCCATGGCCTACCTATATGAGGATCTGCTCTCGACTGATCCTCGACCCTCTTTCCGGTCCTTGGCTTGAGTCGCTCGAACTTTCCTGATCTTCCTTCTTTCCTTATAATTCTTGCCACGACTTCAGCGTACGGGTCTTCGCCTATATTAATCAGTTCCTTCCAAGCTAGCTCCTTAACCTCAATCTTGGGCAGAGAGTTGAACGCTCTCAGTGTTCGCCTCAAGTATTGAAGGCCATCTCTTCTTTTCAAGATACATAGCTGCAGTTCGTTGTCAAAGAACCATCTTATAATCCCTCCAGCAAAATTTCCAGCACTTGGATTTCTCATTTTCCTCTTCATCTTCAGCTGATCTTTCTTTTCTTCCTTTTTGAACCAAAGATTTATCAAATCAGCTCTAGATGGCTCATTCTCAGCCTCTTCAAGTTCTTTGTCCTCAACTGAGGCTACCTTGATGTAGTCAATGTCAATCACATTGTGATTTTGGCCCTCATATAGCTCCATGACCGGTTGTGAATTTACTATTACCTCATTTACATGATCATCTTCATCATCTAATATTTCATCGTCCGATTTCCAGTCCACAACCTCCTCTGGAATGAACTCTCCTTCCTCTAACTCTTCTTCTTCATCATCAAAATCCATAAGCTCTTCCTCAATGTCTTTCAGTGCATCAATCATGTCACTGTCCAAAACCCTTGAGGAACCTGCTTCTCCCATTTCTCCTTCACCTTGACTAGGCTCCCCCTGAACTTGTGTAGCTTGAGCTGCAGGAAAATCCACAGGCTCATTCTCATTATGTGCACCGGGATCATTGCCTTCGTCATCATCCTCTCTACGCTGCACCTCCTGACCCCTACAACATGTCTCCCCCTGAGCTTGTAGATTTTTCATGAGCTGCTCAAGGAGGGACCTCATTGATCGGATCTCTGAAGACTGATCTGTAATAAAGGATTTTAATTCTGTGTTTTCGTCCCTTACATTCTCCACAATCTTCCTTAATTCGGCATTGTCCTTATCAAGATTTGCGTTATGCGCCTGGAGCTCGCCGACAGCCTTTGTTAGGGTTAAGATATGAACATGCTGGAAGTCAACACGTCCCTTGAGTTGCACAAACCTCTGATTTTCAGCATAGGCGGTTGAGGTAGATGGAATGGACTGAATGGTAGACAGAATGAATGGTGGTGGAATATATGGCTCATGATGTTGAAATGGTGGTGATGGTGGAGCGGTGGCTTGAGGTTGGGATTGGGGAACTTCTGGCTGACTTGTGGATGCCGAAGAAGACCCTTGCATGAACCGATGACGTTTGGCTCGTTGCCTTGTCACTAGGGGAGCAACTTCCTCTTCTTCAAAGTCTGAATCTTCAGATTCCCTTTCCTCTCTCCTCCTCGATCCTGCTTCATTCACAATCAACCTAGATCCGTAGGTTCCGATTTGAATACTGGGATCTGCAGCCACTGATTCAGAAGCTTCAACTTCCAGCTCCTCCATCTCTTCTGACTCTGATTCAGATGATGTTAAACCTTTATCAGCCCTTTCTGGCTCATACTCTTCCACATCTCTTAATACATCTTCTCCTTCAGGGGGACTGAGCAATTCACCAACTAAAGCTGCGGCCACGTCTTCGTTTGCATGGGGTCCTGATGCCCATATTTCTTCTAGTGTTTGTGCGATTTGCTCAGATTCAGGAACTGCACTTGAAGGCCCTGCTTCCTGTGCTTGGGGCTGCTAACTTGTAGAAGGCCTTGATGCCTGGATTTGACTCGCTGCTGGTCTCTGACGGCGTCTTGGAGCACGCTGTTGCTGTTGTTGTTGACGTTGTTGTTGTTGTTGTTGCGGTTGAAACTCAATGACCCCTGCCCAGTTGGCATCTTCCGGGGCTTGAAAGTTCCTATCCAAAATAGCTCCAAACAATGGACCAGCAACCGGAACAGCCAATTTTACTCGGGGTGAGGAACAATCAGCGAAAATCCGTTGGTCCATAATATTAACACTCAGAAAGTCATCTGACGGCGGCAGGTTTGGCAAGAAGTGCCTTATCATCATCATAATGAACCTTGGGTACAACAAAAATCTTTCCCTTTCAGGAGCCGTAATCTGATGAATGAACTCTGAGAAGAACATCTGTGAAAAGCTGAACTTCCGATTGTATACCAATGCAATAACCCCAGATTGGATCTTTGACACTATATAATCAAATCCAGCTTTCTTCGGCGCAAAACAGACCATGAATACATGCACCAAGAATCTCCATTGCCAAATCAGGCCACTCTTCATGTACGACGACTTTGCAACATCTAAACTGTATCCCATCCTCAGAAAAGCAGTCTGCCTAATACTTAACGGAAAGTCAATAGGCCCATCCTCTTCTTCCTGAGATCCCAACTGCAGAACCTGACGCAACATGTCTGCAGAAAAAACTAACGGCTGTCCAGCGATTCTAGTTCTTAGAAATGTCGGGGTGACAGTGCAATCAACTTGAAAATGCTCGTAAAACTGCCGTACATATGGAAGAACTATTGGGATGTTATGGTACAGAGCAAAGCTAATCCTAGATTCAGCTAGGAAATCCAATATTTGGCGATAACCCTGCGCCTCAGGGATATTATTGTCGGGATTAAGGACCATATTGTGCTTCGGAACAAATGCTCGAACCGCCATTTCTGCACAATAAACAAAACTGTTAGACTCATTAAAATTAATAAACTTGTTTAAATTCAAATTTGTTTTATTTTGTACTTGTTTAAGTACAAAATCTAACACAATTAAATTTTTACAAGTTTAATAAAATGTAAATTAACTAAAGTAAATAAAGTACAGATTCGAAGGAAACAGATTCGAATGTAACAGATTCGAATAAGTTTCTGTTCGAGTCTAATGACAGATTCGAAGTCCCTGGGCTTCTCGAATCTAATGACAGATACGAGAAAATCCCTATGAACAGATTCGAAAAGCCGACGGCCATTATTTCAACAAAAACCCAAGATTTTAACCATATTGAACTTAGCAAATCACATACATTAGTTCAACTAGGTTCTAATCAAGGATTTATGCTTTTAATTTAACTGTTTATCAGTCCAAAATTGGAAATTTTGCAAAAACCCTATTGCGACTCTTAAACTCTCAAAAATCGATGATTTGGCCTGAAATTGTGTATAAATCTACACAAAGCTTGTACGATCCGGTTGATTATACCTAGAAGTATCTGTAGAATCGAAACACCAAGTAAGAGACTCGACAAAATGTCGTTTAGGAGAAATACGATAGATTCGAGAATAGAATCGAAATCGCCACAGTAGACTCGAGTGTATAGATTCGAAAACAGTAAGTCTTATATGACTTCACTGTTGACCTATTTATACCACCAACCCTCGATTCTAAGCATAGACTCGAATCTACTGACAGATTCGAAGTCTTACCTATTCGGGTCTGTCTTAGATTCGAAACCACCAACACTTAGAAAAATTTCAAAAATTTTGAAATAACTTCAACTTTTCCAACCTTTTTCTACGGTATCGTGTAACCAGATAAACTATGCTAATTCTTTTACCCTAAGCTCAAGATAGTTCACGCAATGTTTATTTTATCCAACTTTGAATGCACCCTCAGTAACTTTTGACCTTTTACCTAAGTAAAAATTAAACTAAACTAAGATAAAATAAAATAAACTAAGGTAAAAATAAAATAAAATAAAATTTTGACCAAAAAATTTAATCTAGACTTAAGCTATACTTAACAAATTTACAACCTAAGCTTAAAAAATTAAACGAAATGTTTTTGATGAGTATAGTCTGAGAAAGGTTCAATCAGATAGCGATGTCAGATACTTACTTTCAGTACTTAAACTTTCACACTTAGGAATTTTTGATTCCTTTGATTGTTTGTCGTGATATACTCATTTAGCCGATTGTTGGTATTTTACCCCTTTAAACATTCTACATTTCGGAATATCCCTTGGCATTTTTATTTATCATGAAATTATCTTACGTGACTCATACATAGACATACTTTTATGATCAAGGCACACAGACAAAGATTCTAACTTGTTGGTATTTGCAAACTTTCTTTAAAAGACAAACATCTGACACAGGTCTGTATTTTCATACAACAAAGTGTCTTAGTTTGACTTAAGGTTTATTGTTAAAGTTAGCCAGACAGCGGTGACAGGTCTGTACTGACGTACAACAAAGCGACATATCTTGCCAACCCGAATCTAAACAGAGGCAACAGGTCTGTACTTACGTACAATAGAGTTACATGTTTTCGACTCTCAATTTTGTATGATTTTTCTATTCATTCCATTTTAAGATGTATTTGATGTTGCCATACATCCCCAGAAAGTTTGCATACTTCATTTAGACTCAAAGTTTGTATGTCTTGTACATAAAAATTAAGACCGATTGGTCGTACATCTAAGTTAGTTACACGCTTGACTTTTTCTAGAATATTTTATTAGCCTTGAGATTCCCTATATGTATTATGCCTACCAACACATCAAACTAAATAAAGTATAACACTTAGAATTTAGTTGCGTTATGTGTGAATGCCTAAACACTTAGAGTTTGTAAAGATTGTGCTAATTTTCGTCACTTTGAACCTATGTATCTAAGACTTAACTCATTTTCTTATATTCTCTTTTTTTGTAATTTTATGATTTTCTCTCTTTTTTCTTTTGTTTTTCATATGAAATAAGATAACCTACTAACTTACTAAAAATAGAAACTTACTAAAATTAAAAACTTACTAAAAATAGAAACTTTCCTAAATTAGCAGACTACTGTAAAGAAAGAAATACTGCGACTATAAAAGAAAATAAACTTACTACTACTAAGGCCAAATTACTCTGGGTTGCGCATTCCATTCAGTTGAATTAAGTACTCAAACCGTGACTTATCAAACGCTTTGGTAAATAAATCTGCATTATTATCTTCTGTTGCTACTTTTACCAGTTTGATTAAGTTCTTTTCAGCACAATCACGAATAAAATGATGCCTAATGTCTATGTGCTTTGTTTTGTTGTGTTTGACTGGATTATTAGTTATAGCAATAGTAGACTGGTTATCTATCCTAATTGGAGTTTGAGTGTAAGCCAAACCGTAATCCCGCAATTGTTGTTGTATCCACAGAACCTGTGAGCAGCAACTACCAGCAGCAACATACTCGGCCTCGCACGTTGACACGGCTACCGAAATTTGTTTCTTGCATTGCCAGGACACCAGTCTCCCTCCTAGGAACTGACAACCTCCAGTCGTTGATTTGCGCGTCAAGCTGCATCCTCCGTAGTCTGAATCCGTGAACGCCTCCAACTCTAGCTCTCCCTCCGCGTGATACCAAAGTCCCAGCTTCGGTTTCGACTTGAGGTATCGTAGAATCCGCTTCACAGCTTTCATATGCATCTCCTTCGGATTCGCTTGAAACCTTGCACAAATACAAACAGCAAACATAATATCAGGTCTTGAAGACGTTAAATACATAAGTGACCCAATCATGGCCCGATATAAAGTCGGATCCACATCGGTATCACTTTCAGTACCCGGCCCGAGATTGTGATTCACTTGAATCGGCGTGCTGAAATTGGCAGTCAACTTAGTTCCCTCCATCCCAAACCGTTCTAATATGTCATAGACATACTTAGTTTGATGGATAAACATCCCTTCCTTCTTTTGGTCAACTTGTAACCCTAAAAAGAAATTTAACTCTCCCATGGCACTCATCTCGAACTTAGACTTCATCACCTTCTCGAAATCTTTGCACATCTGTTCGTCTGATGATCCAAAGATGATATCATCGACGTACACTTGTACCAAGATAAAGTGATCGCCCTTCCTCTTAACAAACAAGGTACTATCTATCCTACCCCTTTCAAAACCGTTCTCTAACAGATGGTTGGATAGAGTCTCATACCATGCCCTAGGTGTCTGATGGAATCCGTATAGAGCCTTATCTAAGCGATATACTCTATCAGGATATTTTGGATCTGTAAATCCAGGCGGTTGTTCTACATACACCAACTCCTTCACCTTCCCATATAGGAAAGCACTCTTAACGTCTAGCTGATATACCTTAAAGCCTTTGAAGGAGGCAAACGCTAGAAACAACCTAATGGCTTCCAGCCTTGCTACTGGTGCAAAAACTTCGTTGTAATCGATTCCCTCCTCTTGGTTGAAACCCTTTACAACTAATCTAGCCTTGTTGCGCGTGACTATACCCCGATCGTCTCTTTTGCACTTAAAAACCCATTTGGTTCCTATTGCTATTTCCCCTCGAGGTAACGGAACTAACTCCTACACTTCTAGTTTCCTAAAATGCGAAAGTTCTTCCTGCATCGTTTCAACCCAAGAGTTGTCCTTAAGTGCCATTTGCACATTTTTGGGCTCTACTTGCGATATGAAACACGAATATAGACATGTGTGATATGCCTCGGAGTCGTTTATCATCGACAACAACACAGTGTTGTTATTTACACTACTCCGAGTCCTCACACCCTCGTTAGGATTTCCTATGATGCTTTCTATTGGATGGTTCTTGTTAATCCTAGAGGTCTCTATATCATCAACTCTTAGATTATCTCCTAAGTTGGATCCTATTTCACCTAATGGGGGAACAGGCTCAGCTTCTACATTTTCCTCCTCACGGACATTTTCCTCAGAGTTGGAACTCGATGCTTGAGTCTGATTCTCAGTGGTAGGTGCCTCTTGATCAGCAACTTCTGGAGACCCATCTACAGTCGCAGTAGGCTCGGATGTAGATTCGAACGTGGTCCTCGGAAAGATTTGGCCATCGTCATTTAGGTGCAACGTCGCCATGTCTTTTTCGATTGTACCTGCAGTATCATCCAAAGGAATGTTAAATGACTCAAACAATTTATCGTAGTCAAATAACCATTCCGGACCAGTTTGGGGTTCATGTGTATAACTTGTGACTTCAATATTATACACAATCTCCACAGTACCACTCGTTTTGTTAAAAACCCGTTTGTTTGGTGAGTTCGGCACGTAACCTAGGAAGTATCCTTCGTCAGCCTTTTCACCAAACTTCGGTTGATGTTTTGTTCTTAAAAGAGTGCATGGTACTCCAAACGGTTCGAATCCAGTTAAGTTAGGTGGCCGTTTATTCAAAATTTCATAGCATGTTTTGTTCAATGATTTGACTGTAAGGACTCGGTTTAAAATGTGGCACGCGGTATTCACTGCCTCCCCCCAAAACATGGTAGGAAGCTTTGAATCCGAAAGCATAGTCCTTGCAGCTTCAATCAAAGTTCTATTTTTACGTTCGGCCACCCCATTCTGTTGAGGTTCATATGGTGCACTGAATTGATGCACTATGCCCTTTGATAGGCAATATACACCAATTACAGAGTTTTTAAATTCAGTCCCATTATCACTATGAATATGTTTAACCCTTTTTCCGTATGAGTTCTCCACTTGGTCTAAGAACCCGATGAGCTTTGCAGCCGTCTCGTCCTTCGTACCTAAAAAGAAAACCCAAGAAAAACGTGATTAATCGTCGGTGATAACTAAGCAAAACCAACTACCTCCTATACTCCTTTTGTTGATAGGGCCGAAAAGGTCCATATGCAACAAATCGAATGTTGAGGCGATTGAATTTTGTTTCTTGGACTTGTGTGACTTTTTATGCTGTTTGCCCTTCATGCACGGTAGACACTTGTCCTCGAACTGAAAACTCTTCAATGGCACACCCTGCACCAGTCCATTCTTCGTTATGTAATTCATCTTCCTTAGGTGCAGGTGAGCCATGCGTCTGTGCCACAGTACGGACTCCGTCTCCGAAGCTTTTGATAGTAAGCAGATCGGACCCATCGAAGTATCTGGCTTGTTCATATCGAGCATGTACATGTCATTCTTCCTTGGCGCCCGCATCAATATCCAATCTTCAGGTATCTTGAATCCAGGCTTTAGCACTAACGCCTCAGTGTCAGTAAATAACACCGAGTTCTTCTTATCACAGATTTGAGATACACTAATGAGATTATGAACCATTTTATCAACGTGATAAACTTGATCCAATGAAATCGTCCCATTAGTGACTTCTCCAGTTCCAGTGATATTTCCTCCTTTGTTACCGGCGAATGATACAAATCCCCTATTACCCCCCTTGAAGTCTGTAAGTAGACTTCTTTCCCGCGTCATGTGCCTGGAGCAACCACTGCCGAAGAACCACTTGTTGTTTGGACCTGTAGTTATCTCCTGCACATGAAAGAAAAGAGGTTAGTTATCACGAGGAACCCAAGCCATGACTGACTTGGTAATACCATTCTCGTCCACATACGTGAACTCTTTCAAATACCCATCTCGCCTTTCAGGTGACTTGGGCCTTTGAACTGAATTCAGTTGTGGTGCCGAGTGATTTAAGTTCACTCTTTGCCTTGGTGTAGGCATTTGTTGTGGAGCTCTAGAATAATTCCTATTATATGCCATTTCTGACTGTGATCCCTGAGCTCTTACCGGTGCATACTGTCTAACTGGAGTGTGTGACCTGCTAGGTGTGGTGCTCCTATAGACTTGTTGTGGTGCTGACCTAGATTGACTATTGACCCGATTCGGTGAATTTGTCCTAATCACTTCCTTTGGTCCAACCTTAACCGGTGTGTTTTTCACAACTTGTTTGGGTGCGGCCTGCACAGTTTTCTCGGTAGGTTGAGAACTACTGCTGCTTGCCACACTGGGTGAGGGCTTAACAGGTGTTGGGTTCACTGTCTTAGGGGTAACATCAGCTTTCCTAAGTGGACAGTGAGAAGCAACATGCCCTTTCTCGTGACATCTGAAGCAAGACATCTTATCTATGGACTTTTTGTTTGTTCCCTTAGATCTAGGTGTCTCACTAGTGTCTACTTCCTTTAGTACAGCTATGATGTCTGACTCGTCGACCTGGTCAGCCCATGAAATTTTCTGTTTTCCTGCAGGTGTTTCACTGGAGGAAGACACAAATTTCACTTTCTTGACCTTGACGGTTGAGTCAGCCACCTTAGGTGCATTTTCTACTATAGGCTCAGGTGTCTGTGCAGGTAGTTCCTCTAAGTCTACTGATTTGTCAGTGTTCTCCTGAGGCTGAGGCACATAGTTGGCATTGAAAGGTGGAGGAATTTCGTGAAAACCTAGACCTACGGGCTTCTTAGACTGTCTTTGGGCATCTAAGACTTTCCCTAGATTCAGGCTCGAATTCCTAAACTTCTCCAGCTTGCTATTTGCCTCTGCTACCTTAACTTTTGTCTCTGCTAGCTCTATATCCTTGTCCTTAAGACTTTTTGTCAAGGCCTCTACGTGCTCATACATTAGCTCTATCCTAACACACTGCTCACTAAGTTTGTCTTTTAGAACTACTACGTCTTGAGCATCAGCCTTATGCTTTTCTTTTACATCTTGCTTGATATCATTTAGGCTAGCGTTTTCTATTTTTAAGTTCTCATTTTGAGCAGATATGGTTTTATGTGATTCTAAGACTAGATTTAACCTATCATTAGAAGTAGCACACAAAGCACATAATTCTTGAAAGAGAGAGTAAGATAGACTAACCTTAGAGTTATCAGATTCCACGTTGGCCATCTGAGCAGCAAACCCCAGCACTGTCTGATCATTCGCCTTCTCTACCCACATTGAACTGCTGTCCCGTGTAGTCTGCTCGTTCCCATCACACCCCGTTTCTGTGACTTCAGCCATGAAGGCTCTAGCATTCGACTCAGGATGTGAGCTCCAATCATACGTACCATCTAGCTGTCGATCTGAAGTGACGTTCGATAGTAAACCAGCTAGATTGGCTTGTCCAGATGAAGAACTTGGAAGATATCGTTGTTGGGACTGATTTTGGTACTGTCCCTGATGCTGACTCTGTCCTTGGTATGTCTCTACCTTCGGTCTTTGACACTCCCTGGCGAAGTGTCCCAATCCCTGACAGTTGTAGCATTTGACTTTGGACTTATCAAATCCGATCCCCTTGTTATTCATCTGTAGATTCCTCCCAGTTCTCTTAATGAATCTCTTAACCCTCTGGGTTACCATGGCCAGTTGCCACTTAAGATCCATTTCCTCTAAGTCATCAGGGTCGACCTGATCGTAATCTTCGTCCCATAGAGCAGGATCGTTAATCTTCCCTTGAACACAATTTCCATATGTGGCCACAAAAGAAGCAAGTAGATTCAAATGCTCTTCCGCTGACTTTGCGCTCATGGGCATCTTCGAATAATTCTGCGATGTCGATGCCTGTTGAACTTGAGGTTGCGGTTCTTCCGATCTTCCTAACCCTAAGAACGCGCGATTTAATGAGTCTTCAGACTCTGCTGGTGATGACGTTTCTCCGGTGTAAAACGCTGTAGCAGTCTTCGGTTCGGCTGTCACTGAAGATTTAGTTGTCTTTCCAAAATACATTGCTGGATTCTGGACTTGCTCGTAATCAGTCTCGGCCTTAATTAACTCGAAGTGAGATGCCCTCAACGTTCCCATAATGTCATCAAGGGATTGAGTATAGTATTTGTCCTCATTCAGCTTAATCATTGCCACGTACATAGCCCATTTGGCTGGTAGGGCATCAAGAAGCTTGTTGTTCTTGTCAGTGTCAGAATACTCAATTCCATGACTTTCAAGTTCCGTTATCAGGTGATAGAACCTGGTGATAATATCATCCAGCTGTTCATCTTTAATTGCCTTGAAAATCGCAAACTGTTGTTTCAACAGCTCTGTACGCTTTCTACGTACCCTAGGATTACCCTCACACCTTTTCTCGAGAGACTCCCAAAGTTCCTTCGACGTCCTTTGAGTCCGAAATGTGTGCAGTATATCCTGAGGTAAAGCCATACGGATGATGGAGAAAGCTTTGTTTTCGGCTTCAAATAATTTCTTGTCATCCTCCTTCATCATCTGGTATGACAAGACCTTTTGACGGCCTTCAACTCAGATACCGGTGGAATATACCCTTCATCTATGCACACCCACATGCGCATATCGTTGAAACGTACGAAATCGGTAAATCGGTCCTTCCACCAGTAATAGTCCTCGACCTTCATCAGCTTAGGCGGGGCGTTTGCCTTCCCAACCTCGTGGTCCATTTCTAAGAATTTCTAAAGATTTGACATCTTTTCTAAAGAAATTGAATTTGAACTTAATTAATTTAATTCGAAACTGATTTAGACTAACTTTTTCGAATCTAGGTAGATTCGAAACTAATTAAGGGTAAATCTTTCGGGATTAAATTCGATTAAGTTTTAAAATTCAATTAGATTCGAAATTATTTCAGATTCGAGCTATTCCTAGAGTCGAATGGGCCTTAGATTCGAAGGTCAGCAAACTCGAAATTCAGTAGATTCAAAACACCAGATTCGAAACAATACTAGACTCGAAATAAACTCGAAACAAAGCTAGACTCGAGATCCTATTCGAATGAAGCAACAGGCTCGAAACTAGGTAGATTCGAAAACCTCTGAAATTGACTCGAAAGGAGCGTATTTAGGTTAGACTCGAGATTAAAGTGAAACCCTAATTACCCCTATAGAGTCGAGCGCCGCAAACTCGAAAAACGGCTAACACTTTGATTTTTTGACGTTTTGCAGATTAAATCACTATTTTTCTAACGAAAAATAATGATTTCGATCAAAAACGTGAAAAACCACAAAGTGTTTCCCGAATATGAATTTGCTAAGCTTGAAAATAAGTTTTTGAGAGAAAAAACCTTCCAACTAGCGTCAAGAAACCTAGAATGTATCTGATGAACACGAAGAACACCAAGAACACTCCGTAGGCTCTGATACCACTTGTAAGGTCTACCACTATACGAGATCTATCTAGACGCGGAGCCGTCAACGAGTGCGGAATCCTCGTTAACGGGTAGACGGACAACTCTCAACCTCGAAACACGGAGACTATTAGACGCTGAACGAATGACACACGAACGATCCTACGAGCTAATTCTCTCCGAAACGGACCTAAAGCTGATGATAAACTCGAGATCGCCTTAAGCTTAATTCCTCACGAATTCTGCTCAATGTCTCTAATGACTCGAGTCTATCCCTAATTATAGACCCTGATTCGAGTCTGATGTGGGCCAAACTCGAATCTAGCCCAAGGCCCATTCGAGTCTGTCCACAATGACATTCTCGAATCTGGGCATATTCGAATCTAAGGACACATTCGAATCTATCACAGATTCGAATGTCTTCCCTTATGTAATTCGAATCTAGCCAATACACTTAAACACTTAAGTGATGAAACTTATGTTTTACTTATGCTTGAGTTAATCTTTGACCTTTATGTTTGAACTTCTTGTAATATGTTACATCAAGTTCAAACACACAATCAATAACAGACAAACACATATAAACATATATATCAAAACACTTGTTAATTCTCAATACTCAGAATATTACTTAAACCAAAATGCTGATCGATTAGACTGCTATCGTCACACAGGGTGTACCAACAATTTCCATCTGGAAATCTCTGAGGCACATTATGATTGATCGGCGATTCATGCATCGAACCAGGGCTGCTAGAGCAGTCATGTTGTTCAGACGACCCTTGACTTTATTTTTCATCTTTTTGTGCAGAAGCTCTATGTCGTATATGTTTACGAAGTCAAGGTCGCTTTCATACAATTCTTGAACAGTACCGTCTTCTCTGAGTACCTCGAAGGCTGGAGTGTACACTCTGGCTCTCTTGTACATATGGATGTTATTGATCTTGACTATTTTGGACTTTGACCAGTATTTGCTCTTGTCTCTCTTTTCTCTTAGCATGATTTGATTTTATTCAGCTTGAACGCATCGAGATGCATCGGTCATTACCATCAGAAGACGTCTACTGTAAGATCCCGGCTTCTTTCTGAAAACCATTTTGAACCTTTCTTCTAAGAAAGGATATTGAAATTGATCAGCCTGGAACTTCTTCAAAAATTCTTTTAACCCCTGGACCGGAGGTTCTTCTAATTCTTCAGGAGGAGCCTCAAGAAGTTTCAATACTCGGTCTCTCCGGTCCTGACATAATTCTTCTTTTGTTTCCGCATCCAGATTGTGGACTTTTCCCCGTGAGTACCAATTTATCCATGCCACGTCTGTCATGTCATATATTGCCTTGACTTCTCTAGTTTCAAAACAATCGACAGTTCTGTATCCGGATGTTTCAGCGATGTGGGCAGGCGGAGCTGATTGAGTTGGAGGGGTTGATTGGACTGATGGGGTAGGTATAACTGGTGGAAGTTCTTTAGGTGTGGGAGTGGGTTGGATTGATGGAGTTTCTGTGGGAGTGGATGAAGGTGATTGGATGGAAGAAGATATTTGTGCTTGAGGTTCATGGGATGGAGAATCCAAAATCTCAATTGGAATTGGAGGTGATTGTTGTGGAGATTGGGGTTCAGACTTTGGTGTGAGAAATGTATAGTCGTTATCAGTATTAGAGTCTGAGTCAGGCACTAATATGATTTCGACTTTATCGTATTTCGGCTCATAGATCACCATTGCTGACATAGGGTCTAACGGAGCTGGGCCCTCAATCTGTAGAGGTTCATATTCTATCATCAATGCTTCCGTAGCCTCATAAGTCTGATCCCCAGACCCAGACCCTTGAATTTCTGTGCCTTCAGCCTCTGCTCCCCCTACAATAATCATGGGGTCCTTATGGTGAACCTTTCGTCTTTTCTCCCCCTCATGACGATCAGGGTCGTCCTGATCGTCATGCTTTCTTTTTGGGGCGTCGGCCTGAGTGCGGCACTGGAGTTCTATATCTGCCGACTCTAGGCGATCCATTCTTGAATTCAGCTGTTCCTGGACTTGCAGAATTAAGCGGGTAAGCGCATCGATCTTATCTGACAACTCTGAAATCTGAGTTTGAACTGAATGGGAACCTGGTGGGGGGCCAGCTTCGGAAGCGACACCCTTACCCTTGATTAGTGAGAGTAGGGCGGTGTGACGTTCCTCGGCAGCTTCCCTTTGGGCGTCCCAGTCAGCCCGGGTAATCACGCCGGCAGCACGTAAATCTGCCGTTAGCATCTCCAGATTGATTGGGAGATGGCCGGAAGTGGATGGCGTTGATGGAGCCACTTCCGGTCTTCCTTCCGTCATCTCTGGCTCCTGAATAGGATGCGCAGATCCGGAAGTTTGAGGAGCTGCCACGAAGGCAGCTCTTGGGGATGCCACGGATGCATCGTGCGGTGTCTGTGTTATGGGGGATGGAATCGTGATGGAATGAAGTGCGGTCACCTAGGGAGGAGTGTGACCTCTTTCAACACCGCCACTCTCCGAATGGGAGGGCGATGGAGTATGTGGTAGAACCCCGTGAAATGAAGTGGTTTCCCTTTGAGGGGAAACCAAGTGGGTGGAGGTGGTTAATTCGACCGTTGGACGGACGGTCTTATAGTGAGGAGTCCGGCTTATAGGGCTTGGTTCACCCTCAGATTGTACCTCCCTCGCTCTCACGACAGAGACGGTTCTTTCTGAATCCGGCGTCTCTGCCGTCTCACCTCCTGCTTCTTCCCTTACTATCACAGTCTCCCCCTCACCCATACCCAGAGGTTGCTGAACATCCACCCTAACTCCCTCATGCTCACTCATACTTGCCTCACCTTCGGATTGGCTAGTCTCAGACGATTCCGACTGAGACTCATCCGGATAACTCTCTTTAATATACGCCCTAACTCGCTCCATGCCCATTGACCTCATTAGTAGAGACAGAGGTATTTTCATTACTGGTACTGTCGGGGCCCCCTTTGGCAGAGTTAACTTCTGTATCGCCACGGTGGGGTAGACGTCTGCCTCCGGACGCTCATGGATATCATCGTCATGGTCCATTGCGTACTGTATTATGAGTTGCAGAAACCGCTGTAGAGGAACGTACTTTCTGCCTTTCTTTGTGCCCCTCTCCACATAGACTCTTCGTAATTCCTCGAATAGAAACGCAGCATAGTCCACATGTCGGTCAAAGGCAAAGCCTGTGAACATGGCTAGTACCTGAGCCGACGCAGAGTCATGTCCGGAATGCTTGGCGGTGAAGCATTTGTTAATCACATCAAATAGTATCCGCCAGTGTGATTGAAGGTTCTTTGCGCGAAAGTCTGATGGTTTAGAAAGAGGTCCATCGTAACCCAGAGTTTGAATCTCAGCTAGGGTTTCAGTGACAGATGGGTTGGGATTGAATAATTCACGGGTGGGAAGGCAGAATTCAGCTGGTAGGTGAAGGATGTGGCGGATGGCAGATATAGTGACTTTGACTGGAACACAGTCTATGGTGGATGTGAAATGAGGTTCGGGGTCGGACACATATTTCAGCCTGTTCCAGAATTGTTGGAGATAGATCTGGGGAACAGCTATGGCGGTGGATAAGGCATAGTAGATGGGATGGGGAGTGAGGATGTCGAAGGCTAGGGTTTGGGGTTCTTTGGTTAAGATGGAAACGTCGAGTTGCCAGTTATGTGGAATGAACTCGACAAACTCGGCGTTGGGGAGAATGGATTCTTCTGGGAGTTGGGCGTTGTTGTTTGGGATGGGGAAATGGGGTACGGTGAGAACAACTGCGGGTTCCATCATCCTGCAAGGTGCAACAGAGTTAGAATAATAAGACTTGAGATGATAAGGCATTGATGTGAAGTCTAGATAAGTGTGAAATAGAAACTGTCTGATCTGTTTAGCATCGGGTCTTTATTAGTAGAATAAAATTCTACTAATAAAGTCCAAAGTCAATCGTTAAGAGACCGATGTTAGATAAGACCTTTTCACTCAAACACTAATCCTAACTCTAATCAACGGTGCACGATGAGGAAGAAATATTTTTTCGTATTTTTGAATTTATATAAAAATGCAAAAATGGAAAAAAAATGAAAAATTTAAAAAAACTGCTAAGTGTTGGATTTCGGATGGTCCGAATACGGATGAACAGTGTCACCGAATTCAGATAAGGCCGAAATCCGGATGATGCATGAATGGTGAGTGGGGGTCCGAATTCGGATGAGGTGACAATAGGGACCGAATTCGGATGATGGTCCGAAGTACATGGTATGGAATGAATGCTGGTCCGAATTCGGATGGAACATGAAGTTGATCCGAATTCGGATGGGGACCGAATTTGAAGTATGCAATGATATGGAACGGACTTGATTTCGGATGGTATCTAGAATTCGGATGGGAACCGAATTCGGATATCATCCGAATTCGGATGAGCAGTACAAACTTTCTTAGACTAAATTCAGAGTTTTGAAATGTTTTGGCATTACAATGATGGTCCGAATTCGGATCAACAGTGGTCATCCGAGTTCGGATGGACTATGGTCCGAATTAGGATATTGAACTCTAAAAACTATGAAAATTAGTCTAAGTGGGGGCATCCGAATTCGGGTGTTGGTCTGAATTCGGATCTACAGTGGTCATCCGAAGTGCATGTGTGCAGTTAATGTGTTCATGCAAAATTTAAACGTGAACAGTGAAATGTGACGAAAATGCATGAAATTAAAGATCCTATACTACAATCACATAATGAACATTTTATCTAACTACAATTAAGTAAAACTAACACATTAAACAACCTAAAACTAAGAAAAACTGAAAAGAAAAACTAACTAAAAGTTGAAATTCAAAGTCACAATTTATGATGTTAAACACTGAAATAAAGGTAGAAATGGTTTACCTGGAAGTGCCGAATATGGAAAATGCAAGAAAATCGAAGAAGTATGATGGTGCAAAACTTCAAATCGGTAGAAATGGAGGTTTGTGGGCGGTGGCTGTCGACGGGAAGGAAGGAAGAAGAAGAGAAGAAAATATCTTGGTGATGAAGGAATTGACCGGTTGACTAACCCTTTTTAAAGGCAGCCGGGTCGGATCCGGGTCATAGGATCCGCGCCCAAACCAGGAAAATTGGGCCGCCGGTTTCATCACACACCACACACACACAAGAAATGACTTTGGGCTATATATAAAAGATTGAAACAAGATAAAAAAAACTTTTGGCCCAAATTTTGTTAAATCTTTTTGAGTTTTTCTATGAGACTTCAAAATAAAATATTTTTGGTATTTTCTTTGATCTTTTTTAAAATTAAGATAAAATGAAATAAAATAAAATAAAGTAAACTAAAATATTTTTGCCTTTTTGATAAATTTGAAAGTTAAAATCTTTTTGGGATTTTCTGACCTATTAAATTACTCTAAAAATTAAATAAAATTATGACCAACCTAAAATTTAAAATTAAACTACAAACAAATTAAAAAGAAACACAGAGTTATAAAATTTAAAATCCTAACTATACTCCCCCTCAAATAAATACATGTTCTTTTCCTTTTCTTTTCTTTTTCAGATGTAAACTCGACAACCCTTTTTAGCCTTTCAAACACAGACAAACCTGGATATTGTCTGCATCCCACTCCGTGATGAACAATTCACACAGCAATTTGTCAGGATCATTAATTATTAAAGATATACACAGATAAGGAAATATTGAGTTTCAATTTTGTGACACAATCCTTAAATTTAAATAACAGATATTTTCTAAAATAAAGGAATTTCAATCATGATAGATTGAAATAGAATTATTTAAGACAATATCTGATATTTAATTGGAAGGCGGATTCAACATGCCGATATGGGATACTAAAAACTGAAAATGAGGTTCGTCTAAAGCTTTAGTAAATATATCCGCAAGTTGATATTCCGTGCCAACAAAATACAACTCAATGGTTCCCTTTTCTACGTGATCTTTAATAAAATGATACCTGATATCTATGTGTTTTGTTCGAGAGTGCTGCACGGGATTGCAAGAGATGGCAATTGCACTTCTAGAATCACAGTAAAATGGGATATTGGTGAGTGAGAATCCATAATCGCGTAATTGTGTTCTCATCCACAGCACTTGAGAGCAACAGCTTGCAGCTGATACATACTCAGCCTCAGCTGTAGATGTGGAAACACAATTCTGCTTTTTGGAAGACCAACTCACCGGTCTATCTCCTAAAAGTTGTATTCCTCCCGACGTGCTTTTTCTGTCAACTCTACAACCTGCAAAATCAGCATCTGAAAACGCGGTAAGATCGAAATCGGTTCCCTTTGGATACCATAGACCAAGTTCGGGTGTACCCTGAAGATAACGAAAAATGCGTTTTACCGCAGTTAGGTGTGATTCTTTTGGGTCGGCCTGAAATCTAGCACAAAGACATGTTGAAAACATTATATCCGGCCTACTGGCAGTCAAGTATAGTAAGGATCCTATCATCCCTCTGTAAGTTGTATTATCGACATTTTTCCGGAAGGATCGGTGTCTAACTTACAGTTGGAGGCCATGGGAGTTGCGATACTCGTGCAAGAGTCTAACTTATACTTCTTGAGAATGTCAAGAGTATATTTCGACTGGTTCACAAAAATCCCATCCTCAAGTTGTTTGACTTGTAATCCGAGGAAAAAGTTTATTTCCCCCATCATACTCATCTCGAACCTGGACTCCATTAGGGCTGAAAAATCCTTACAAAAATTACTGTCAGTAGATCCAAATATAATATCGTCGACATAAATTTGTACTAGCATTATATGTGGGCCTTCCCTTTTAGTGAACAGAGTTGTCTCCACCACACCTTTATAGAAACCGACAGAAATAAGGAAATTTGAAAGACTATCATACCATGCTCGAGGTGCTTGTTTTAAACCATAGAGGGCCTTATCTAGCACATAAACATGGTCGGGTTTATGTGCATCAACAAAGCCTTGTGGTTGTTCAACATACACCTCCTCGTTAAGTTCACCATTTAGAAAGGCAGTCTTGACGTCCATTTGGTACACTTTGAAATCTTTGTGTGCCGCGTACGCCAAGAAGATTTTGATTGCTTCGTTCCGTGCAACTGGAGCGAAGGTCTCGTCATAATCTATCCCTTCTTGTTGTCGGTAGCCTTTGGCAACAAATCTTGCTTTATTCCTTATCACAATGCCGTTCTCATCTCGTTTGTTCTTAAAAATTCACTTTGTTCCGATGATTGTACGGTCTTTTGGTTTGGGAACTAACCGCCATACTCTTAGCTGTTCAAACTGGTTGAGTTCCTCTTGCATTGCAACTATCCAATCTGGATCTGTCAGGGCTTCATCCACACGAGCGGGCTCTATCATACTCAGGAATGATGCGAAGAGGCATTCATTAGCAGATGCCCTACGAGTTTGGACTCCTGTTGATACATCACCAATGATTTGATCTGTTGGGTGACTTCGGGTCCATTTAATCTCGTGTGGAAGGGGTGCTCGGGATGGAACCTCTGTTGTTAATGTGGGGATGGATGAGGATTCATGGTCAATGGTTTCAAATGATGGTACCACTGGTTCCGGTTCGATTCCCGAGTGTTCAGGTGAAGGAAGAATTGTTGGTATTATATGTGAGGGTATTATAGGAGTATATTCAACTGAGGATGTGTCGGTGGATGATGTAGATGGATGAGGGTATGTTGATGAAGATGGAGCGGAGAAACTTTGAGGCGCAGTTGAACTGGAAGGATCACCTACATAATTGACAACATTAGAAACACTAGCGTTAGGACCGAAAAATTCAACATAAAAAGGATCAAATAAATTAACCAAATCAGAAGAAGAAAAAGGAATGTGGTTATTGGAAGAGTCTCCAGGCATTTGAGTAATGCGTGGTCCTGATTGATGAACTTCGGGTGCCAGTTCAGCCAACTCATCAAATGTGACGTGCACACTTTCATTGACTATTCTGGTTCGGGTATTGAATGCGCGATACGCCTTCGAGTTGGATGAGTATCCAATGAAGATCGCTTCATCCGCCTTTTCGTTAAATTTCCCGAGGTTGTCTTTGTCATTCAGCACATAGCACCTGCAACCAAATACACGTAAGTACTTGATAAATGGTACTTTATTCAAAAAGAGTTGGTAAGGAGTTTTGTTAAAGCGCTTATGGATGATGGAGCGATTTTGTGTTTAGCATGCTGTTGATACGGCTTCGGCCCACAAGAACGGAGGTAGCTTCGAGTATGTGAGCATTGTACGAGCGGCTTCCACAAGCGTACGGTTACGCCTTTCCACGACCCCATTTTGTTGAGGGTGTTCGAGCAGCAGAGTATTGATGCTAAATACCTGTGGATCGAAGGAAGCCCTCAACTATCGAGTTCTTGAACTCCGTGCCATTATCTGATCTGATTGATTGCACTGACAGCTGCGGTTGGGTCTCGACACTCTTGATAAAATCTATAATTTCTTGAGCTGTCTCGTCCTTAGAACGCAAGAACCTGACCAAGGTATATCGTGAATACTCGTCAACGATAACCAACACATATCGTTTTCCATTTATGCTTTGAGTCCTCATCGGTCCGCATAAATCCATGTGAAGTAACTCCAATACTCTTTTAGTTGATGGTTCGGGCTTTGGTTTGTGAGATGATCGTTTCATTTTTCCTTTCTCACAAGCTCCACACAGATGGTCCTTTTCGTAGCGCAATTCAGGAAGTCCTTTAACCAATTGTTTCGCAGCAAGCTTGTTGATATTATCAAAGTTCAAATGGGATAATCTTCGATGCCACAACCAAGAGTCTTTTGAAGAGGCTTTTGATAGTAGGCAAATGTTATCCTTCACTATTAGCTTAGCTACGTCAATGGTGTAGAGGTTAGAGTTTCGGGAATCTGTTAGGATTTCTTTTCCATCCATACTCTTAACACTGCAGTTCTTAGCCCTAAATGTTACCTCTAGTCCTTTGTCGCAGAGCTGTCCTATGCTAAAAAGATTATGTGATAACCCCTCAACATAGTCAACGTCCTTGATGACCAGATTATTTAGAACTAAGTCCCCGTATCCTTTGATGTGAGCCTGATGGTTGTTCCCGAATTTCACAGTTCCGCAATACTGTTCAACGACGTCGGACAGCATTTCTCTTCTTCCAGTCATGTGCTTGGAGCAACCCGAATCCATATACCAAATGGACTTAGCCTGAAAAACACATAAATTCATATAATGGAAAACTATATGCATTCAAACACATCCATTTTTAATTCACAATCAAACCGTGTTCTGAACCGAGATGTTCAGAAAACATGATGAGTTAAGACCGGGTCCTGGGCTGTGTGCACAGAAGCCAAACGTGTCGGTTTAAGCACAACCGACAAGCAAAAGAATGGGTCCTAGTCTAAGGTAACTAGAAGCCATTTCTTTGAAGCACGGGTCTTGATCATAAGTAACCAAGAACCATCTGCATTAAGATCACACAACCTTGGGTACCCACCTCAATATGGGTCCCTTTTTGTTAGGATTTCCAGATTTATATGGCACGTGTACAGTTTTAGAATCCCAATTAGCATTTGTGTGTGGTCCGGATGCACAACCCTTTGGAATCCATTCAAGATTGGATTTATTGGGTTTCGGAACCTTAGGCGCTGAAATTGCCTTTGGTTTTTGTCTTTTTGAGACCTTTTTGACCGTTGCTTTGGTTTTAGGCCTTGGCAACGGACAAATCTCAATTTTGTTTGAGGCCGATGATGCACTATTTTTTGTTTTCTTTTTCCGAATACGTTTAACAGGATATGGCACGAAAGCATTCATTTCAGGAACCTGTCGTCTATATCGAGTTGGACACAGATTAAAAAAATCACTGAATGAGTACTTTAACGGAACAATAGAATTCGGTACAACATTACAAGCATTGTCGCACACATTGTTACATAAATTTTCTTTAGAGATTACAGACATCCTATCTCTAGTAACAAATTCATTTGGCATTAGAGCCTTCTTCACAAAAAAACTTGTAAAATCCTGCATGGTGGTTTTTGGGACTCTCCTTATATGATAGTAGGAACAAAACGATTAGAGTCAGTAAGCATGGAAGATTTAGACTTGACAGACTTTTCTTTTTGGTGGTGAGTGGGTTTCTTAAAAGACTTGGATTTGATCTGAGTCTTTTTAGGAACCTCATTTTTGAAAGCTTTTGAACAGTCACCTTTGAAAATGATAGAAGAAGATTCAGCTTTAGCCTTACCTTTATCTGATGACACACATGGAATTTTTATGGAATGAAAAAGTGTTTGTTCTTTTGAAAGATCTTTCAATTTTTGTGAAACCATTTCAAAATTTTCTCTGTAGACAGTGACTTCCACAGATTGTTGAAAAGATTGATTTACCAATTCTTCTTCTCTCTTAAGAAGAGCATCTTGAAGATCAAGTGCTTTCTCTTGAGACGACTTCAATTCCTTTTCTAAAACAGTGATTTGTTGTTGAAGAACTTTTGCAGGAATATAAAGTCGAGGAGTTGATTTTACGGTTTCAGTTTTCAATTCAGCTTCTGAATAAGTTGACAAAAGATCTTCCTCTAAAGTGGGTACTCTAGAAGAATAACTCTCGTTAAGTTCTTCATATTGAAAAGAAATTTCTTTATCTTTACGAGTGACACGTTTCTCATTTTCTTGGTTTAAAACTTCTTTTGATGACTCAAAAAAGAAAGATTTAAGACCGGCTCCCATACAATTCATGTCATAAAATACAGGTAAAACATTTTGTGCTTTTTCCAAATATTTAGGATTTTTAAAACCAATTCCTTGTTTAGAATGGTAGAACCTAGTTTCTTTGGGCTGATTTAAATGGATAGTTTGTTCTGTTTGACCCCTTTTTAAAAACGCATCGTCAAGGGTCTTTATTCTTGAGTACAAACTTATCCTTTCTTCTTCAATCATTTTGTAGTTTTCTAAACTGTCTATATTTTCCATATTTACCACATCTAATTGTTTTGTAAGGACAGAAATTTCTTCTTTTAAAGAGAGTTTTTCTTTTGAAAGCGTGTCCATGCAAGATTCAATATATATATTCCTATCCTGAACATCTACTTTTTCTATTAACATCTGTTTTATAACATTATGATTAGTTAACCAATTTGAATGATATAATTCAGATGATTCTTTCAGAGTTTGAGCTTGATGTTCAGCCTGTACACACTTTGCTGTTTCAGCATTTAATCTAGCTTGTAGATCAAGAATATATGTGTGCAGTGTACATTCATTATCTACAAATAATTTATTAACATGTGCAGGAATGTAACAGGAATATACCTCATTGGACTCAGAACCGGATGTGGAGCATTCGGGATCGTTGGTTGTAGCCATCAGACATGCTGGTGGATTTTTCAGTGTCTCCCCCTCAGCAGCATGATCTGAATTGTCAGCAGTGGAAACAGCACAGATCTCCAACCCCATACGAGCAACCATGTAACAATTCTTGCCCTTGTCATCCTCGTCATCAGAATCTTCAGCATCCCAGCAGTCCTCCTGGGCGACGAGGGCTAACGCATACGTTCTTTTCTTAGCGGCCTCAAGCTTTCTCTCGTAGTATGCGACGTCTCTGTCGAAATTGTTCTTACATTCCCTAGCGAAGTGGCCCGGTTTGCCACACTTGTAATAGAGACGTTCATCGGCGGTCTTCGGCTCATCTGCTCTCGGCCGTTCCTCTCTCCTTTCCGCCGGCCTCTTATCGGCCCGGCGATGCTCTCGGCTGTCATCACGCCTCCTGTCCCTTCGTTCAGGCTCTCTCCTCTCATCCCTGCGGTCATCCAGACGATCATCCCTTCGATCATCTTGCCTGTCGTCCCAGCGATCATCACGCCTATCATCTCGCCTTTCATAACGGCGATCATCTCGATAGTCGCGTCTATCGTCATATCTGCGATCATCCCTATCATCCCTACGGTAGTCATCCCGGCGATAATCATCGCGTCGTTCATCCCGTCTGTCATCTGAGTACCTCCGTGGACCGGTGTCATAACGGAGTTGATTGTTAGTCTTGTTGGAGAACCGTCGCTGTTGGAGACGGTTGGTCCACAAGGCTATCTGTTCCTGAATAGAAGCTTCTTCCTCATCATAGACCTCACGCGGAGGAGAAGCATACCTGTACTGAGACGACGAAGAACCTGGAGCAAAGGATGGTGTCGGAATCTGCGTGTTAGTGATCAAGGCTAGAGAATCATTTGGTTTCAACCCGGTGTTGGCTGATAGCAGTAGAGAGGCCAATTGATTTGCCATCATCTTTTGTTGAGCCACATCCCCTTGATACTTCTTGAGCTCCTTAAAAACGACATTGATGGATACCTCAGGAATGTTCAGGACTCGTTTCATGGCCCGACATGCAAGCTGCCGCTCGGGGGCTAAGGCGGCAAAGAATTGGATGTTGATATCATCCCTATCCTTCTTGATGTGCAGTTTGTTCAACTCGTTAAGGACTGCACAGAACCTGGTGAAAGCGGCTTGCAGAGATTCCCCGTCTTTGGCGCGGAATTCCGTAAACTTAGCCTTTGCCTCCTCGATTTTGGCACGATCATCGAGATCTGGCCCCAGCATTTGGACTTCCAGCTCGTCCCACATTTCTTTTGCAGACATTTTTCTGTCTACACCAACCAGAATATCAGTGGGGAGGGCTTGATAGATCAGATATTCTTCCCTCTTGTCAGCGTGCTGTCGGTCTCTCTCGGCGTCATTTGTCGGTTCTCTTTCAACCTTAGAGGCTTGGACAGGGGGGTCAACCTCATGTCGGGCTGCTATCTCCCGATAGTAGATTACGGGACCTTCGGATATGGACTGAAGCATCAAATTCCCGAGCGGTTGCATGCCAACGAACTTAAGGAACCGGGATTTCCATTGTTCATACTCATCTGCATAGAGAACTGGTGGTCTGTTCTCAGATCTGAGTACGAGAGCTTCGCGAGACATGATGATGATGGGTGCTGATTAAAAATGAAGATCTTAAAGGTGGAAACTAGACAGGGATGGGCTGGACTTAAGACAGATAGATCTGAATTCGGATGGAAGATGAATTCAGATGAAATGGGTTCGGATGAACAGTGTTTCGGATGGCAGGACCAAATTTGGATAGGTTGGATTTCGGATGGAGGAACCGAATTCGGATGGGATGATTTCGGATGGATGAAGCAATTCGGATGGGAACCTACTTCGGGTGAACAGTAATTCAGATGGTCTATGGTCCGGATGAGGTGCTAATTCGGATGGACCGAATTCGGATGCACAGTGGACAGGGTATGTCCAGGTGGGGACCGAATTCGGATGGTCCGAGATGGGTATGGTCCGAAATTTGAAAAATTTAAATATAAGTCCCAAATGGAAAAATGAAAAGGCCTGATCTGAACTTCGGATGGTCCGAAGTTCGGATGGGACCGAAGTTGGGTCCGAAATAGGCTGATGGGGGGGTCCGAAATGCACCCAAATATGGTCCGAATCGGACCGAAGTGAGGTCCGAATTAGGGTGATGTGTGGTCCAAATTTGGTGCCTAAGTGGTCTGAAATGCTACAGTAAGGGATCCGAAATACAACAGGTTTTTTAAGTTTTCTAAGGCAGAATTGAGCAGAATTCGATTTTTTCAGTTTTAAAGCCTAAAAACAGTTCTAAATGATTTATAAACTATTTTAAACACTTTTGGTGATTTAAAATAATCTAAAAACACTTAAAAACAGCATAGAACAAGCTAAAAACCCACTAAAAACCCATATTTTCAAACTTAATAAAATGGCCGATTCTTGATGATTTTAACAGAGATATGGAACGGAATGAGCTTAAAATCAGTAGAGGATGATAATGTGGTGATTATATGACCATTATAACACAAGAAACACAGAAAAACAGAGGTAAATGAAGATCTAACCGGATGGAAATGAAGAACACGAAGAACACTATGAAAACCCAGCAGAATCCGAAGCTTTCAGTTGAATTCCACCTTTCTGAGCTCTGATACCAATTGTAATATGTAATCCCGTTAATATTTCAGCACCTTTAATGTTTTTTATCAATCACAAGAAGAATCGATGCTCAATAATTGTGAAATGATGAAGAAAGAGAAAGAGAATGTTGGGAGAATACAAAAAGTGGCGGCTGTATGTTTTTTCTCAATGATAACCGTGTTTTCAATAAAGAAACCCTAGGAGCCTATGTCTAGGCTCCTTTAATTAAGTTTTACATAAAGGCAACTTTGGCCTCTTGACTATTACAAAGAAACAAACTACATGGAATTAAATACAAGACTAAATATAAAGACAATAATTATTACAAAACAACTCCCTATGATCGAAATAATATATCTAACATGAACACTTTATATAACTACACTAAGTTAAAAATAACAGATTAAAGTGGCTAAAATCAGCAAAAACCGAATGAAAAAAACCTTAAAAAATTTGAAAATTAAAAACACTATATATGATGTTATTTACTGAAAAAAACAAAAAGAAGATACCTGATAGTGCAGATACTTGAAACAGCAAGAAAAACGAGTAAAAAAGATTGCTTGATGAGCTTGAACGACCGAAAATGGTGGAACGGCGGTGTGGAGCGACGGTCGAGAGAGAATGAGGAAGAAGAAGAATAAAGAAGCGTAGAAGGGAAGAAACCCATGACCCGCCTATTTAAATTGGCGGGTCGGGTACGGTTGTGAAGGTCCGCGCGTTATATAGAGAGGTGGGCCAATCCGGTTAAAAACTTAAAACAAAATGGGCCACACAAAATAAAATAAAAAAATTTGGACCAAAATTTAAAACTAAGAAATGAGCCCAATTAAAAATCTTTTTGAATTTTTCTGATGTTTCTTTAGAAGCACAAAATTAAAATGAATAGATAAGTTAATAACTAAATTTAACATAACAAGAGACAAAAATATTTTTGTGATTTTATGAATAAATTAAGTTAAGACAAAAGAAAAATAGAAAATTTTTTTTTTTGGCTTTTTGATATATTTAAAACAATAAAGTCTTTTTGTGATTTTCTGACATATGATATTAAACTTAAAATTATTAAAAATTAGACAACCTAAAATTTAAAATTATAAAGAAGTTAAAAGCTAAAATACATAAACTAATATGATGCCGATATGTGATACTAAAACCTGAAAACGAGGTTCGTCTAAAGCTATGTTAAAACATCAGCAAGTTGATATTCCGTGCCTACAAAATATAACTCAAAAACACTCTTTTCTACGTGATCTTTAATAAAATGATACCTGATATCTATATGTTTTGTTCGTGAGTGCTGTACGGGATTGCAAGAAATAGAAATCGCACTTCGATAATCGCAGTAGATTGGAATGTTGGTGAGCGAGAACCCATAATCACGTAATTGTGTTCTCATCCACGACACTTGAGAGCAACAGCTTGTAGCTGCTACTTACTCAGCTTCAGCTGTGGATGTTGAAACACAATTCTGCTTTTTGGAGGACCAACTCACCGATCTATCTCCCAAGAACTGTATTCCGCCTGATGTGCTCTTTCTATCAACTCTACAACCTGCAAAATCAACATCTGAAAAGGCAGTAAGATCAAAATTGGTTCCCTTTGGATACCAGAGACCAAAATCGGGTGTACCCTTAAGATAACGAAAAATGCGTTTTACCGCAATTAGGTGTGATTCTTTTGTGTCGGCCTGAAAACGAGCACAAAGACATCTTGATAACATTAAATCTGGTTTAGGGCCGTCAAATACAGTAAGGATCCATTCATCCCTCTGTAAGTTGTATTATCGACACTTTTCCCAGAAGGATCAGTGTCTAACTTGCAGTTGGAAGCCATGGGAGTTGCGATACCCGTGCAAGAGTCTAACTTATACTTCTTGAGAATGTCAAGAGTATATTTCGGCTGGTTCACAAAAATCCCATTTTCAAGTTGGTTGATGTGACACCCTTGCCACGTTCAACCACAATTACATAACACCCAGGATTAAACATCAACATAAATCACATAATGATATGATACTTAAATTACAGTGCGGAAGCATTAAAATACAATAAACAAAAATAATACAACAATTGTCAGACACCCTACGATGCTACAAAGTACCAAGTCTAAGTCTACATACTCATTAACATTACATCATCCCAAATACATAGTACAATAACGATCTGGTTTTCCAATTACCAAGCTGAGTTGTAGATATTCTTCAATCACTTGAACAATTGACCTAGCTAGACGGTCCGGCTGCAGATTTTCCTTTTCCTGTAAAAACGTCAAAAACTGAGGGATAAGCGAATGCTTAGTGAGTACACAGATTATGCATTTTATAAATCCTTATGAAGCCCACAAGAGTAGCACCGACGACACACGTCGTGCACTCTCCACGTACACAAAGTACGACACACATGAGCCGTTGCTCCTACGAGCCCAAAGCTCGGTATGAAACCCAACCATCTAAGACAGACATAACATCGGGGATGACATGCTGCCTACCAAAACCTCGGAGGGATCAGCTCCGGGTCATATAGCGCAGTAACATCGGAGTAACAGATGCGACCCACCGGTCAATCGTTAGATGCACAACAAACGAACGGACATGCAACAAGTATGAATGTGCATCTAAATCTATGCAAGTTAGTAGAATTCCAAACGATAAATGAAGCAACATGTCTCAGCAGGCAATAGCTAACATAAAGTAGATATAAACATGTGAAATCATATGTACTCACAGTGGGTGCGTTATTAAACTTTAAGCAATATTAGTTCTCCCCGGGCTTTCAACCGGGCTCACAAAGTACCCCACTGTGGGTTAAACAACACCACAAGGGACCTGTTTCATTTCCATAATGAAAGCATATTATAAACATGTATATACATAAATGAGCATCAATTTGTACCAATAAAAGTTATTACAACATTTCAGAACCGACACCCGAAACTCATATTTAAATCCTCTTACTTGATGGATTAATTGTTCCCAATTCATCCCTTCAATAACTTATCAATAAGTTCCATCAAGTTTCTCAATTTATAGCGTAAATCCCTCGGAATTGTAATCCGAAAATTAAACCTTAACCTTAAATTTTTGAGATTACTGAAATATTCAGAATTTATCTTAATTAAAGAATGTCCAACCGTTTCTATTTATTTTCACTATTAAAACCCAACCGAGATGATTTTATCTGTACCTTTTTATATATATACATGCATACATTTATATATATATATATATATATATATATATATATATATATATATATATATATATATATATATATATATATATATATATATATATATATATATATATATATATATATATATATATATATATATATATATATATATATATATATATATATATATATACATATATATATATATATATATATATATATATATATATATATATATCACTGCTCTTGAAAGAATGAAATACAGAAACCTTTAAGGTTTCGGTACTTCCCATACTTGGTCTCGGTTCACATGGGTCTAAATCAAGGTTTCTGTATTAAAACAAAGGTTTCAGTAGGGGTGTGTGTGGGTTTCGGTATATGTACCGAAACCTTGAGAGTTTCGATACCTGCTATAGGAGTTTCAGTATACATAAAAAGTTTCAGTATATAGTCATGCATATGGAGAGTTTCGGTAGTTTGTACCGAAACCTTCATGGTTTCGGTACTTCTCAACAAGTCTTGGTACAATATAGGTTTCGGTACATGCTTGTGGTTTCAGTACATAGAAAGTTTCAGTAGTTAAGCATGCATATATATATATATATATATATATATATATATATATATATATATATATATATATATATATATATATATAGTTTTGGTATGGGAGGGGTTTCTGTAGTCACACATACCGAAACCTATGAGGTTTCGGTATTCCCCTTATAGTTTCGGTACCATCCAAAAATACACAGAACCCACGACTTTATCTCTCGAAAATCATACTTATAACTTGATTTAGAACCTAAAATTTTGTACAAAACTTCTAATACACTAGATTCACACAAACCCATCAATATATTTAACATGCATCAACATTTGAATCCCAAAATTTTCAGATTCGGTTTTCATCCAAAACCGAACCATAAACCCTTATATTTGTAAATTCGAGAGATATTTACCTTAAATCGATCTTGTAATGTTTATAGTTTCTTCAAAACGACTTGAATCTGAAGTTTCAACCTCCAATTTGTTGTCTTCGTTGTTTCTTAGTTTGAGGATGCAAGAACCGTAACTTGCTTTCTTTTAGAGAGAAGGTAGAGAGCAGAGAGAAGAGAGAGAGTTGAATGAATAGAAATAAAAAGACTTATGTCTTTTTATTTCCCCTTTTTCGAGCTTTAACACATTCAACCCTCAACTTTCTAATTTTCTTAAATACTAATTTATGTCTTGATTTCAATATCAATATAACTTAAATATCATCATACTTAAATAATTAATACTAAAAATTCTCTAATTTCTTAATTCTTTAAAATAGCAACCCAATTCTTAAATTTCATTAAATCAAGATTAAATTCTTATTTTATTCTTTCACCCATTTAATAATAATCATATTAACTTAATAAATTAAAATCATAATTTCTGAATAAAACAACCAACTTTTATAATTAATCAAAATACAATCCAACTTAAATTTCAAATTCAAACTATTAAACCTCAAATACAATAATTTAACTTTAAGGATGTTACAGCATGGGCTCCACCACGCTCAAACTTCGTCCTCGAAGTTATTTGACTTCAAACAGTTGCGGATATTTCCTTAACATTTCCGCCTTTGTCTTCCAAGTGTGATTTGCTCCTTTATGATGCTTCCAACGTACCAGCACCATTTCGATCTCTTTGCTCCTTAGCTTTTTCATCTTGGTATCCAATACACATTCCGGCTCCTCCACGTATCGGAGCCTTTCATCAACTTGCAGTTCATTATGGTCGACCCAATCTTCGTTACCAGTAGTAAATTACTTTCGGAGATTTCCAACATGAAACACCGGGTGTATGCCTGACATTTCTTCAGGCAATTCCAGGCGATACGATTGATTTCCAACTTTTTCTACTACCTTAAATGGCCCAACAAATCTTGGAGCCAGCTTGCCTCTCTTCACGAAACGAGTAACACCCCTCATTGGTGATACTTTCAGATATACCCAATTATTCACATCAAAACTGATTGGTTTGAGCCTTCTGTCATAATAACTTTTCTGATGATCCTGGGCTGCTTTCATATTTTTCCTAATCAGTTGTATCTTCTCGTTTGTCTCTTGTAATAATGCCGGCCCAGCAATCGGCGTTTCTCCAGTTTCTCTCCAACAAGTAGGAGTCCAACACCTTCTCCCATATAATGCCTCAAAAGGTGCCTTCTTAATCGTTGCGTGATAGCTGTTATTGTACGAGAATTCTATCAGTGGCAAATGATCATCCCAATTGCCACCGAGATCCAACACACATGATTTCATCATATCTTCCAAGGTAAGGATTGTCCGTTCACTCTGACCATCAGTTTGCGGTCGATAAGCTGTACTCATAGCGATCCTTGTACCTAGTCCTGCTTGCAAAGCCGACCAAAAGTTTAAAGTAAATCGGCTATCCCGATCTGACACTATAGACTTTGGTACTCCAAGTCTAGAAACAATTTCATCCATGTAAAACTGAGCCAATCTCTCAAGCGAGTAATTTTCTCTAATCGGTATAAAGTGAGCCGACTTAGTCAATCTATCAACTATTACCCACACTGTATCGTGTTGACGCCTAGTCTTTGGCAGTTTCGTAACAAAGTCCATAGTTATGTGCTCCCACTTCCATTCCGGAATGGGAAGCGGTTGCATACTGCCATATGGTTGCTGGTGTTCGGATTTCAAAAGTCGGCAAGTCCTACATCGTTCAACGTATTGGCCGACACCCTTCTTCAGTCCCGGCCACCAGAAGTCCGCTTTTAGTTCATTGTACATCTTCGTACTTCTAGGATGTACAGAAAACTTAGACTGATGTGCTTCTTCAATGATTACCTTTCTCATGCCCCCAAACTTTGGCACCCAGATCCTTCCGTAAATCCCTTTCAGTCCTGACTCGCTTGTTTCCATACTCTTAATCTGTACTCTAATATCCTCAGCACCAACATTCTCTTCTTTCAAAGCTTTCACCTGTGCAGCTTTAACATCATTAATTATTGTGGAAGTTAACATCGTGGACGTCAGCATATAACAACATTCCTTGGCATAAGCTTTGCGACTCAAAGCATCGGCTACTATGTTAGCCTTACCAGGATGGTACAGTATTTCACAATCGTAGTCTTTGATAAGTTCCATGGATCGTCTTTGCCTCATATTGAGTTCCTTCTGACTAAATATGTATTTTAAACTCTTATGGTCCGTGTATAACTGACACTTAGTTCCATACAGATAGTGTCTCCACAATTTCAGTGCAAAAGTGACGGCTGTCAACTCAAGATCATGAGTTGAGTAATTCTTCTCGTGCTGCTTAAGCTGTCTCGAGGCGTACGCTATAACGTTTCCTCACTGCATCAGTACAGCGCCTAACCCCAACCTTGAAGCATCTGTGTACACCACAATCCTCATTGCCCTCTGGTAGAGCAAGTATCGGCGCTTCACTTAGTGTTTTCTTCAAGATCTCAAATGCTTCTTGTTGTATGTTTTCCCAAACAAATGGTGCATTCTTCTTCGTTAATGCCGTCAATGGAACTGCAATCTTAGAAAAATCCTTTATAAACCTCCGATAGTATCCCGCCAACCCAACAAAACTCCTGACTTCTGTAGCTGAACGGGGCGGTTCCCAATTCTTTATCGCTTCAACTTTGGCTGGATCTACAGAAATCCCAGCCCCTGAAATCACATGCCCCAAAAATTGAATCTGTTGCAGCCAAAACTCACATTTTGAGAACTTGGCATACAAGTTCTCCTTTCTTAAGAGTTCCAACAATTCTTTTAGGTGGTCAGCGTGCTCAGCCTCAGATTTAGAGTATACCAGAATGTCATCAATAAAAACGATCACCGACTTGTCTAACATCGGTCTGCAAACTCGGTTCATCAAATCCATAAAGACAGCCGGGGCATTGGTTAACCCGAAAGGCATCACCAAAAACTCATAATGCCCATACCGTGTTCTGAATGCTGTCTTAGGCACATCCTCCTCTCGAACTTTCAGCTGATGATATCCTTACCTCAAGTCAATCTTAGAGAAGACATAAGCCCCATGTAACTGATCAAACAAGTCATCTATCCTCGGCAGCGGATACTTGTTCTTAATTGTCAACTTATTCAGCTCCCGATAGTCAATGCACATTCTCATAGTGACATCCTTCTTTTTAACAAATAATACTGGAGCTCCCCACGGCGATGAACTCGGTCGAATGAAGCCCTTATCCAACAACTCCTGAAGTTGTGTCATCATCTCTTTCATTTCAGTAGGAGCAAGGCGATATGGAGAACGAGCTACCGGTGCAGCTCCAGGGATCAAATCAATACGGAACTCCACTTGTGTCTCAGGTGGCACGCCAGACAAGTCTTCCGGAAACACATCCGGGAATTATGAAACAACAGGCACATCGGCCACAGTCCTTTTCTCAGCCTTAGAATCAATCACATATGCTAAGTAGGCGTCACATCCATTTGCAACAAGCTTTCTGGCTTTTGCAATGGTTAACAGACACAGATCCCCGCTTCTCCTATCCCCGTATATACAGATCTCACGCCCCTCTGGAGTAGTTATCTTGATCATACGCTTCTTACATACTATGTGGGCTTCATTCTCAATTAACCAGTCCATCCCGATAATTACATCAAATTCACTAAACTCGATCGGAATCAGATCCAAATTGAAGACTACATCTTCAATTACTAACGTGCAGTTACGGTATACGTGATCTACTTTGACTAGACTGTTGCTAGCAGTTTCTATGTCAAGTACGGCAGATAACTTAGACAGTGGCATGTCAAGTTGTTGTGCAAACATAGTAGATACAAATGATCTATTGGCACCCGAGTCAAACAGCACTCGTGCAGGTAAAGAGTTTACTAAAAACGTACCCGTAACCACCTCTGGGTTTTCCCTAGCCTCCTCTGCCGTTATCTGAAATGCACGAGCCGGTGCCCTTTGTGGCTGGTTCCGGCGGTTGACTGAACCACCACTAGATCCCCCTGATGAACGGGTCGATGATGGAGCAGCAACTGCTGGAGCATTCTTTCTGCAATTCCTACTGTAATGCCCCCATACACCACACTTGTGGCAAGCATCACCTTTCCTTGGGAACTCACTCTGAAAATGGCCCAACTCTCCACAGCAAAAGCAAGCACGTCCGTTAGTACATTTGCTGAAGTGTTCCAAGTGACACTTATTACAGTATCGCGGCTCGGTGTTGATGGAGTAGGCACGAGCACGACCAGAAGAACCAGACTGACGGCGATAAGACTGTTGCGGCGAGTACTGCGACGAGCGAGAAGAACCAGAGTAGCCTCCTTCGCGTTGACGTTTCGGTGGTGACGGTTGTGTTGGGTTGGTGGAAGCAGCAGCGGACCCAATCGAGTAACCCGACATAATCAGAATCTGTTCTACATTTCTGGCAGCCTCAAGTAAGCCAGCAAACGTAGTCTAACGCACGTTACTCATAACCCTTCTGATCTCTATATCCAAACCAGCCTCGAACCTAGTCACTTTCCTTTCCTCGGTATCAACCTGATGAGGCGCAAACAAACTCAGCCTCGTGAATTCTACAGCATACTGGGACACAGTCTTAGTCCCCTGCATCAATGCCATGAACTTTGCCTCAAGTCTTCGGCATACATCAACCGGACAGTACTGCTGAGTGAATAACTCTGTAAACTCAGCCCAAGTCATCATAGTCACTTTTTCCAAGGTTAAGGCGTTAACCATGGAATTCCACCACATAATCGCATCGTTCGTGAACATAGCAGTAGCATACCGAACCATGTCCTTCTCAGCACAATCGCTGATTCGGAATGTCCGTCGGTTACTGTTATCCATTCCAGTGCGGCAACAGCATCACCCAATCCATTAAACTCCACAGCACCATTTCCTTTGAAATCCTTAAACCGGCAACCTTTAAGCTTGTTAGACGACCCAGTGTTGTCATCTTGTTCCTCATTGTTGCCCCCTTCTTTTTCCTTATTCTTTCTCTTGTCTTCCCTTCTCTTAGCTTCGGCCTCATCTCGAGCCCGAAACTGATCTTGAATCATCTTGTTCTGCTCAGCCATCATGGCTAGCATCATCTCTCTAGTTTCTTCGGGTGTCATTCCTCCTCCAGACATGTTCTGAAATATGAAACATATAACTTGTTTAGTAACATGTCATTTATTTAAAGACACCACCCAATTGTCCCGTATGAAAGTCAATTTCTTATAATTACTAGATCGTAAACCTATCTTAATTCAGATCATTACTTAAAATCACTACAAATCATCACTTAATGTTTGAGACCAAGACCTCATGGACACTTGAATCTCAAACTACTGCTCTGATACCATCTTGTGTGACACCCTTGCCACGTTCAACCACAATTACATAACACCCAGGATTAAACATCAACATAAATCACATAATGATCTGATACTTAAATTACAGTGCGGAAGCATGAAAATACAATAAACAAAAATAATACAACAATTGTCAGACACCCTACGGTGCTACAAGGTACCAAATCTAAGTCTACATACTCAATAACATTACATCATCCCAAATACATATTACAATAACGATCTTGTTTTCCAATTACCAAGCTGAGTAGTAGATATTCTTCAATCACTTGAACAATTGACCTAGCTAGACGGTCCGACTGCAGATTTTCCTTTTCCTGTAAAAACGTCAACAACTGAGGGATAAGCGAATGCTTAGTGAATACACAGATTATGCATTTTATAAATCCTTATAGCCCACAAGAGGAGCACCGACGACACACGTCGTGCACTCTCCACGTACACAAAGTACGACACACATGAGCTGTCGCTCCTACGAGCCCAAAGCTTGGTATGAAACCCAACCATCTGAGACAGACATAACATCGGGGATGACATACTGCTTACCAGAACCTCGAAGGGATCAGCTCCGGGTCATATAGCACAATAACATCGGAGTAACAGATGCGACCCACCGGTCCATCGTTAGATGCACAACAAACGAACGGACATGCAACAAGTATGAATGTGCATCTAAATCTACGCAAGTTAGTAGAATTCCAAACGATAAATGAAGCAACATGTCTCAGCAGGCAATAGCTAACATAAAGTAGATATAAACATTCGAAATCATATGTACTCACAGTGGGTGCGTTATTAAACTTTAAGCAATATTAGTTCTCCCCGGGCTTTCAACCGGACTCACAAAGTACCCCAGTGTTGGTTAAAGAACACCGCAAGGGACCTGTTTCATTTCCATAATGAAAGCATATTATAAACATGTATATACATAAATGAGCATCAATTTGTACCAATAAAAGTTATTACAACCTTTCAGAACCGACACCCGAAACTCATATTTAAATCCTCTTACTTGATGGATTAATTGTTCCCAATTCATCCCTTCAATAACTTATCAATAAGTTCCATCAAGTTTCTCAATTTATAGCGTAAATCCCTCGGAATTGTAATCCGAAAATTAAACCTTACCCTTAAATTTTTGAGATTGCTGAAATGTTCAAAATTTATCTTAATTAAAGAATGTCCAACCGTTTCTATTTATTTTCACTATTAAAACCCAACCGAGATGATTTTATCTGTACCTTTTTATATATATACATGCATACATTTATACATATATATATATATATATATACATACATACATATATATATATATATATATATATATATATATATATATATATATATATATATATCACTGCTCTTGAAAGAATGATATACCGAAACCTTTAAGGTTTCGGTACTTCCCATACTTGGTCTCGGTTCACATGGGTCTAAATCAAGGTTTCTGTATTAAAACAAAGGTTTCAGTAGGGGTGTGTGTGGGTTTCGGTATATGTACCGAAACCTTGAGAGTTTCGATACCTGCTATAGGAGTTTCAGTATACATAAAAAGTTTCAGTATATAGTCATGCATATGGAGAGTTTCGGTAGTTTGTACCGAAACCTTCATGGTTTCGGTACTTCTCAACAAGTCTTGGTACAATATAGGTTTCGGTACATGCTTGTGGTTTCAGTACATAGAAAGTTTCAGTAGTTAAGCATGCATATATATATATATATATATATATATATATATATATATATATATATATATATATATATATATATATATAGTTTTGGTATGGGAGGGGTTTCTGTAGTCACACATACCGAAACCTATGAGGTTTCGGTATTCCCCTTATAGTTTCGGTACCATCCAAAAATACACAGAACCCACGACTTTATCTCTCGAAAATCATACTTATAACTTGATTTAGAACCTAAAATTTTGTACAAAACTTCTAATACACTAGATTCACACAAACCCATCAATATATTTAACATGCATCAACATTTGAATCCCAAAATTTTCAGATTCGGTTTTCATCCAAAACCGAACCATAAACCCTTATATTTGTAAATTCGAGAGATATTTACCTTAAATCGATCTTGTAATGTTTATAGTTTCTTCAAAACGACTTGAATCTGAAGTTTCAACCTCCAATTTGTTGTCTTCGTTGTTTCTTAGTTTGAGGATGCAAGAACCGTAACTTGCTTTCTTTTAGAGAGAAGGTAGAGAGCAGAGAGAAGAGAGAGAGTTGAATGAATAGAAATAAAAAGACTTATGTCTTTTTATTTCCCCTTTTTCGAGCTTTAACACATTCAACCCTCAACTTTCTAATTTTCTTAAATACTAATTTATGTCTTGATTTCAATATCAATATAACTTAAATATCATCATACTTAAATAATTAATACTAAAAATTCTCTAATTTCTTAATTCTTTAAAATAGCAACCCAATTCTTAAATTTCATTAAATCAAGATTAAATTCTTATTTTATTCTTTCACCCATTTAATAATAATCATATTAACTTAATAAATTAAAATCATAATTTCTGAATAAAACAACCAACTTTTATAATTAATCAAAATACAATCCAACTTAAATTTCAAATTCAAACTATTAAACCTCAAATACAATAATTTAACTTTAAGGATGTTACAGCATGGGCTCCACCACGCTCAAACTTCGTCCTCGAAGTTATTTGACTTCAAACAGTTGCGGATATTTCCTTAACATTTCCGCCTTTGTCTTCCAAGTGTGATTTGCTCCTTTATGATGCTTCCAACGTACCAGCACCATTTCGATCTCTTTGCTCCTTAGCTTTTTCATCTTGGTATCCAATACACATTCCGGCTCCTCCACGTATCGGAGCCTTTCATCAACTTGCAGTTCATTATGGTCGACCCAATCTTCGTTACCAGTAGTAAATTACTTTCGGAGATTTCCAACATGAAACACCGGGTGTATGCCTGACATTTCTTCAGGCAATTCCAGGCGATACGATTGATTTCCAACTTTTTCTACTACCTTAAATGGCCCAACAAATCTTGGAGCCAGCTTGCCTCTCTTCACGAAACGAGTAACACCCCTCATTGGTGATACTTTCAGATATACCCAATTATTCACATCAAAACTGATTGGTTTGAGCCTTCTGTCATAATAACTTTTCTGATGATCCTGGGCTGCTTTCATATTTTTCCTAATCAGTTGTATCTTCTCGTTTGTCTCTTGTAATAATGCCGGCCCAGCAATCGGCGTTTCTCCAGTTTCTCTCCAACAAGTAGGAGTCCAACACCTTCTCCCATATAATGCCTCAAAAGGTGCCTTCTTAATCGTTGCGTGATAGCTGTTATTGTACGAGAATTCTATCAGTGGCAAATGATCATCCCAATTGCCACCGAGATCCAACACACATGATTTCATCATATCTTCCAAGGTAAGGATTGTCCGTTCACTCTGACCATCAGTTTGCGGTCGATAAGCTGTACTCATAGCGATCCTTGTACCTAGTCCTGCTTGCAAAGCCGACCAAAAGTTTAAAGTAAATCGGCTATCCCGATCTGACACTATAGACTTTGGTACTCCAAGTCTAGAAACAATTTCATCCATGTAAAACTGAGCCAATCTCTCAAGCGAGTAATTTTCTCTAATCGGTATAAAGTGAGCCGACTTAGTCAATCTATCAACTATTACCCACACTGTATCGTGTTGACGCCTAGTCTTTGGCAGTTTCGTAACAAAGTCCATAGTTATGTGCTCCCACTTCCATTCCGGAATGGGAAGCGGTTGCATACTGCCATATGGTTGCTGGTGTTCGGATTTCAAAAGTCGGCAAGTCCTACATCGTTCAACGTATTGGCCGACACCCTTCTTCAGTCCCGGCCACCAGAAGTCCGCTTTTAGTTCATTGTACATCTTCGTACTTCTAGGATGTACAGAAAACTTAGACTGATGTGCTTCTTCAATGATTACCTTTCTCATGCCCCCAAACTTTGGCACCCAGATCCTTCCGTAAATCCCTTTCAGTCCTGACTCGCTTGTTTCCATACTCTTAATCTGTACTCTAATATCCTCAGCACCAACATTCTCTTCTTTCAAAGCTTTCACCTGTGCAGCTTTAACATCATTAATTATTGTGGAAGTTAACATCGTGGACGTCAGCATATAACAACATTCCTTGGCATAAGCTTTGCGACTCAAAGCATCGGCTACTATGTTAGCCTTACCAGGATGGTACAGTATTTCACAATCGTAGTCTTTGATAAGTTCCATGGATCGTCTTTGCCTCATATTGAGTTCCTTCTGACTAAATATGTATTTTAAACTCTTATGGTCCGTGTATAACTGACACTTAGTTCCATACAGATAGTGTCTCCACAATTTCAGTGCAAAAGTGACGGCTGTCAACTCAAGATCATGAGTTGAGTAATTCTTCTCGTGCTGCTTAAGCTGTCTCGAGGCGTACGCTATAACGTTTCCTCACTGCATCAGTACAGCGCCTAACCCCAACCTTGAAGCATCTGTGTACACCACAATCCTCATTGCCCTCTGGTAGAGCAAGTATCGGCGCTTCACTTAGTGTTTTCTTCAAGATCTCAAATGCTTCTTGTTGTATGTTTTCCCAAACAAATGGTGCATTCTTCTTCGTTAATGCCGTCAATGGAACTGCAATCTTAGAAAAATCCTTTATAAACCTCCGATAGTATCCCGCCAACCCAACAAAACTCCTGACTTCTGTAGCTGAACGGGGCGGTTCCCAATTCTTTATCGCTTCAACTTTGGCTGGATCTACAGAAATCCCAGCCCCTGAAATCACATGCCCCAAAAATTGAATCTGTTGCAGCCAAAACTCACATTTTGAGAACTTGGCATACAAGTTCTCCTTTCTTAAGAGTTCCAACAATTCTTTTAGGTGGTCAGCGTGCTCAGCCTCAGATTTAGAGTATACCAGAATGTCATCAATAAAAACGATCACCGACTTGTCTAACATCGGTCTGCAAACTCGGTTCATCAAATCCATAAAGACAGCCGGGGCATTGGTTAACCCGAAAGGCATCACCAAAAACTCATAATGCCCATACCGTGTTCTGAATGCTGTCTTAGGCACATCCTCCTCTCGAACTTTCAGCTGATGATATCCTTACCTCAAGTCAATCTTAGAGAAGACATAAGCCCCATGTAACTGATCAAACAAGTCATCTATCCTCGGCAGCGGATACTTGTTCTTAATTGTCAACTTATTCAGCTCCCGATAGTCAATGCACATTCTCATAGTGACATCCTTCTTTTTAACAAATAATACTGGAGCTCCCCACGGCGATGAACTCGGTCGAATGAAGCCCTTATCCAACAACTCCTGAAGTTGTGTCATCATCTCTTTCATTTCAGTAGGAGCAAGGCGATATGGAGAACGAGCTACCGGTGCAGCTCCAGGGATCAAATCAATACGGAACTCCACTTGTGTCTCAGGTGGCACGCCAGACAAGTCTTCCGGAAACACATCCGGGAATTATGAAACAACAGGCACATCGGCCACAGTCCTTTTCTCAGCCTTAGAATCAATCACATATGCTAAGTAGGCGTCACATCCATTTGCAACAAGCTTTCTGGCTTTTGCAATGGTTAACAGACACAGATCCCCGCTTCTCCTATCCCCGTATATACAGATCTCACGCCCCTCTGGAGTAGTTATCTTGATCATACGCTTCTTACATACTATGTGGGCTTCATTCTCAATTAACCAGTCCATCCCGATAATTACATCAAATTCACTAAACTCGATCGGAATCAGATCCAAATTGAAGACTACATCTTCAATTACTAACGTGCAGTTACGGTATACGTGATCTACTTTGACTAGACTGTTGCTAGCAGTTTCTATGTCAAGTACGGCAGATAACTTAGACAGTGGCATGTCAAGTTGTTGTGCAAACATAGTAGATACAAATGATCTATTGGCACCCGAGTCAAACAGCACTCGTGCAGGTAAAGAGTTTACTAAAAACGTACCCGTAACCACCTCTGGGTTTTCCCTAGCCTCCTCTGCCGTTATCTGAAATGCACGAGCCGGTGCCCTTTGTGGCTGGTTCCGGCGGTTGACTGAACCACCACTAGATCCCCCTGATGAACGGGTCGATGATGGAGCAGCAACTGCTGGAGCATTCTTTCTGCAATTCCTACTGTAATGCCCCCATACACCACACTTGTGGCAAGCATCACCTTTCCTTGGGAACTCACTCTGAAAATGGCCCAACTCTCCACAGCAAAAGCAAGCACGTCCGTTAGTACATTTGCTGAAGTGTTCCAAGTGACACTTATTACAGTATCGCGGCTCGGTGTTGATGGAGTAGGCACGAGCACGACCAGAAGAACCAGACTGACGGCGATAAGACTGTTGCGGCGAGTACTGCGACGAGCGAGAAGAACCAGAGTAGCCTCCTTCGCGTTGACGTTTCGGTGGTGACGGTTGTGTTGGGTTGGTGGAAGCAGCAGCGGACCCAATCGAGTAACCCGACATAATCAGAATCTGTTCTACATTTCTGGCAGCCTCAAGTAAGCCAGCAAACGTAGTCTAACGCACGTTACTCATAACCCTTCTGATCTCTATATCCAAACCAGCCTCGAACCTAGTCACTTTCCTTTCCTCGGTATCAACCTGATGAGGCGCAAACAAACTCAGCCTCGTGAATTCTACAGCATACTGGGACACAGTCTTAGTCCCCTGCATCAATGCCATGAACTTTGCCTCAAGTCTTCGGCATACATCAACCGGACAGTACTGCTGAGTGAATAACTCTGTAAACTCAGCCCAAGTCATCATAGTCACTTTTTCCAAGGTTAAGGCGTTAACCATGGAATTCCACCACATAATCGCATCGTTCGTGAACATAGCAGTAGCATACCGAACCATGTCCTTCTCAGCACAATCGCTGATTCGGAATGTCCGTCGGTTACTGTTATCCATTCCAGTGCGGCAACAGCATCACCCAATCCATTAAACTCCACAGCACCATTTCCTTTGAAATCCTTAAACCGGCAACCTTTAAGCTTGTTAGACGACCCAGTGTTGTCATCTTGTTCCTCATTGTTGCCCCCTTCTTTTTCCTTATTCTTTCTCTTGTCTTCCCTTCTCTTAGCTTCGGCCTCATCTCGAGCCCGAAACTGATCTTGAATCATCTTGTTCTGCTCAGCCATCATGGCTAGCATCATCTCTCTAGTTTCTTCGGGTGTCATTCCTCCTCCAGACATGTTCTGAAATATGAAACATATAACTTGTTTAGTAACATGTCATTTATTTAAAGACACCACCCAATTGTCCCGTATGAAAGTCAATTTCTTATAATTACTAGATCGTAAACCTATCTTAATTCAGATCATTACTTAAAATCACTACAAATCATCACTTAATGTTTGAGACCAAGACCTCATGGACACTTGAATCTCAAACTACTGCTCTGATACCATCTTGTGTGACACCCTTGCCACGTTCAACCACAATTACATAACACCCAGGATTAAACATCAACATAAATCACATAATGATCTGATACTTAAATTACAGTGCGGAAGCATGAAAATACAATAAACAAAAATAATACAACAATTGTCAGACACCCTACGGTGCTACAAGGTACCAAATCTAAGTCTACATACTCAATAACATTACATCATCCCAAATACATATTACAATAACGATCTTGTTTTCCAATTACCAAGCTGAGTAGTAGATATTCTTCAATCACTTGAACAATTGACCTAGCTAGACGGTCCGACTGCAGATTTTCCTTTTCCTGTAAAAACGTCAACAACTGAGGGATAAGCGAATGCTTAGTGAATACACAGATTATGCATTTTATAAATCCTTATAGCCCACAAGAGGAGCACCGACGACACACGTCGTGCACTCTCCACGTACACAAAGTACGACACACATGAGCTGTCGCTCCTACGAGCCCAAAGCTTGGTATGAAACCCAACCATCTGAGACAGACATAACATCGGGGATGACATACTGCTTACCAGAACCTCGAAGGGATCAGCTCCGGGTCATATAGCACAATAACATCGGAGTAACAGATGCGACCCACCGGTCCATCGTTAGATGCACAACAAACGAACGGACATGCAACAAGTATGAATGTGCATCTAAATCTACGCAAGTTAGTAGAATTCCAAACGATAAATGAAGCAACATGTCTCAGCAGGCAATAGCTAACATAAAGTAGATATAAACATTCGAAATCATATGTACTCACAGTGGGTGCGTTATTAAACTTTAAGCAATATTAGTTCTCCCCGGGCTTTCAACCGGACTCACAAAGTACCCCAGTGTTGGTTAAAGAACACCGCAAGGGACCTGTTTCATTTCCATAATGAAAGCATATTATAAACATGTATATACATAAATGAGCATCAATTTGTACCAATAAAAGTTATTACAACCTTTCAGAACCGACACCCGAAACTCATATTTAAATCCTCTTACTTGATGGATTAATTGTTCCCAATTCATCCCTTCAATAACTTATCAATAAGTTCCATCAAGTTTCTCAATTTATAGCGTAAATCCCTCGGAATTGTAATCCGAAAATTAAACCTTACCCTTAAATTTTTGAGATTGCTGAAATGTTCAAAATTTATCTTAATTAAAGAATGTCCAACCGTTTCTATTTATTTTCACTATTAAAACCCAACCGAGATGATTTTATCTGTACCTTTTTATATATATACATGCATACATTTATACATATATATATATATATATATACATACATATATATATATATATATATATATATATATATATATATATATATATATCACTGCTCTTGAAAGAATGATATACCGAAACCTTTAAGGTTTCGGTACTTCCCATACTTGGTCTCGGTTCACATGGGTCTAAATCAAGGTTTCTGTATTAAAACAAAGGTTTCAGTAGGGGTGTGTGTGGGTTTCGGTATATGTACCGAAACCTTGAGAGTTTCGGTACCTGCTATAGGAGTTTCATTATACATAAAAAGTTTCAGTATATAGTCATGCATATGGAGAGTTTCGGTAGTTTGTACCGAAACCTTCATGGTTTCGGTACTTCTCAACAAGTCTCGGTACAATATAGGTTTCAGTACATGCTTGTGGTTTCAATACATAGAAAGTTTCAGTAGTTAAGCATGCATATATATATATATATATATATAGTTTCGGTATGGGAGGGGTTTCTGTAGTCACACATACCGAAACCTATGAGGTTTCGGTATTCCCCTTATAGTTTCGGTACCATCCAAAAATACACAGAACCCACGACTTTATCACTCGAAAATCATACTTATAACTTGATTTAGAACCTAAAATTTTGTACAAAACTTCTAATACACTAGATTCACACAAACCCATCAAAATATTTAACATGCATCAACATTTGAATCCCAAAATTTTCAGATTCGGTTTTCATCCAAAACCAAACCATAAACCCTTAAATTTGTAAATTCGAGAGATATTTACCTTAAATCGATGCTTGTAATGTTTATAGTTTCTTCAAAACGACTTGAATCTGAAGTTTCAACCTCCAATTTGTTGTCTTCGTTGTTTCTTAGTTTGAGGATGCAACAACCGTAACTTGCTTTCTTTTAGAGAGAAGGTAGAGAGCAGAGAGAAGAGAGAGAGTTGAATGAATAAAAATAAAAAGACTTATGTCTTTTTATTTCCCCTTTTTCCAGCTTTAACACATTCAACCCTCAACTTTCTAATTTTCTTAAATACTGATTTATGTCTTGATTTCAATATCAATATAATATAAAAATCATCATACTTAAATAATTAAAACTAGAAATTCTCTAATTTCTTAATTCTTTAAAATAGCAACCCAATTCTTAAATTTCATTAAATCATGATTAAATTCTTATTTTATTCTTTCACCCATTTAATAATAATCATATTAACTTAATAAATTAAAATCATAATTTCTGAATAAAACAACCAACTTTTATAATTAATCAAATATACAATCCAACTTAAATTTCAAATTCAAACTATTAAACCTCAAATACAATAATTTAACTTTAAGGATGTTACATTTGACTTGTAATTCGAGGAAAAAAATTCATTTCCCCCATCATACTCATCTCGAACCTGGACTCCATTAGAGATAAAAATTCTTACAGACTGTCCGTAGATCCAAATATAATGTCGTCGACATATATTTGGACTAGCATTATGTGCGGGCCTTCCCTTTTTGTGAACAATGTTGTGTCCACCACACCTTTGCTGAAACCAGCAAAGATAAGAAAATTAGAGAGACTGTCATACCATGCGCGAGGTACTTGCTTCAAACCATAGAGGCTTTGTCTAGCACATAAACATGGTCAGGTTTATGTGCATCAACAAATCCTTGTGGTTGTTCAACGTACACCTCTTCGTTAAGTGCACCATTAAGAAAGGTTGTCTTGACGTCCATCTGGTACACTTTGAAGTCTTTGTGTGCCGCGTACGCCAAGAAGTTTCTGATCATTACTATTCGTGCAACTGGAGTGAAGGTCTTGTCATAATCTATCCCTTCTTGTTGTCGGTAGCCTTTGGCGACAAGTCTAGCTTTGTTTCTTACCACGATACCATTTTCTTCTCGTTTGTTCTTATAGATCCACTTTGTTCCGATAATTGTTTGGTCTTTGGGCTTAGGAAATAACCGCCATACTCTGAGCTGTTCAAACTGGTTGAGCTCTTCTTGCATTGGAACAATCCAGTCAGGATCTTTCAAGGCTTCATCCACATGAGCAGGCTCTATCATACTAAAGAAAGATGCAAAGAGACATTCATTAGCAGACGCCCTTCGAATTTGGACACTGGTCGATAGATCACCAATAATTTGATCGGTTGGGTGACTCCGAGTCCATTTTGTCTCATGTGGAAGGGGTGAACGAGATGGAACCTCAGTGGTGAGTGTGGGAATGGAAGATGATTCATGGTCAATGGTTTCGAGCGAAGGTACCACTGGTTCTGGTTTGGGGTCAGGGTGATCAGATGTAGGAATTATGTTTGGCATTATGTGTGAGGGTATTTCTGGAGTAGATCCAGATGTAGATGTATTAGTGGATGAAGTGGATGGATGTGGGTATGAAGTGGATGAAGAAGGATCAGATGGAATTCGTTGCGCAGTTGAATCGTTGGATGTGTCAACTACAGAAGAAGAAACATTAGAAGGATTAGCACTAGGACCGAAAAATTCTACCTAAAAAGGATCAAATAAATTAACTAAAGCAGAAGGAGAAAAAGAAGTAGATTGAGAAGAAGAGTCTCCAGGCATTGATGTAATGCGTGGTCCTGATTAATCAACTTCGGGTGCCAGTTCAGCCATTCATCAAATATGACATGCACACTCTCATTGACTGTTCTGGTGCGAGTGTTGAATGCACAATATGACTTCGAGTTGGATGAGTATCCAATGAAGATCGCTTCATCCGCCTTCTCGTTGAATTTCCCGAGGTTGTCTTTGTCATTAAGCATGTAGCACCTGCAACCAAATACACGTAAGTACTTGATAAAAGGTACTTTATTAAAAAAGAGTTGATATGGAGTTTTATTGAAACGCTTATGGATTATGGAGTGATTCTGCGTGTAGCAAGCTGTTGACACGACTTCGGCCCACAGGAACGGAGGTAGCTTTGACTAAGTCAGCATTGTACGTGCAGCTTCCACAAGGGTACGGTTACGCCTTTCTATGACTCCATTTTGTTGAGGTGTTCAAGCAGCAGAATATTGATGCTGAATACCTTTGGATCGAAGGAAGCCCTCTACTACCGAGTTCTTGAATTTTGTGCCGTTGTCAGATCGGATTGATTGAACGGACAACTGCTGTTGGGTTTCGACACTCTAAATATAATCAATGATCTCTTGAGCTGTCTAATCCTTGGATCTCAAGAATTTAACCCAGGTATATCGTGAATAGTCGTCAATGATAACCAACACATATCACTTTTAGTTTATGCTTTGAGTTCGCATTGGTCCGCATAGATCCATATGAAGTAACTCCAACACTCTCTTCGATTATGGTTCGGGTTTTGGTTTGTGAGATGATCTTTTCATTTTCCATTTCTCACAAGCTCCACATAGATGGTCTTTTTCATATATCAGTTCTAGGAGTCCTTTCACCAGTTGTTTTGCAGCTAGCTTGTTGATGTTTTCAAAGTTCAGGTGGGATACCCTACGATGCCACAACCAAGAGTCTTTTGAAGAGGGTTTTGACAGAAGGCAAATGCTATCCTTAACCATAAGCTTAGCTACAACGATGGTGTAAAGGTTAGAGCTACGGGAACTGGAAAATATTTCTTTACCGTCCATACTCTTAACACTACAGTTCTTAGCCCTAAATGTAACTTCTAATCCTTTATCGCAGAGTTGACCTATGCTAAATAGATTATGTGATAATCTCTCAACATAGTCAACATCCTTGATGACTAGATTATTCAGGACTAAATCCCCGTATCATTTTAGGTGAGCATGATGATTGTTCCCGAATTTGACTGTCCCACAATATTGTTCTACTATGTTGGACAACAGTTCTCTTTTCCCAGTCATATGCTTGGAGCAACCCGAATCCATATACCAGATGGATTTTGCCTGAAAACAAAAAATACATACAATGAAAATCTATAGGCATTCAAACAGATCCATCATAAATTAACATTCAAACCGTATTTTGAACCGAGATGTTCAGAAAACATGATGATTTTAGACCGGGTCCTGAGCTGTGTGCACAGAAGCCAAACGTGTCGGTTTAAGCACAACCGACAAGCAGAAGAGCTAGTCCTAGCCTATGATAACTAGAAGCCAATTCAGTGATGTTCGGGTCTTGATCTGAAGTAACCAAGAACCATCTGCATTAAAATCACACAACTTTGGGTACCCATCTTAAGATGGGTCCTTTTGGGTTAGGTGTTCCAGGTGAATATGGCACCTGTGCAGTCTTAGGAACCCATTTTGCAGTTACGTGTGGACCAGATGCAGAGCCTTTTGGAATCCATTGATAGTTGGATTTAACAGACTTTGGAACCTTAGGTGATGAAATTACCTTTGGTTTTTGACTTTTTGAGACTTGTTTGACATTTGCTTTGGTTTGGGGCCTAGGCATAGTGCAAGTCTCATTTTTTGTGGTGGCCGATGATGCAACAATTTTTATTTTCTTTTTACGAATTCTCTTAGCAGGATAAGGTACAAAAGCATTCATTTCAGGTACTTGACGTCTAAAACGAGTTGGACATAATTTAAACAAGTCTCTAAAAGAATACTTTAAACAAGACATAGAATCTGATACATCATCACAAATATTGTTTTCTGAGATTACATGCCACCTATCGCTAGAAACAAAATCATTTGGCATAACAACCTTCTTCACAAAAAAACTTGAAAAATCTTGCATAGACGTTTTTGGCACTCTTCTCACATGATTAGTAGGAACAAAACAACAAGAGTCAGTACGCATGAAAGACTTAGATTTTGAAGATTTTTCTCTTTCTTGGTGAGTGGGTTTTTTAGAAGACTTGGATTGAATCTGAGTCTTATTTGAAACCTTAGCTTTGAAATGTTTTGAGCACTCTTCTTTAAAACTGATACATAAATTTCAACCTTAGCTTTACATTTTTCAGACGACATGAGTGGGAATTTGATAGGGTGAGAAACTTTTGGCTTTTTTAAACTTTCTGAAACCATGTCAAATTTTTCTTTGTAGACAGCTATATCTACAGTTTGTTGAAAACTTTGGTTACCAATTTTTCCTCACTCTTAAGAAGAGCTTCTTGATAATCAAGAGATTTCTTTCGAGTTGACTTTAATTCCTTTTCTAAAACTTTGATTTTACGTTGAAGAACTTTTTGTAGGAATGTAAATATGAGGGATTGGTTTGACTGGTTCTGCTTTCATTTCAGCTTCTGAATAACTAGACAAGAAATCTTCCTCTAGAGTGGGTACTCTATAAGGATAACTCTCGTTTAGCTCTTCGTATTTAAAAGATATTTCTTTTGATTTGTTTTCATTTCGTTTCTCATCCTCTTGGGTTAAAATTTCTTTCGATGATTGATAAACGAAAGATTTCAACCCAACACCCATATATGTCATGTCATAAAAAATAGGTAAAACTTGTTGAACCTTTTCCAAGTACTTAGGATTTTTAAAACTAATTTCTTGTTTGGAATGATAAAACCTAGTCTCTTTGGGTTGGTTTATGTGAATAGTTTGTTCTGTTTGATCCCGTTTTAAAAATTCATCATCAAGGGTTTTTATGCGAGAGTACAAACCTATTCTTTCTTCTTCTATCATTTTTATTTTTCTAAGCTATCTATGTTTTCCATACCTACAGTCTCTAATTGTTTTGAAAAAACAGAAGTTTCTGATTTTATGGAGTTCTTTTCATTTGATAGTCTATCCATACAAGATTCAAGATACGTATTCCTATCCTGAACATCTACCTTTTGAATTAGCATATGTTTTATCATGTCATGATTAGTTAACTACTTCTTTTGACATAACTCAGATAATTCTTTTAAGGTTTGGGCTAGCTGTTCAGCCTTGACACACTTTTCCGTTTCAGCATTTAATGTAGCTTCTAGATCAAGTATTTGTGTGTGCAACTTACATTCACTTTGTACAGATAAATTATTTACATGCTTTGGAATGTAAAAACAATGTACCTCACGTGCCTCGGAATCTGACGATGAACATTCAGGATCTCCGGATCTGGCCATCAGACATGCTGGTGGATCTTGTTGTGTCTCCCCCTCAGCAGCATTGTCTGAATCTGAATCTGACGTTGTAGCATAGTCAGCCAATCCAATACGATCTGCCATGTAGCAATTCTTACCCTTGTCATCCTCCTCATCAGTATCCGCATCATCCCAATAATCTTCTTGGGCAACCAAGGCCATACGATCAGATCTCTTTTTAGCGGCCTCTAGCTTCCGCTCATAATAGTTATCGTCTCTTTCAAACTGGTTCTTGCATTCCCGAGCAAAGTGGCCCAGTTTTCCGTATTTATAGCACAGACGTTCATCATTCCCTTTTGGCTCATGACTCTTGGCCTTTCATCTCTCGTTTCAGCCAGCCTCTTGTCGACACACCGAGGTTCGCGGATGTCATCTCTTCGGTTATCCCTACGATCATTTTCCCTTCAATCGTCTCTTTGATCATCCCTTCGATCATCATTACGATTGTAGTCTTGTCTGTCCTCTCTCCGATCATCTCTTTTATCGTCATGTCTGTCATAACGGCGATCATCCCGATAGTCCCTCCTGTCATCATATCGCTGGTCATCTCTGTCATCTCTTCTATAGTCATCCCTCCTATCATCTCTGCGATATTCATCTCTCCTCTCATCTCATCTTTCATCCCTCCTATCATCAGAATACCTCCGCGGACCGGTGTCATAGCAAAGCTGATTTTTTGTCTTGTTATGTCTTTGTTGAAGACAATTAGTCCATAAGGCTATCTGTTCCTGAATCGTCGCCTCTTCTTCATCTAAAGTCTCACGCGGGGGTGAAGCATAGCGGTACCCGGTGAAGCATAGCGGTACCGAGATGACGAAGAACCTTGAGCATAGGATGCAGTAGATAGGTTCTTGTTGGAGACAAGGGCCAGGGAATCTGCTGGTTTGATACTCGTGTTTATAGAGAGAAATAGGAATGCTAGTTGATTAGCCATCTGCTTTTGATGATCGACATCTCCCTGATACTTTTTCAGCTCCTTGAAAACCACATTAATAGGCACATTTGGAATGTCCAACACTCTTCTAGTGGCTCGGCATGCAACTTGCCATTCAGGGGCTAAGGAAGCAAAAGAACTGTATGTTGATGTCATCCTTCTCATTCTTAATGTGCAGTTTTCTTAGCTCGTTCAGAATAACACAGAATCTGGTGATGTGGCCAGAAGAGACTCCCGTCTTTGGTTCTGAACTCAGTGAACTTAGCCTTTGCCTCCTCAATCTTAGCTTCGGCATCCAAATCAGCCCCTAACATTTGAACCTCCAGTTCATCCCACATTTCCTTGGCAGACATCTTGCTGTCCACCCCAACAAGGATATCAGTGGGAAGGGCTTGATAAATCAGATACTCTTCCCTTTTGTCTGCATGCTGTCTGTCCCTCTCTGCCTCATTTGCAGGTTCACGTCCAACTTTAGATGCGAGAACAGGTGGGTCGGCTTCGCAGCAATTTCCCGATAATAGATGACTGGGCCTTCGGTAATAGATTGGAGCATAAGATTTCCATTGGGTTGCATACCGATGAATTTAACGAATCTGGACTTCCACTGCTCATATTCATCCGAATATAGAACAGGTGGTCTGTTCTCAGATCCTAGGACAAGTGCCTCTCGAGACATGGTTGATAGTGCTGATTAGAAAGAATGAGATCTTGAAGGTGGTAACTGAATTCGGATAAATAGAAGTTCAGATGAACATTTGAGTTCGGATGAACAGTGTACTTCGGATGTTCCAAATTTCGGATGAACAGTGAAAAAGAGATCGACCGAATTCTGATTAAACAAACTCGGATGGACAGAAATTCGGATTGACCGAATCTCGGATGAACAGTGTTCGGTTCGGATGGACCCTTAAAAAAATTCAACTAAGAAGACCGAATTTGAATGAGATCCTAAGTTCGGATGGTCCAAGATGAAAATTTAAAATGAAGCACAAGTAAATTTAAGTGTTTTAAAAATACTTTAACAGAACTTCGGATAGTCCGAAGTTCGGATTGGTCCGAAAGAAGGTCCGAAATTTGATAAAATTTGGTCCGAAATGTACCGAAATATTTTAAGCACTTTTAAGTACTTAAAATACACCAAAACACCTAAATCTCTAAAAATTGGACCAAAACCGAAGTAAAACCTACGAGTTTTTGAATGATAATGTTCAGATTTTTAAAGACACAAACAGGTAATGACTGATCCTAAGCAGCTCGAAATCACAATATAAGGAATACTAGATGATTATATGATGAATAAACACTAAAAACAGGAGTATTAGGAGGAAAGAATGATCAAACCGTGGGGTTTTTAGATGAAGAACACGAAAAACAGCTGTGAAACCGAATGAAGATCAGTTGAAATCCACCTCCTGAGCTCTGATAGCAATTGTTATGAATGATTTCCCAGTATTATATCAGCACTTGTGTATATTAATCACACAAACATTCAAGCAAGCAGAATATTAACTCAATGATTGTAGAATGATGATGAAAAAGACAAAGAGAATGTTTCTCTCAAATGTGGCGGCTGCTTTTTCAGAATTGTGAATTGTTATTTGAGAAACCCTAGGCGGTCAACCTTTTACATGAGAATTAAATCAACTTTCCAACTATTACATAACAGCCCCCTCTACTTGTAAAATAAAGAAACAACTAAACAAAGCCTTTAATTAAATTACAAGGAAACAAACTAATAATATTTATTACAAAAGAAAGACACAGGATCGAAATTAAATATCTAACACAAACCCTAATGCATCAATTAACTGTGTCACGTGCGGTGATCCATCTCATCATTCTGAAGCATGTCCTCAAGTGCAATCCACTGAGGAATTCGCTAATGAAGTTTACGGTTTTCATTCTCATAGGGAGAGGGATAATCCATTCTCGGAAACCTATAATCCGGGATGGAGAAATCATCCTAACTTTCGATGGAAGAATGATCAGCCTACCGTCATCAATCCAAACCTAGATATGAACCACTAAAAAGAGAATATCATTATGGTTCTACTTCTGCAGCTAAAGATGAGCGATATTATAAGTCAAATCATCATGATCAACCACAATTCCAAGTGGAAACAAATATGACTTCTTCACAATTCTCAGAATTCATAGAATTTATGAAGCAGCAGTCAGCTATCAGTACTAAGACTATGGAGATGTTGAGTCGCCAGTTGGGTCAGATAGCTGAGTCGCTTATTAGGCGTGAAGAGGGAAAGCTTCCTAGAAATACTATTCCCAATCCTTCACATGCTCATGATAGTAAGGATAAGAAACATGAGATAAATGAAGTAAATGAAGTATCTAAGATAACAACATTGAGAAGTGGTAAAGAGGTAGACAATAAGATTGAGATGCCTAAAGAGCAGAAGGCAGAAGAAGATACTGACACTGAAGTCGTGTATGAGGAGAAAGAAGATCCAGAAAAGGATGTTTCCAAGAAGGTTTCTTTAAAGGAACCAATTAAAGCAGATATCCCAACTCTTAAAGTTGGGGAGGCGGTTTAGATTCAGGACACTTCAGTTCCTCCTCCAACCGGCTATTATCTTAGGCAGACCTTTCTTAGCCACGATTAATGCACAAATTAATTGTAGGAGCAGTGGATATTGCCTTTGGTAATCAGAAATTGAGATTGAATATGTTTAATGCTTCAAATGTCACTGCAATCGATTCAGAGTGTTATCTTATAGACATGGTGACCGAACTTGCGGAGCAGCATAGTTCGTTAATCAATACCAAAAATACAACTGAGTTATTCTTTGCTGAGAATGAATTAGCCAAATTGAATTCTACTGAGTGTTATAAGCTAGAGGTAGTCATGGAATCCATATTAGAATCGAAACAACCACCGTGGACCCATAGGACTGAAAAATTACCTACTGATTTACCTCAGTCAGCCAAACCTTCAATAGAACAACCATCTGTTCTAGAATTGAAGGAGTTACCAGTTCATTTAAAATACGCTTTTCTTGGTCAGAATGACACTTTTCCTGTCATAATTTCATTAGATCTGACTTAAGCGCAAGAAAAAGCCCTACTGCAAGTATTAGTCAAATATATAGAAGTAGTAGTGTAGGTCCCAAAAGGTTTCCCTAGTGTATTGTTCTAAGCTGTAGGGGGGGGGGGGGTGAATACAACAAATTAAAAACTCAACACTCTTTTCTCAATGTTTGTGTATATTATTAACAAGTGTTAATTACAAACAAGATTGGCTGCGGAAAGGTTCAAGCTGAGATGATAGTTATAACAGATGTTTAACTAGTCTAGGACACACTCAGACTAGATACAATGAAGACACTCACTAAGATGAACTCACTGTTTACAAGACACAGATGGACAGCTTGAATAAGAACAGTTTGGACACACGTTACCGTTTTATTCAAGCAGACTTGCATGCATGGAAAAATACACTTCAATGCAAGATCTGAATTTCTCCATCTTAGTTATCTCACAATCCTTATAAGCTTCCTTTTATACTCTCACTGAGAATCTCAGTGAAGCTTCTTCATTGGACGATGAGATAGTGGGATGTCTTTTCAAAAAGACAAAACAACTTTTCTGCACATTTTGATAAAGCAGACTTGTCTTCATGTGGCAGAATCTTTGTCTTTTTCTTTTTGTCTCTGTTGCAGAAGGCTTTAACTAAAAGAAGAATGTCAACTTTGTATCTTTCTTCTTTTGTTAAGGCCATTTTGATATAAGAAATGATCTGTCACCCATTTGAAATATCTACTTTGTCTTCATGTAACAGAACAGCGTAGGCAGCTTTTGCATCTTCTGTTTTCCACTTTGTCTTTGACTTTGTAAACTGATCTTGTAGTCCAAAACAATACATGAGGACTTGGAAACATATTCCATAAAGTGTATAGCCTGTTCACAAAGAACATATTCTGTTCACAGAGAACAGAATACTTAGAATTTGTCCAAGCTGCTCAACAGAACAGAGCAGCGTAGACAGTTTATGTCTAGCCTGTTCAGCAGATAGAACAGCTTGGTAAATCTGCCTTACTTGCAACGAATGCAATAGGGTAAACAACTTTGACTTATATTGCAAATCACTTTTCAGGTTTTAATAAAGCATTAATAGGCCTTAAATTATACCTTCAAGTGCATCAAACAGGTTTGATTAAAAGTCTCCCCATAAGATGTAGATCAGGTTTGACTGAGGCCTTTTTGTGCCTAACAATGTCATCCTGTTTGCAATAATCAGTCTAAGTTGATTTTATCAATAATCACTATATATTTTTACAATACACTTTGCTGAAATGAAATTACAACATTAAGGTAAAGTAAAGGATCAGTTTATGTATAGTGATTTTGATTACAAAAACAACATATATTTTTACAAGAGTACAACTAATGTACTAATGTAGATTACAACTAATGTAAAGTAAAAGTTACAACAAATGCAACAAAGTACAACTAATGTACATAAAATTTCAACATGTTGGACTGTTGATGATGGGAGCAAGTAATGGCAAGCCTGTCCAACTGATGGACAACTTTCATTCTTCATCTACTCAAGTAGTAGATGGACTTCAAGGCAGTGGTGGCACTCCTTCTTCGAACATTTCTTCAAGTTGTTCCCTGGTTTCATCCATTTCCTCCATTTCAACTCTTAAAAACATGAAACTGGGATGTTGAAGCTCCCCTCTTTCATAAAAACCCCTGAGCTGATCGCAGATGGCTGCTCTTCATTTTACAGATTGCCTGAAGGAGTTAGCAAGTCTAAAGGCAATAAGTTGTTTGAGACCAACCTTGTGTGAGTCTGATGCTCTGTGGAAGCACTTTTTCTTTGTAAGGGGATCTACAAAAAATACCCCCAGCTCAGGTTCTTCAATCAGCTTATCCTCCTCATGTTCTACTCCCTTGGGCAGGCTGTGGTCTACTCCTTTGATTTCCACAGCTACATCACCTTGTTCAATCATTATCAGGAGTTCCTCCAGCTCTGTATCCTTTCTCCTTTCTTGGCCTTTATCTTGGGTGTAACCACTGAGGTACCCTTGATTTGTTCTTCTGTGATCAAGCCAAGATCCTTCACTCTCTCCATTAACTTTTTGACATGTGCCCTGATAGTCTTAGCAGTTTCAGACTTAGACTGGCTTAGGGCAACTACCAATTCCACCCATTCTCTTAATCCCATTTGTGCAACATCAGTGTGTTCATATACCTCCAATTCTGGACCTTCATACCCATTCTGGTTATCTGTAACTTCCACTGTTTGCCTTTTCTTGAAATGGGAACAACTTTGATAATTGGTTCTCTGGCAAGTCTTCTGTCTGCAATATCAAAGAACTTTTTCTTTTCCAGGTTGTCAAAGTGAATATGGGCTCTTGCAGAGGAGGATGCTTGCTTGGACTTGGTCACTGAGACCTGAGCACTCTGTTCTTTTTCACCTTCCTTTTCAACCACTGACTCTCTAGCAGCCTCTAGCAATTTTCTTTGGACATCCAAAGAAGGCATTTAAATTTTACTTGCCTCCTTCAACGCAAAGGTTCTTGCAGCTTTGGCAGAGGCTTCTTTTTTCTTTAGTTTTTCAAGGGCGTGGAGTTGTTCATCTTTGTATTCATAATACTTCTCCATAGAGACACCTATGTCTTTAGCTCTCGCCTTGTCAAACTTCAGCTGTGCAGCTTTTAGGTAGTCAGGGTCTACAGATGCTTTTTGTTGTTGTAGATTCCCAGATAATATCAGCACTTTAATGTTCTATAAACACTCACAATCAGAATATGCACTCAATAATTGTGAAATGATTAAAGAAGACAAAGAGAATGTTGAGAGAATAAAAGTGGCGGCTAGAACAAGTATATTCAATTCACTCTCAAAATGTCAACCGTGGGTTTTCAAAACCTTAGACACCTATACATAGGGTCATATAATTAAGTATCAAGGAATGACACTTTGGCCCCTTGAACTTTTCATACAAAATAAACTAACTAAGAAATAAATTACAAGACTAAATATTCTCTAAATAATTATTACAAAATAGATCTACAAGATCGAAATTTAATATCTAGCAATCTCTCCCTTTTCGATCTTTGTGGAGGTCCTGGAACTCTGGCATGATAAGTAGATTCACGGAGTCCAAGGATGACATCAAATCGTCTAATCACTTGTCTCATGTGTAGCCGTTCGTTCAGGTATTTGATGCCGTTGAGGATGTCTTGTATCTCCTTTGGTGAGCGTCTAAGTTCTGGATCTGGTTGAGCATCAAATTCTTGTACTCTTCGTGTAAGTTCGTCTCTAACCATTCTGGTAGTTCCATCGGAGTATAAGGAAGATCCTCGAAGCGTATGATATTTTATGCCCTCTATGATTCACAAAAATAACTCCTGGGCCTCCTCTGAATATGACTCTGTATGCAGGATGATGATCAAGAAGAAAGTTGTCTTGCTCAGGGGCTCGTAGACCTACTTTGACCAGCGCGCTCTCGATAGCCATTTGAAAGTCTCTTAGGCACATGATGATTGAGCGGCAGTTCATACTTCGTATAAGTGCTGCTACGGCGGTCATGTGAGATAGATGTTTTCTGATTCTATGCTTTAGTCTCTCGTGTAGAAATTCGACGTCGTCCACATTTATAAAGTCCAAGTCATTTTCATAGAACTCCTCCACTGTGCCATCTTCTCTCTACCTGAAAGGCAAGATAGTATATTTTTGCTTTTTTGCACATTATGATGTTGAGAAACCTCTTTATCTTAGACTAAGAAACTTTGGACCTCCTCTCCCTGAGCATTAACTGGTTGTACTCGGTCTGTTCAGATTTGGAAACATTTGTGAGTTCCATAAGTAGGTGCCTGCTGTACGACCCTGGTTTCTTCTGGAATACCATCTTGAACCTCTCTTCCAGATAGGGGTTCTGGAACTGCTCTTTTGGGAACTTCTGCAAGAATTCTTTCAGGCCCTGAACGGGGGTATCTTCTATCTCAGATGACTTAGCTTCCAGAAGTTTGAAGATTTTTCCCCTACGTTCTTGTCTCAACTCCTCTTTTAACTCTGGTGGCACAGAGTGAAAACCACCTTTTGAGTACCAACCCACCCAATAAAGATCACCTCGATCATGAACACCAGGCTGCTCAGGAGGCTCATCAAATCTGTCTACGCGCCTAGTTTCTGAGGGTCCTGGTTGTTGGGTGTGCAGTTGGGGTACAGATTGGACTTGGGGAGGACTTTGAGTTCTGGGAGGGATTTGGACTAGCTGGGATTCTTTTAGTGAGGAGGGAGCTTAAATGGAGGATAGGATTTCTTGATGTGGAACAGGGGGCGGGGAATTTAGGAATTCAAAAGATGAGGACGATTTTTGTGGTGATTCGGGCTCAGGTTTTGGAATGATTAAGGTTTGGTCGTCATCAGTATCGGAGTCAGAGTAAGACACCAATATGATTTTCACCTCTTCATGAATGGGTTCGAACTCAAAAATGGCTGACATCGGATCCAATGGAGCAGGACCTTCAGTCAAGGGCTCGTCTTCTATCATCAATATCTCCTGAGCCTCGTACCTCTTATCACCGGACCCTTGTATCTCTGTTCCCTGATATTCAGCTCCCCCTTCAATTAACATAAGGTGCTCAGACTGAGTCTTTTGACGTTTCTCCCCCTCTTGGCGATCAGGGTCGTTTGATCGTCATGTTTTCTCTTTTGGGACTCAGCTTGGGGACGGCACTGGAGCTCGATCACTGCAGACTCAAGACGGTCCTTTCGGGAGTTAAGCTACTTCTGGACTTGAAGGATTATTCTGTTTTGCACGTCTATCTTGTCTGATAACTCCTGAATCATTAATTGCACTGAACGGGTCCTTGGTGGAGGCAGATCCTCATTAGCGACACCTTTACCCTTAATTAATGAGAGAAGGGCAGTATGTCGTTCTTCGGTAGCCTCCTTGTGGGTGTCCAGGGCAGCCTGGGTAACAACTCTGGCAGCACGTAGAGCTGCCGTTAACAACTCAATATTGATTTTGAGATGGCCTGAAGTGGATGGCATGGATGAATCCACTCCAGGTCTTCCTTCCGTCATTTCTGGCTCCACAATTGGATGCGCAGATCCGGAAGTTTGAGGAGCTTCCACGAAGGCAGCTCGTTAAGGGGACGCCACGGAGTCGTCGTGCATTGAGTGTGGGGGTGGGCAGTGAGCTGTGGGTGAAAGATGTTCGGTCACATGGGGCGGAGTGTGACCTCGTTCAACACCACGACTCTCCAAATGGGGTGATGGTGTATGTGGAAGATCCCCGTGCAATGAAGTAGCACCCTATTGAGAGGATGCTAAGTGGGTGGTGGGGGTAAATTCGACCATTGGACTGATGGTCTGAAAGTGGGTTGTCCGGCTGATGGGGCTTAGATCACCCTCGGATGTTATCTTAATCCCTCGTAAAACAGAGACGGTTCTTTCGGAATCTGTCGTCTCTGCTTCCTCACCTTTCCCTCCCTCCTGTACATGCACAATCTCCCGCTCAACCATACCCAATGTTTGTTCAACTTCCACCGCTTCTCCCTCAGCCTCACTCGCTCTTATCTCACCTTCGGACTGGGTAGGCTCCGTCGGATCTGACCGAGCCTCATCCGGATAAAACTCTCTCAAATAAGCCCTTACCCTTACAGATTGCACTGCCCTTTGAAGAAGGGACAGTGGTGTTGTCATTACCGGCACAGTTGGAGCCCCTTTGGGAAGATTTAGCTTTTGAATCGTTGTCGTCATGTATACATCGGCCTCTGGACGTTCATGTATGTCATCGTCGTTGTCCATGGCATATTGAATGATCAACTGTATGAAACGCTGGACAGGGATGTATTTGCGTCCGCGTTTTGTGCTCCTCTCCAGGTTTACTCTTATCAATTCCTCGAACAGGAATGCAACATAGTCGTACTGTCTATCATATGCGAACACTGCGAACATGGCAAGGACCTGAATTGATGCTGAGTCATGGCCAGCACGCTTTGCGATGAAACATTTATTGATGACATAAAAAAGAACCCTCCAGTGAGCCTGAAGGTTCTTGGTTTCGAAGTCCGATGGCTTGGTGAGCGGACCATCGTATCCCAAGGCTTTGATTTCATTTATGGTTTCGAGGGGGGAAGGAATTGGGGCAAACTGTAGGCGGTTCATGGAATAGGCTTCAGCGGGTAGTCGTAGAATATGGCGGATGACTGTGGTGGTAATTTTGACTGGGACACAGTCTATAGTGGAGGTGAAGTATGGTTCGGCATCGGATACAAATTTTAAACGATGCCAGAACTGTTGAAGGTAGATCTGGGGTACAGAGATGGATGTGGAAAGGGAGTAGAAGATTGGGTGGTTTTTAAGGATGTCAAAGGCAATGGTTTCGGTTTCGCGGCTTGGGATTGATACGTCAAGCTGCCAATTATGAGGAAAGAACTCGACGTATTCGGATTGAGGTAAGATGGACTCTTCGGGTAATTGGGCGTTGTTGTTTGGAATTGGGGAATGGGGCATGGTTATGGCGACTGCGGGTTCCATGATTCCTGTAAAGGTGAATCAAAGTTAGAACAGAAGACATTAGATGATAAGGCATTGATACTAAGTCTGGATAAGAGTGAAATAGAAACTGACTGTTCTGTTTAAAGCATTTGGTCTTTATTAGTAGAATGGAATTCTACTGAATAAAGTCCAAAGTCAATCGTTAAGCGACCAATGTTAGAACAGACATTTTCACTCAAACACTGATCCTAACTCTAACCAATGGTGCACCGGGCTGAAAATCTTTTTGGATTTTTGATTTATAATGAAAATGCAAAAATGGAAAAATTTTAAAAATATACTATGTGTTGGATTCCGGGTGGGCCGAATTCGGATGAACAATACGACCGAATTCGGATCTGGCCGAAATCCAAAAGATGCATGACAAGGACAAGGAACGGTCCGAATTCGGATGAGCTCCTGAATTCGGATGGGGACCGAATTCGGGTACCAACCGAGTTCGTATGCACAGATGATGAAAAATTAAACATAGAAAAAATAATTGTAAATTTTGAACATGCTTTGAAGGACCGAATTCGGATGCACACTGGTCCGAATTCGGGCATTATAGTTGGAAAATTCTGAAAATTTTTCTAAGTGAAACATCCGAATTCGGGGCTTGGTCCGAATTCGGACGGTCCGAACTCCAACAGTGCAGTTAATTTTCATGCAACATGCTACGTGAACAGTTTGAAAAATGATAAAAATGCATGAAAATGTAGATCCTAGTCTAAAAACATGTAAGGAACATTTTATTTAACTATAACAAACTACAATAAACAGATTTAAAGTCCTAAAAATACCAAAAACCGAAAATAAAAACTATGAAAAAATTGAAAATCAAACAGTCAATTTAGTAAGTTAAGAGCTAAAATAAAGTGAGATAAATGTTACCTGGTAATGCCAAAGATGAAATATGCAAGAAAAACAAATTAAAATGATGATCCACGAAGCTTGAAATTGTGAAAATGGTGGATTGGGCGGTGGTTGTTTGCGACGGTGAAGAGAGAAGGAAGAAGAAGAGAGTAGAAAATAACTTGAAGAGGAAGGAAAGTAACTTTGACCGTTTGACCCGCCCTGTTAAAGGGAAGCGAGTCGGGTCGGCTACCTAGGATCCGCGCCCAACTCCAAAAAAAAATCCGCGCCCAAAAAAAATTTGGGCCACCGGGTTTGAAAAAAAAAAATTTTTGGGCCTTAAAATAAAATAGATAAGAGCAAATATTTTAAACAAAATTTTGGCCTAATTTAGACAAATCTTTTTGTATTTTTCTTTGAAACTCAAAGTAAGGAAATGCAAAATAAAATATTTTTGTGATTTTCTTTTAACAATTAAGTTAAGACAAAAAGAAATGAAAATAGAATAAAAATAAAATGTTTTTGGCTTTTTGCCGAATTTAAACAAATAAAATCTTTTTGTGATTTTCTTACAGATTGATTTAAACTTTAAAATCTAAAAGTTAACCAACCTTAAATTTAAAATTTAAGCTCAGAGAAAAATAAAAGGAACAAAATTATAAAAACTAACATCCTAACTAAACTCCCCCTCAAATAAACACCTATTTGCTTTTTTTTTTCTTTTTAAGATTAATTTCTTGAACCTATTTGCAACCTTAAAGATACAGACAAACCTGGATTAATTTTGCGTCCCACTCAATGATGAACAATTCATAGAGCAATTTGTCAGGATCATTAATTATTAAAGATGTACATAGATAAGGAAATATTGAAATTTAATTTTGTGACATGACCCTTAAATTTAAATAACATATATTTTCTAAAATAAAGGAATTTCAAACATGATAGTTTGAAACAGAATTATTTTTGACAATTTCTGATATTTAACTGGAAGGTGGATTCAACATGCCGATATGGGATACTAAAAACTGAAACGAGGTTCGTCTAAAACTTTAGTAAAAATATCTGCATGTTGATATTCCGTGTCAACAAAATACAACTCAATTGTTCCCTTTTCTACATGATCTTTAATAAAATGATATCTGATATCTATATGTTTTGTTCGAGAGTGCTGCACGGGATTGCAAGAGATGGCAATTGCATTTCGAGAATCGAAGTAAATTGGGATGTTGGTGAGCGAGAATCCATAATCACGTAATTGAGTTCTCATCCACAGCACTTGAGAGCAATAGCTTGCAGCTGCTACATACTCAGCTTCAGCTGTGGATGTTGAAACACAATTCTGCTTTTTGGACGACCAACTCACCGGTCTGTCTCCCAAGAAATGTATTCCACCTAATGTTCTTTTCCTGTCAACTCTACAACCTGCAAAATCAGCATCTGAAAAGGCAGTAAGATCAAAATCGGTTCCCTTTGGATACGAGAGACCAAGATCGGGTGTGCCCTTAAGATAACGAAAAATGTGTTTTACCGCAGTTAGGTGTGATTCTTTCCGGTCAGCCTGAAAACGAGCATAAAGACATGTTGAAAATATTATATCAGGTCTACTAGCAGTCAGATACAGTAAGGATCCTATCATCCCTCTGTAAGTTGTATTATCGACACTTTTCCCAGAAGGATTGGTGTCTAACTTACAGTTGGAAGCCATGGGAGTTGCGATACTAGTGCAAGAGTCTAACTATACTTCTTGAGAATTTCAAGAGCATATTTTGACTGGTTCACAAAAATCCCATTATCAAGTTGTTTGACTTGTAATCCGAGGAAAAAGTTGATTTCCCCCATCGTACTCATCTCGAACCTGGACTCCATTAGGGCTGAAAAATCCATACAGAAATTACTGTTAGTAGATCCAAATATAATGTCGTCGACATAAATTTGCACTAGCATTATGTGCGGGCCTTCCCTTTTAGTGAATAGTGTTGTGTCCACCACACCTTTGCTGAAACCAGCAGGGATAAGAAAATTAGAGAGACTGTCATACCATGCGTGAGGTGCTTGTTTTAAACCATAGAGGGCTTTGTCTAGCACATATACATGGTCAGGTTTATGTGCATCAATAAATCATTGTGGCTGTTCAACGTACACCTCTTTGTTAAGTTCACCGTTAAGAAAGGCTGTCTTGACGTCCATCTGGTACACTTTGAAGTCCTTGTGTGCCGCGTACGCCAAGAAGATTCTGATAGCTTTAATCCGTGCAACTGGAGCAAAGGTCTCGTCATAATCTATCCCTTCTTGTTTTCGGTAGCCTTTGGCGACAACTCTCGTTTTGTTCGTAATCACAATGTCGTTTTCATCTCGTTTGTTCTTATAGATCCACTTCGTTCCAATAACTGTTTGGTCTTTTGGCTTGCGAACTAACCACCATACTCGAAGCTGTTCAAACTGGTTGAGCTCTTCTTGCATTACAACTATCCAGTCTGGGTCTTTTAGGGCTTCATCCACACGAGCTGGCTCTATCATACTAAGGAATGATGCGAAGAGACATTCATTAGGAGACGCCCGTCGGGTTTGGACACCGGTTGAGACATCACCAATGATTTGATCGGTTGGGTGACTTCGGGTCCATTTTGTTTCGTGTGGAAGGGATGCTCGGGATGGAATCTCAGTGGTGAGTGTGGGAATGGAAGATGATTCATGGTCAATGGTTTCAAGTGAAGGTACCACTAGTTCCGGTTCCGGTTCTGAATGTTCAGGTGAAGGAAGGATGTTTGGCATGATATGCGAGGGTACTTCGGGAGTAGATTCAACTGCGGATGTATCAGTGGATGATGTTGATGGATGAGGGTATGATGTGGATGAAGATGGATTAGATAGAGTTTGTGGTGCAATTGAATTGTTGGATGGGTTACCTACATTAGGAGAAACATTAGAAACATTAGAGTTAGGACCGAATAATTCTACATAAAAAGGATCAAATAAATTAACTAAATCAGAAGATGAAAAAGAAGTATATTGAGTAGAAGAGTCTCCAGGCATTGGTGTAATGCGTGGTCCTGAATGATCAACTTCGGATGCCAGTTCAGCCAACTCATCAAATGTGACATGCACACTTTCGTTGACTGTCCTGGTTCGGGTATTGAATGCACGATAAGCCTTCGAGTTGGATGAGTATCCAATGAAGATCGCTTCATCTGCTTTTTCGTTGAATTTCCAGAGGTTGTCTTTATCGTTAAGCACATAGCACCTGCAACCAAATACAAGAAGAGTTGATATGGAGTTTTCTTTATCGTTAAGCACATAGTACTTGATAAAAGGTAATTTATTCAAGAAGAGTTGATATGGAGTTTTATTGAAGCGCTTATGGATTATGGAGCGATTCTGTGTGTAGCAAGTTGTTGACACGGCTTCGGCCCACAAGAACGGAGGTAGCTTTGAGTAGGTCAGCATTGTACGAGCGACTTCCACAAGGGTACGGTTACGCCTTTCTACGACTCCATTTTGTTGAGGTGTTCTAGCAGCAGAATATTGATGCTGAATACCTTTGGATCGAAGGAAGCCCTCAAGTACCGAATTCTTGAACTCCGTGTCGTTGTTAGATCTGATTGATTGAACGGACAGTTGCTGTTGGGTTTTGACACTCTTTATATAATCGATGATTTCTTGAGCTGTCTCATCCTTGGATTGCAAGAACTTAACCCAGGTATATCGTGAGTAATCATCAACGATAACCAACACATATCGCTTCCCATTTATGCTTTGTGTCCGCATAAATCCATATGAAGTAACTCCACCACTCTCTTCGTTGATGGTTCGGGTTTTGGTTTGTGAGATGATCGTTTCATCTTTCCATTCTCACAAGCTCCACAAAGATGGTCTTTTTCGTATCGTAATTCAGGGAGACCTTTCACCAGTTGTTTCGCAGCCAGCTTGTTGATGTTTTCAAAGTATAAGTGGGATAACCTTCGATGCGACAACCAAGATTCTTTTGAAGAGGCTTTTGGTAAGAGGCAGATGCTATCCTTAACCATGAGCTTAGCTACGTCTATGGTGTAAAGGTTAGAGTTACGGGAACCGGATAAGATTTCTTTGCCATCCATACTCTTAACACTGCAGTTCTTAGCCCTAAACGTTACTTCTAATCCTTTATCGCAGAGCTGTCCTATGCTAAACAGATTATGTGATAATCCCTCAACATAGTCAACATCCTAGATGACTAGATTATTTAAGACTAAGTCCCCGTGTCCTTTTATGTGAGCCTGATGACTGTTCCCGAATTTTACCGTCCCACAATATTGTTCAACTACGTTGGACAGCAATCCTCTTCTCCCAGTCATATGCTTGGAGGAACCCGAATCCATATACCAGATGGATTTAGCCTGAAGAACAAATAAATTCATATAATGAAAATCTATAAGCATTCAAACACATCCATCTTTTATTGACAATCAAACCGTGTTCTGAACCGAGATGTTCAGAAAACATGATGAATTAAGACCGGGTCCTGAGCTGTGTGCACAGAAGCCAAACGTGTTAGTTTAAGCACAACCGACAAGCAGAAGAATGGGTCCTAGATTATGATAACCAGAAGCCAATTCATTGAAGTACGGGTCTTGATCTATAGTAACCAAGAACCATCTGCATTAAGATCACACAACTTTGGGTACCCATCTTAATATGGATCCTTTTTGGTTAGGAGTTCTAGATGAATATGGCACGTTTGTAGTTTTAGGAACCCATTTTGCAGTTATGTGTGGTCTGGATGCATAGCCTTTTGGAATCCATTGAAAATTGGATTTATCATGCTTTGGAACCTTAGGCGATGAAATTACCTTCGGTTTTTAACTTTTTGAGACTTGTTTGTCTTTTGCTTTGGTTTTGAGCCTCGGCAAAGGACAAGTCTCATTTTTCATTGTGGCCGATGATGCAACATTTTTTATTTTCTTTATGGGAATTCTTTTAGCAGGATATGGCACAAAAGCATTCATTTCAGGAACTTGGCGTCTAAAACGAGTTGGACATAAATTGAACAAGTCACTAAATGAGTAGTTTAAACAAGCAGTAGAATTCGTTACATCATTACAAATATTGTTTTCAGAGATTACAGGCATCGTATCTCTAGAAACAAATTCAATTGGCATTACAGCCTTCTTCACAAAAAAACTTGTAAAATCTTGCATGGTAGTTTTTGGGACTCTTCTTACATGATATTTAGTAACAAAACAACGAGAGTCAATACACATGGAAGACTTAGACTTTAAAGATTTATCTTTTTGTTGGTGATTGGGTTTCTTAAAAGACGTGGATTGAACCTGAGTCTTTTTCGAAACCTCAGCTTTAAAAGGTTTTGAGCACTCACCTTTACAATTTATAGAAGAATTTTCAATTTAAGTCTTGCCTTTGTTAGATGACACAAGTGGGATTTTGGTAGGATGAGAAACTCTTGGTTCTTTTAAATGATATTTTAATGTTTGAGAAACCTTGTCAAATTTTTCTCTGTAGACAGTTAATTCTACGGATTGTTGAAAACTTTGATTTACCAATTTTTCCTCACTCTTAAGAAGAGCTTCTTGAAAATCAAGAGCTTTCTTTTGAGTTGACTTTAATTTTTTTTCTAAAACAGTAATTTGATGTTGAAGAACTTTTGTAGGAATGTAAAGGTGATGGATTGGTTTTACAGGTTCTGCTTTCATTTCACCTTCTGAATAACTAGACAAGAAGTCTTCCTCTAAAGTGGGTACTCTAGAAGGATAACTCTGGTTTAGTTCTTCATATTTAAAAGATATTTCTTTTTCTTTATTTACAGCGCGTTTCTCATTCTGTTGGGTTAAAATTTCTTTTGATGACTCAAAAAAGAAAGATTTAAGCCCAACACCCATGTAATTCATGCAATAAAACAAAGGTAAAACTCTTTGAGCCTTTTCCAAATATTTAGGATTTTTGAAACCGATTCCTTGTTTAGAATGGTAAAACCTAGTTTCTTTGGGCTGATTCAAATGAATAGTTTGTTCAGTTTGACCCCGTTTTAAAAATGCATCATCAAGGGTCTTTATTTGAGAGTACAAACTTATTCTTTCTTCTGCTATCATTTTGTATTTTTCTAAGCTGTCTATATTTTCCATACTTACTGTCTCTAATTGTTTTGAAAGTATAGATATTTCTTCTTTTAATGAGAGCTTTTCATTAGATAACCTATCCATACAAGATTCTAGGTACGTATTCCTATCCTGAACATCTACCTTTTCAGTTACCATATGTTTTATCACATTATGATTAGTTAACCACTTTGATTGGTATAATTCAGACGACTCTATCAAAGTTTGGGCTAGATGTTCAACATGCACACATTTTTCTGTTTCAGCATTTAACCTAGCTTCTAAATCAAGTATATGTGTGTGCAATTTACATTCACTATTTACAGATAAATTATTTACATGCTTCGGAATGTAAAAGGAATGTACCTCTCGTGTCTCGGAATCTGATGATGAACATTCGGGATCGACGGATCTGGCCATCAGACATCCTGGTGGATTTGGCGTTGTCTCCCCCTCAGCAGCAGTGTCTGAATCTGAATCAGTTGAAGTAGCATAGCTATCCAATCCCAAACGATCAGCCATGTAGCAATTCTTTCCTTTATCGTCTTCGTCATCAGTATCCTCCGCGTCCCAATAGTCTTCAACGAGAGTCATAGCATCTGTTTGCTTCTTGGTGGCTTCCAACTTCCGCTCATAGTAGCTGACGTCCCTGTCAAACTTGTTTTTGCACTCTCGAGCAAAGTGGCCCGGTTTTCCACACTTATAACAGAGACGCTCTTCGGCTCCTTTCGACTCTTCAGCTCTCGGCCTCTCATCTCTGATCTCCTGGCCTCTTGTCGGCACGGCATGGTTCCCTACTGTCATCTCTCCTATTATCCCGACGATCATAGTCTCTTCGATCGTCCCGTCGGTCATCCCTGCGTTCATCACGATGATCATCCCTTCAATCATAGTCGCGTCGATCATCCGTACGATCATAGTCGCGTCGATCATCCCTACGATCATCTCGCCTATCATCTCGCCTTTCATAACGGCGGTCATCCTGATAGTCCCTTCGGTCGTCGTATCTGCGATCATCCCTGTCATCCCTGCGATAGTCGTCCCGATGATGAACATCTCGTCTTTCATCTCTTCTCTCATCCGAGTACCTCCGCGGACCGGTGTCGTAGCGGAGCTGATTATTAGTCTTGTTGGAATAACGTCGATTGTTGGAGACGATTTTTCCATAAGGCTATCTGTTCCTGAATGGCCGCTTCTTCCTCATCCATTATCTCACGTAGAGGAGAAACATATCAGCACTGGGATGAAGATGAACCTTGAGCAAAAGATGCAGTGGGAATGTTCGAGTTGGAGATCAAGGCCAGAGAATCATTGGGTTTGATGCCGGTGTTGGCAGATAGTAACAAGGATGCGAGTTGATTTCCCATCTATTTCTGTTGGTCCACATCACCCTGATACTTTTTCAGCTCTTTAAACACCACATTAATTGATACTTCGGGAATGTTCAACACTCGTGGTGTGGCTCGGCATGCAATTTGCCACTCAGGGGCTAAGGCTGAAAAGAACTGGATATTTATGTCATCCTTGTCTTTCTTGATGTGCAGTTTGTTTAGCTCATTCAGAACTGCACAGAACTGCACATAATCTAGTAAATGTGGCCTGTAGCGACTCCCCGTCTTTGGCCCTGAATTCAGTGAACTTAGCCTTGGCTTCCTTAATTTTTGCACGGTCATCTAGGCCTGCCCCCAGCATTTGAACTTCTAACTCATCCCACATTTCTTTAGCAGACATTATGCTGTCTACTCCGACTAAGATATCAGTGGGGAGGGCTTGGTAGATCAGATATTCGGCCCTCTTGTCTGCATGCTGCCTGTCTCGCTCGGCGTCATTGGCAGGTTCCCTTTCAACTTTTGATGCGAGTACAGGGGGGTCAGCCTCTGGTGTAGCAGCTATTTCCCGATAGTGCCCTCAGAGATGGATTGAAGCATAAGGTTTCCATTGGGTTGCATACCGACAAACTTTAGGAATCGGGACTTCCACTGCTCATACTCATCGGGATACAGAACAGGCGGTCTGTTCTCGGATCCAAGGACAAGAGCTTCACGAGACATGATATCTGATGCTGATATAGAAGAATAAGATCTTGAAGGTGGAAACTTGAATCGGATGGACTCAATTGCGGATGAATACTACTCCGGATGGTACAAATTCGGATCAAGTACTGATTTCGGATGGAACCGAATTCGGATGAACTGTTGGTTCGGTCTAGAACCGAAATTGGGTGAACAGTGCTTTCGGATGGACCAAGACTGTGTTGACCAATGGATGGATGAACTGAATTCGGTTGACCGAATTCGGATGAACAGTGACAACTGGCTGAATTCGGATGAACCAAAAAAAACAGAATACCTAATTCGGATTGCCCGAGCTCGGATGAACAGTCCGGAGTCCGAATGAACACTTGGGAAAATTTTCAGAAGGGAACACCGAATTCGGATGGTCCGGATTCGGTTGGTCCGAAATGAAATTTCAAATTAAAGCATAAGTCAAATTTAGTGAACTAAAACTGCCTGATCTGAACTTCGGATGGTCCGAAGTCCGGATCGGACCGTAGTTGGGTCAGAATTGGGCAAGATTTGGTTCGAATGACACCTAAGGATGGTCCAAAATGAACCGAAGTATGGTCCGAATTGGTCCGAATGGGGGTCCTAGATGGTCCGAACTACGGTCCGAAAAGCTACAGTGTAGGTCCGAAGTTCAGCAGATATGAAATTTTTCAGCAATAGTCTAGCAGATTTTTGGCCTAAAATTTGTTTCTAAATGATTCGAAAATTATTTTAAACACTTTTTAGCCTTTAAAATATACCAAAACACTTAAGTATCAAGGAATGACACTTTGGCCCCTTGAACTTTTCATACAAAATAAACTAACTAAGAAATAAATTACAAGACTAAATATTCTCTAAATAATTATTACAAAATAGATCCACAAGATCGAAATTTAATATCTAACACTTTCTTCTTTCCTTTAGTTGTTGTAGTTGGAACAGCTTCAGGAACCTCTTCCTCTTCTTCTTCTTCTTGCGCCAATATCAGATGTCTCCTTCTGTTTGGCCTGTCCCCAGGAATGGATTCCTCCCCCTTAGATGTGCAGGGTTTGGAGATCCAGCCTGAGTAGGCTGAGCAGCTTCAGTTTGATGGGTGACATCCTCAGTGGGACCTGTAGGACCTGTTTGTGATACACCTGCTGCTTGACCAACAGATTCTGATTTCTCCTTAGAAGGAGAAGAAGATTTCTCCCCCTTAGACTTACTCTTTGAGACAGATAACTTCTCCCCCTTTGAAGGAGATGGCACATAGCATTCAACATGTGGTCTGCCTGGAGAAACAAATTCAACACGCATAGCAGCAGTTTTGGCAGCAGGTTTGGGGCCAACCAGGCTATGCACTAAGAAAGCCAAGTTGTCCTTAACCTCTGCAAGCTGGGTAAGGCAGGTCTGAAGAGAGGTTGATTGAGAAGCAGCAATGGTGGACAGCTTAGAGAGATTTTCCCTGTCAGAATCTGTGAACAACAAACTTTGAAGCTGTGTAAGATGTAATTCAAGAGAGTCTTGCACATCATCAAGGTTTGATGACACAGAATTGGACAGAGAGACTATGAGAGTGTTTAAGCTGGCCAATGTACAAGGAAGGATAGTGGTGCAAGTGCTTAGGAGACTGGACAGCTGTTGGGAGACAGCTTCCATGGAGGACACAGAGTCCTATTGAGTGGAAAGGATAGTGGAGAGGGTAGTGGAGATAGTTTACAGTTGTGCAGTGAGTGCAAGCAGTTGTAAGGACGGATCAACTTGAGGAGGGGTTGGTAAGGAATTCTTGAACAGATCAAAGGATCCTTTTAGCTGTGCAGACACAGAGTCTGTGATGATGGATGGTAGAGAGGTCATGGAATTTTCCAAAGAACCAACTTTGTTGGTCAGCAATGATAGCTGATCCTTTAAAGGAAGATCTTTGGGGGATGGAGGAGTATGAGTGGACTGTTTTGATTGTGTAGATGGTGAAGAATGAGAATGGGATGAGGATGAGGCAGGTGTTTAAGGATGTGTTGGGGAAGGTAGGGATACTTTGGAGAGAAGTTCCATAGCCTGGGCATAAGTAAGATGGCCCAGCTTGGAAGGGTCAAAGGATCCTTCAGTAGTGGCTGTATCTGCTTCATCAGGAGAAGGGGTAGGAGTTGGTGGCCTATCAAATGCTGCTTGTTTTGCAACACCTTCATCAAAGCCTGGGGTGGTTCCCTTAGCAGCACCTTGGTTTGTAGGTGCCTCATCATGGGGGAGATGGGATGTGCATTTCAACATCAGCAGTGGTGAAATCTGCTCATGGAATTTGCATTTAAGGTGCAGCCTCACCAGAGAGATGGTCTGTTCCCTGTGGTCCATCAGTTTGGAAGGTTGGTCCTTCAACAGCTGTTGGGTGTACAACAGCTGCATCACTAGGAGCAGAAGTTTGAGGCTGATCTACTGCATGGTCTAGTCCAGCAGGTTTGGCACCTCGTGCAGACTCAGGTTGTGTCAGAGAAGTATGAGGTGGAGACTGTGTGGACTCAGTGTGGAGTGGAGTGAACTCCTGTCTTTCAGTACCCTCAGCATGTTGGGAGGCTGGGACAGTTGATGTGGTAGTCTCCATATGTACAACTAGTTCCTGTTATGAGGAACCAGAGGGTCTAGGCTGACTCTAGGTGGACTCGGGTTGGAGTGAAGCCTGCTCCAATGATGCAAGACCTTTTCCCAAAATAGGAGAGGCAGCATGGGTTGCTTCTTTGTCAACTGACTCCTGTTGAGAGGAGCCAGAGGGGCTAGTTTGGGTAGGTGGTTTCTTCCTAGCTAATGATTTTCTCCTAGAGTATTGTGACAGTGTGGGGGATTGAGGAGAAGTAGCAGGGAATTGTGTTTGGATTGGTGGTGAGACTGGGTCAGAAATAGGGGGGGTAACCTATTCCATAGTCTCAGGTGCCATAGAGGCACCAGCCACGAAGGCTTCAGGTTCAACAGATGAACCAGGGTGAGAAGTCTGCTCTACCTCAGCCATAGAGGCTGATGGGGCAGACTTTGACTTAGTTGTTTTAGCCTTCTTGCGGACAGGCTCAGCTTGAGTCGATTCCAGGACCCTTTTGACAACTTTGGGCCTGCATTTGGATTTTCCTTTGGGAGCAATCACTGGATCCACCCTCACAGCAGAGGGTCCTTCCACCGTGCCAAACAACCTCCTCATAGGTGTAGAGAGAGGAGGTTCATTGGGAAGAACAGGGGTGTAGAAAACTCTATTCCCAATCACTGGGAATGCAGCAGTAAGTAACATAGGCTGAGAGTTATAGAGATGCTCACCACAAATGTGCTTGAATATGAGGCTCAGAAAACTTGGGTATCTAACAGCAGCTGGATGAGTTTCCTACTGCACCAGGTTCCTCAGATTCACAAAAATCCAACGAGCCATGTTCAGAGTAGTCTCATCTACAAGTTGTAGGACTATTGGAATTTCATCACGGCTAAGCTGGTCAAAAGAACCAACTTTGATGCTGAAGCACATTACCACAGAGGCAAATAGAAAGCTGTAGGTTGGTGAGAGATCCGTTCTGAACAGCGTGGCTCCACATTTGGGTTCTGCTACACCATAGAAGCGTAGCAGATTTCCCATCTGATCATTTTCAGGCTGTGGCTGGTCATATGTTTCAGCCACAGGGAGATGAAGAACTTCCCTGATGAGATCAGTAGTTATCTCAATGGTCTGAGTCCCATTGAGAATGGTTCACCTGATGATTTTGGTTGCTGGATCATAGGCACAAGTGTACGAAAATTCATACACCATCTCCTGGTATAGGACACCAGGAGATGCAGTCATGGCATAGTGCAGAGGGTGAACCTTCTGAAACTCCACCATATTCTCATAACCTTTCCCCATATAGCTTTTGGTAATGGTTAGGTTTGCAATGTAGTTTGTGGGTTTCAGTGTTAGCATCGTGGTAACAGAAGGGTGTTTCTCAACATCCTTACCAACGAATGCTGGAAGCAAAGGGTTGTTTTGGTGAGCCATGTTTAGAGTAGTGGAGAGATGAGTGCTGATCACTTAGTCGATTTAGGGTTCTTTGGGAGTTATGGTAGCAGTAGAGGAAGAAGAAGATGAAACAATAGAGGAGGTATTTATAGGATTCGAATGTGAGTGGGTAGGAGAGAGAAAGGTTTGGGCGGTTGATTTGAAATGTTCTTTAACGGAAAACGGAACGGTTGTCCATGTCAAAACGGTTGTCAGACCACTTGAACCTTTATAGTCACTAACACACGTTAACACACATTATCCATAGATAATTAAGTTAAATAAATACATAAATTAAGTAACTTAATTATGAAGAAAGGTAATTAAAACTGATGTTCTAAGCTGTTGGTCAAACCTGTGATGAGCAGGGTTCATCACAAACTGGTCATTCCTCAAGCTGTTCATTCAACCTGTGCAGCTATGTAAGAACAGGTTATATTCAATAACTGATCAGGTTACAAGACAATGTCTTATGTGACAGACTGAGAGAGTGAGCAGGTTGGAGGTTTGATCAACATAATAGGTTTGAAGTGAAAGCTGATGTTTTCAAACCTGTTATACGCTCAAGCTGTTCAAGTTTTCAGAAATTGGCTAAGTGTAGAACATGCATAGCCTGTTCTGTCTAAGTTGTTCTGAGAAACTTGAGTAGTTTGGGACGTAGGATGCCTTAGAACATTAAGGACAGTTAGTCACTTTTATTTAACATGCCCAGCTTGCTTACAAGATAAATTAACCTATTTTCATCAAGAGGCTTGGTGAAAATGTCTGCAAGCTGTTCATCTGTGGAAATAAAACTTACCTCCACATTACTTTTCTGGATGTGATCCCTGATAAAATGATGTCTGACTTCTATATGCTTTATTCTGGAATGAAATACTGGATTGTTGGAGATAGCTATAGCACTTTTATTATCACACAGAATAAGAGTCTTCCTATATACAAGTCCATAGTCTTCAAGTTGATGCTGCATCCACAAAATCTGCCCACAGCAGCTTCCAGCAGCAATATACTCAGCTTCAGCAGTAGAAGTAGAAACTGAGTTCTGCTTCTTGCTTCACCAACTGATCAACTTACCACCAAGGAGTTGACATCCACCTGTTGTGCTTTTTCTGTCTAGAATGCAGCCTGCAAAATCAGAATCTGAATATCCTGTTAGCTCAAGACTTATCCCAAAGACACAAACCTGGTGTACCCTTAAGGTATCTGAAGATTCTTTTTACAGCAGCTAGATGTGATTCCTTAGGATCAGCTTGAAATCTAGCACATAAACAGGTAGCAAACATAATATCTGGTCTACTAGCAGTTACATATAGCAAGCTCCTAATCATGCCTCTGTAAGCTGTTACTAAAACAGCTTTGCCACTAGCATCAGCATCCAACTTTACATTGGTTGCCATTGGGGTTTTGATAGGAGAACTTTGATCAAATTTAAACTTTTTCAAAAGATCTATAGTGTACTTTCTTTGATTTATGAAAATTCCATTTGAGGTTTGTTTAACCTGTAATCCTAGATAGAAAGTAAGTTCTCCCATCATACTCATTTCATATTTTGATTTCATGAGTAGTGAAAAAGTGTTGCATAACTGCTCATTAGTAGAACCAAATATTATGTCATCCACATAAATTTGAACAAGCATAATATCAGACTTCATCTTCTTTATGAACAATGTGGTATCCACTTTACCTCTGGAATAACCATTGCTCATAAGGAAATCAGTTAAAGTGTCATACCAGGCTCTAGCGGCTTGTTTTAGACCATAGAGGGCTTTGTCCAACTTATAGACAAAACCTGGGTGATGTTCATTTTCAAAACCTGGAGGCTGCTTGACATACACTTCTTCTTGCAGCTTTCCATTAAAAAATGCACTCTTTACATCCATTTGAAATACCTTCATACTCTTGTGGGAAACGTAGGTTAGAAACAAACGAATTGCCTCTAACCTGGCCACTGGAGCAAATGTTTCATCATAGTCAATGCCTTCTTCCTGTCTGTAGCCTTGAGCAACCAGTCTTGCCTTATTTCTAATAACATGACCTTCCTCATCCATTTTGTTCCTAAAAACCCATTTGGTGCCAATTATTGTTTTACCTTTAGGAGCAGGGACCAGCTTCCATACTTTGTTTCTCTCAAACTGATTGAGCTCTTCTTGCATGGCAGTGATCCAATAGGCATCTTTCAGTGCTTCATCCACTTTCTTAGGCTCCATCAGGGACACAAAGCTAGAAAACATAACAAAGTTTCCTAAGCTGTCCCATCTTGTTTGCACCCCTTTGTTGATGTCACCAATTATTTGATCATTTGGGTGAAACCTGATCCACTTAGGATCTTGTCTCAATGAAGATTCTCCTGAGTTATTTGCATCTTCAACAGGTCTTGTTGAGCAGCTTTCAAGATTTTCAGACACACTGTTATCTTGAGCCTGTTCACTTGTTGAACATGACTCTCCATTGTTGAACAAATCAGTAGAGGATCCAGGAAAATCAGCATTGATTGGTTCAGGACATGGTGTTGTAATTATGTCAGTACACTTATTCACACAGGGTGTATGAACATAGTCATCATCATGTCCATTGTGGTTAACAGGTTCCACTCTGGGTGTAGTGGAAGCTTTTGAGTCCTTTTCTTCATTAATGGAATGCATGAGATCATCAAAGCTGAACTCTCCTGAAACTGATTCAGGAACATCTTTGGTGGAAGCACTCCTAGACTCCTCAAAGGTGACATTGATAGATTCGTCTATCACCTTCCTTTTGTAGTTGTATACTCTGTAGGCTTTGGAGATAGCATAATATCCAACAAACACACCTTCATCAGCTTTGGGTTCAAATTTTGCCACGAATGAAGCAGGGACATCTAAACACATGGAAATAGCTAATATTTGGCCTTCTCCCTTTGATTAACTCATAGGGAGTTTTGTTGAACCTTTTCACCACCAATGATCTGTTTTGGGTGAAGCAGGCAGTGTTGACAGCTTCAGCTCAGAATGATGAAGGTAAACCTGATGCACACAGCATGGTTTTAGCAGCTTCAATGAGACATCTGTTTCTACTTTCAGTAACTCCATTTTGTTGTGGAGTTCTTACAGCTGAAAAGTTTTGTGAAATCCCTCTTTCTTCACAGAAGTCTTCAAGGGTACTGTTTTTGAATTCAGTAGATTTTCCACTATGATTTAAAAATTTATTTGAAATCACAGCAGATTTACTCTCAACATAGGACTTACCCCTGTTGAAAGCAGACTGCTTCCCTTTTGAAAACTTTTTCTCAAAATGATCAGCATCAAAGGGATTAACAGGTCTCTTACAATCAGATTTAGACCCAGAACCTGTCTTGTTAACAGGTTTGGTATCCATAGCTGTAGCTTGAGCTTGTTTTCCCTTCTTTTGCTTATGTTAACCAGTAGAGCACTTAGCATGCTGATTTGATGGAGAACACATTCCATCATCAGTTTTTGGAGCTTTTTCACATAAGCTGTCAGTGTTTTGTGGCCTGACAAACCTATTTGTTGAGACTAGCTTACCATTTACTTTCTAAAGGAAGGTACTTGGAAGCTCATGAAGAGTGGATAAGTCTTTTTCCAGATTATTTATCTCAACAATTAAAGCTGCTTTGTCAAGATCCCCTCCAAGATAGGCTTGGATTTGAGTAGGGATCTATTGACTGATACAATGGCTGACTTTTTGTGCAGATTGACACCAAGAGTCAACAATCTTTTGAAGCTTTGCATGTTTTGTGTCTATTTCTCTCTTTTCTTCTAATAAAATAGAATTGATGTGTTTTAATTCATCAAGTTCAGTTTCCAACTTATGGAAGCTGTCCAGTTTACTAGTTTTTATTTCAAGATCTGTTTTTAACTTAGAGATTTCAGACAACAAAACATTATGCTTCCCAATAGCAGCTTTTAAGTCAACAAGCAGATATTCAAACATTTTAACTTTTTCATCAGAACTGTAAGCCATAAAATTTTATACCTTATACATCATTGTTGGGTTCCAATTCTCTAAGTTGCTGAGAGCTTCAGCTTCAGCCAGGTCTTGTTTGAAGTTGCTTGTTGATGGGACATCAGTGTTGGCCATCAGACAGTTGTTATCTTCTTCATCTGAAGATGAGTCAGATTCCTCCCAATCACATGTCTCAGCCTTGAGTCCCTTTTGCTTGTTGGAAGCCACTGAGTCTTCCAACTTCCTCAGCTTAGCCACGGCCATTAGGTACTTAAGCCTGTAGTCATCGTCCATGTTTGTCTTGTATGGTTTGGATGATTGACCAACAGCTTTAGACACACAGTCAGCAACTATATGGACAGTTTTGCCACATTTAAAGCATTCAACCTTAGTTTTATCAAATGCCTTCTTTTTTGTGGCACCTGACTTCGTTTGCAGCATTCTTCCACCAAAACTCTTCTTGTTGAACTTCTTGACAAGCATTGCAATCATTTGCTCATCATCTAGTTTAGCAAGATCTTCACAGTCTTCCTCTTCAGACATTTCTTCCCTTTCATCATCAGCCTGTTGATCAGATTGTGTGAACACATCACACATCTGACCAGCAGGTTGCCTCACACTGGCCACTAAGGCAGCACCTCTTTTGGACATTTCCAAGGCAACTCTCTTATGTTGCCTTGACTGCTCATCATTCAGTAAAGATCCATATAGATTTAAAAGATCCATACTTTTGATGGTGCCTGAATTTCTTAAGATAGTAGAAAAATAATTCCATTCTTCATGTAGAATGTCCAAGAACTTGTTCACCAGAGTCAAGCTGACCTTAGTCATCCCAATAGCTTTGAGATCATTGATTAGAGCAGTGAACCTGGTATAGGTTTTTGTGAGAGACTCCTTTGGCTTTGCAAAGAAAAGTTCATACTGTCTAACAAGATTGTTGATCCTGTTATCCAGTGTGATAGTGGGACCATCATAGACGGTACACAAAGTATCCCACATCTCCTTTGCAGTCTTCATTTTCTCAACCTGTTTGAACACATCCAGGTTGTTCCTTGCTTTTGCATCAAGAGCAAACAGCCTTTTGTCTTCATCAGACCATTGAGCTTTGGCCTTTTCAAAAGTTCTGATCTCAGGTGCAGCTCCTTCAGCAGCAGGAGTGATAGTAGTAACAGAGGTTGGCACATAAGGACCCTCCATTACTATCTATGGCAGTTGTACATCCAGATTCTCTAAGTAGAGCATCATTCTGCACTTCCAGCCAGAGAAGTTTTGATGATTGAACTTGGGGGGTTTTGGCCATAGAACCATTGTCATAGTAAGAGGAGGAACTGGCAGCGCTGTTGTCCATGGAAAAGTAGGGAGAATGAGAGATCTAGAGTTAACACACACTCAATCTGCTTTGATACCAGTTGTAGGTCCCAAAAGGTTTCCCTAGTGTATTGTTCTAAGCTGTAGAGGGGGGTGAATACAACAAATTAAAAACTCAACACTCTTTTCTCAATGTTTGTGTATATTATTAACAAGTGTTAATTACAAACAAGCTTGACTGCGGAAAGGTTCAAGCTTAGATGACAGATACAACAGATGTTTAACTAGTCTAGGACACACTCAGACTAGATACAATGAAGACACTCACTAAGATGAACTCATTGTTTACAAGACACAGATAGACAGCTTGAATAAGAACAGCTTGGACACATGTTACTGTTTTACTCAAGCAGACTTGCATGCATGGAAAAACACACTTCAATGCACGATCTGAATTTCTCACTCTTAGTTATCTCACATTCCTTAGAAGTTTTCTTTTATACTCTCACTGAGAATCTCAGTGAAGCTTCTTCATTGGACAATGATATAGTGGGATGTCTTTCCAAAAAGACAAAACAACTTTTCTGCACTTTCTGATAAAGCAGACTTGTCTTCATGTGGCAGAATCTGTCTTTTTCTTTTTGTCTCTGTTACAGAAGGTTTTAACTAAAAGAGGAATGTCAACTTTGCATCTTTCTTCTTTTGTTAAGGCCATTTTGATATAAGAAATGGTCTCTCACCCATTTCAAATATCCACTTTGTCTTCATGTAACAGAACAACGTAGGCAGCTTTTGCATCTTCTGTTTTCCACTTTGGCTTTGACTTTGTAAACTGATCTTGTAGTCCAAAACAATACATGAGGACTTGGAAACATATTCCATAAAGTGTTTAGCTTGTTCACAAAGAACAGGTTCTGTTCACAGAGAACAGAACACTTAGAATTTGTCCAAACTTCTCAACAGAATAGAGCAGCATAGACAGTTTATGTCCGGCCTGTTCAGCAGATAGAACAGCTTGGGCCATCTACCTTAGTTGCAACGAATGCAACAGGGTAAACAGCTTTCACTTATATTGCAAATCACTTTTCAGGTTTCAATAAGACATTAATAGGCCTTAAATTATACCTTCAAGTGCATCAAACATGTTTGATTAAAAATCTCCCCCTAAGATGTAGAGCAGGTTTGACTGAAGCCTTTTTGTGCCTAACAAATAGGATGGACTATAACTGATTTAAAAGGAATAAGTCCCACTTTGTGTATGCACCGAATCATTACTGGTCCAGAAGCTAAACCAGCACAGGATGCACAAAGGAGATTGAATCCTAATGTAAGAGAAGTAGTTAAGAAGGAAGTATTGAAATGGTTGGACGCTAGAACTATATATTCCATATCTGATAGCAAACGGGTAAGTCCAACCCAAACTGTACCCAAGATATCGGGATACAGTAATTGACACTGAAGAAGGAGAAAAGATAACTACTCGCCCTGTAACTGGGTGGAGAGTATGTATTGATTACAGAAAACTCAATGCTGCTACTTCGAAAGATCATTTTCCATTACCATTTATATGTTAAAATAGTGGAAAAGTTAGCATGACAGAAGTTTTACTGTCTCCTTGATAGATATTTTGGTTACAATTAGATTCCAATCCATCTTGAGGATCAAGATAAAACTACATTTACTTGTCCATATGGCACCTTTACCTATCAAAGGATGTCGTTCGGACCATGTAATGCACCCGCCACATTCCAGCGTTGTATGATGGCTATCTTTTCAGATATGGTGGGTGGTTCTCTTGAGATATTTATGGACGATTTCTTCAAATTTGACAAAACATTTGAAGATTGTCTAGGACATTTAGAGAGAGTCCTAAAGAGATGCACTGAAACCAACTTAGTACTAAGTTGGGAGAAAGCCACTTTATGGTAAAAGAAGGGGTAGTCTTAGGTCATATTGTGTCCGAAAGAGGCATGGAGGTAGACAGAGCAAAAGTTCAATTAATTTCTTCACTTTCACCCCCCACCAACGTTAAAGGAATAAGATCATTCTTAGGCCACGCTAGTTTTTACCGACGATTCATTAAAAATTTCAGTGAAATCTCAAGGCTGTTATGCAATCTTATATCAAAAGATGTCGAGTTTAATTTTGATGAGTCGTGCATGAAAGCATTTGAAAAGCTTAAATCAAAATTAACGGAAGCGCCAATTCTACAATCTCCAGATTGGTCTCAACCTTTTGAGATCATGTGTGATGCTAGTGACTATGCAGTTGGTGCTGTATTAGGTCAAAGGTTTGAGAAAAAGCTAGTGGTTATTTACTACGCATGTAAAACCTTTAATGAGGCACAAATCAATTACACCACTACGGAAAAAGAATTATTAGCCGTAGTGTTTGCCCTAGATAAAATCAGATCATATATTTGGGGGGCAAAAGTACTTGTGTACTCAGACCACAGTGCTTTAATGAATTTATTGGCAAAGAAGGATGCCAAGTCTCGATTGATTCGGTGGATCCTTCTATTACAAGAGTTTGACTTAGAAATTAAGGATAAAAAAGGCACAGAAAATGTTGTTGCCGATTATTTATCAAGGCTTCACTTAATCCCAACAAACTCAACTAATCAAATCAGTGACTCCTGCCCTGATGAACAATTATTATCTATATCCAAAATTTCCTGGTTTGCGAATGTAGTTAATTATTTCGTATCAGGAAGATTTCCAGAACATTGGAACTCACAACAGATGAAATATTTCTATGCTCAAGCAAGGCAAGACATTTGGGATGAGCCTGATTTGTTTAAAATAGGAGCAGATTTAATCATAAGACGATGTGTCCCTAATTCGAAACACGAAGATATTCTTAAACACTGCCATGCATATGCATGCGGTGGCCATTTCAGCGCAAAGAAAACGGGACACCGAATATTGCAGTGTGGGTTTTTCTGGCCCATGATATTTAAGGATGCTTATGAATTCGAAAAAGGATGCACAAGATGCCAGCAAACCGGTAGCATTGCAAAAAGGGATGAAATGCCTATGACCCCGATATTAATTGTTGAAATATTTGATATGTGGGGTATTGGTTTTATGGGACCCTTCCCTAAATCATTTGGATATGAATATATTTTAGTCGCAGTAGATTATGTTTCCAAATGGATGGAAGCAGAAGCTACACGAACTAACGATAACTGAGTTGTGTATAAATTTGTTAAAAGAAAAATATTTTTGCACGACACGGTATCTCAAGGGCTATCATCAGTCACGGAGGGTCACATTTTAAAAATCAGCATTTTGCTAAACTCCTTAAGCAATATTTGAGTTTATCATAGAATAGCAACGCCTTATCATCCGTAAACTAGCGGACAAGTCGAGATCTCTAATAGAGAGATCAAGAGAATCCATGAAAAGACTGTAAGACCTGATCGTAAGGATTGGTCACAAAAATTAGAGGATGCTCTATGGGCATACAGAACCGCATTTAAAACACCAATCGGTATGTCCCCATATAGACTTGTTTATCGTAAGCTTTGCCATCTTCCAGTAGAACTAGAACACCGAGCTCTATGGGCAATAAAAAATAATAATTTTAATTTACATGATGCCGGTGTTGATAGGAAATTTCAATTAAATAAACTGGAGAAGTTCGGTCCTCCTCCGCATCCTCCATTCGAATGATCGGGTACTATCTTTCCTCATTCTTTATTTTTCTGTTTTTCCATTTATTTTATTTCTTTTATGCATTTAATTTCTTTATCGTAGTTTTTGTTCATTTCTAGTTTTTAGTCGAGTCCTATTTAGTTTATAATGTTATGTAGTCTATCTTATCTTTCCCAATTGAGTTTTGTTTACCGATCAGGCCGTGGAACATGATGATACATAGAAAATACATGTACGAGGGAATTGGCTACTGTTGAAAGGATATTCTATAATTAAGCAAAGAGTCGTAATAATAATTAGAATTTTTCTATGTAAAGTGACTTCAAGTATGTTAAAATTTATTTGGGCTTAAATACAAGTAATGTGTCAAAAGATTTTGGGAACCCATGTAATAAGGGGGAGAACTTAATCATATTTTTAGCCTTAAAAATGAGTTAATTGTGGTCTAGATGATTCGGGAAACTAAGTCCGTAGGGGTACCATTCATGCCTAATCCTCTAAAACCATCTGGTTTAGTAGTGATTGACCGAAATCTCGTTACATAATCCATCTAGATAATCTAAGTTGAAATAAAAAAAATAGAAGCATGGTGTTAAAAAGAAAAAAAGTTGTCGAAAACATGCATAGAGGGAAAAGATGGTCAAAAGACCCACGTGTGTTAAGTTTCGTAACCTTCAGCTAAAATGGTTTTTCCAAGAGTGAGATACATTATATAAATTCTAAGAGAAATATATTTTAACTGAAAACGTCTTTGATTTACATGATTGAAATTTTAATGCATTAGTGCGAAGGCTAGCTTAACATAGATTTCCTAGAGTCACTGCTAACACATGTCTGGTACATAGTTAGTTCTGATTCCAAAGGCTTGTTCGGGGACGACCAAGAGTTAAGTTGGGGAGGTTTGATAAGGCTATAATTTTATGTGTTTCAGAGTTATTTTATGTTCATTTTAAGCATCAATACTCCATAATTTCCATATTATTACTCCAAATTTATGTTTCAGGGTCAAGAGGTCAAATGGAAGCAGCTCGAGAAAATTCGGCGCGAACCGAGCCGGAGGAGGTGCAGGCCTGCGCCACCCTGTGCTGCAAAACAGAAACCTTACAAGACGAACAGGGATGATGGTTACAGTGTTAAGTACCTTATGACCATGACCAAGCTAAAGAAGTTAGAGGACTCTCTGGTTTCTAACAAACAGAAGGGACTAATGGCTGAAACTTGTGACTAGGAAGACTTTGACGCATCATCTAATGCGGAAGACAACAACTATCTGGTAGCCAACACTGATGTTCCTTCTAGAAGTAATTTCAAATAGGATCTGGCAGAAGCTGAAGCTCTTAACATTTTGGAAAACTGGAATCCTACAATGATGTACAAGGTACAAAATTTTAGAGATTACAACTCTGAAGAAAAAGATAAGATATTTGATTACTTACTTGTGGATTTAAAAGCTGCTATGGAGAAGCAGGATGCTTTAAAGTCTGATATCTTAAAATTAAAAACTGATCTTGAACTAAAATCTAATGAACTTGACAGTTTTCATAAGTTGAAAACTAAACTTGATGAAGTAAAACACGTCAACACAGTTTTATTAGAGAAAAAGAGAGAAACAGACTTAAAGCATTCTAAGCTTCAAAAGATTGTTGACTCTTGGTGTCACTCAGCTAAAAGAGTTAGTCAATTTATCAATGAGCAAATTCTTACTCAAATCGAAGCCTATCTTGGAGGAGACCTTGATACGACAGCTTCAATTGTTGAAATCAAGAATATGGAAATAGATCTTTCCTCTCTTGATGAGCTTCCAAATACATTTATCCAAAATGTAAATGGAAAGCTGATTTCAACAAACAGGTTTGTCAGGCCTCAAAACACTGACAGTTTATGTGAAAAGGTTGTGAAGTCTGGTGATGGAATGTGTTCTCCATCAAACCAACCTGCTAAGTACCTAACAATTTCACATGAACAACTGAATGGACAAGGTGTTAAATCTGTAGTCTTAAAAACCTGTCAATAAGACAAGGTCTGAAATCAAGACTAAATGTAAGAAACCTGTATCTCCATTCAATGCTGAATTCTTTGAAAAGAATTTTTCAAAAGAAAAGCAGCTTACGTCCAACAAGGGTAAGTCTCATGTTGGAGGGAAAACTGCTATGATTTTAAATAAGTTTTCAAATCATATTAGTAAATTGGTGATAAACGAAAGAAAACCTTTTGTTAAAACCAAACCTGATGATCATGCTACCACAAGTGTGCAGAAATCATCAGAATTCAGTAAAAGCAAAGCCAAAGCCATTTTCAACCTGAGAATATTGCAAATGAGTTTTTCAAACCTGTGGAAGGTCAGAAGACAGTTAAATTGCCCATATTTGATCTTTGTCCTCCTAAAAAGAGGAAAGATGATACAGGCAAAGCTGTTAATGTTGAACCTTCCATAAAACCTGTTGGCTTTCCTAAAACAAGTGAAACATTTGCAAAACCTGTTGATAAGCCCAACAGAGATAAACCAGAATGTGTTTTTGGGAGTTCTTTCAAGAAATCTAAAAAGAGAAAATGCTATAAATGTGGAAAGAAAACTCATATGGCCAAGGATTGTTTTGAAACTGAGGACATAAGGCCTGTTGACAATGTTAGCACCAACATTGCAAGATCAAGCAGTGTTGGAAGCAACCTTGTCATTGAGGAGAGTATGTCAGCAGATACAATCCAAATTGCAAATATTAGTGTTGATCTAAGTGGTCTATCAACAAATGTTCATGAGGAAGCGGAACACATCATTGTGATGAGTTCCCCTAAGAACTAATGTTTTCTCTTGTTACTCTGCAGGTCAAACAACCAAGCCAGGTTTGGTACTTGGACAGTGGCTGCTCTAGCCACATGACAGGTTGCAAGAAACTGCTAAGTGAACTCAAGCCTGAGAAAGGCCCAAAAGTCACCTTTGGTGACAATGTCCAGGGATCCCCAAAAGGATATGGAACCCTTCATGCAGGTGTTGTAGTTTTCAACAGAGTAGCCTATGTGTCTGGGCTAAAACACAATCTTGTAAGCATTAGTCAACTGTGTGATGCTGGCTATAAGGTTAATTTTGATGAGCACCTAGGGTACATACTGGATCCCCAGGGTAAAGTTGTGTTATGTGCACAAAGAAAGAAAGGGGTATACATTGTAGACATGAAATTTGCTAATTAAACAACTGAGACCTGTTTCATCTCAAGGAGCAATGCAAACCTCAACTAGTTATGGCACAAAAGGCTATCACACCTGAACTTCAAGAATATCAACAAACTCTGTAAGAAAGAGTTGGTAACAGGTTTGCCTTTTATAGCTTTTGTTAAGGATAAACTCTGCATAGCTTGTGAGAAGTGTAAGCAAAGAAAAACATCTTTTAAGTCTAAGCATAATTTCTCTATTGATACACCTCTCTTCTTAATCCACATGGACTTGTTTGGACCTGTTAATGTTTCAAGTATATGAGGTAGAAGATACACCTTAGTAATGGTTGATGAGTTCTCCAGGTACACATGGATGATCTTCCTAAAGACCAAAGGAGAGGCTGCTAGAGAAATCATTGGATTTATCAAAAAGATGGAAGTTCTGAACTCTGTCCAAGTCAAGCAGCTTAGAAGTGATCATGGTAATGAATTCAAAAACAGTACACTTGAGGACTTCTGTGAAGAAAGAGGAATTTCCCAAAATTTTTCAGCAGAACTCCACAAAAAAATGGAGTTGCTGAAAGGAGAAATAGGACTCTTATAGAAGCTGCTAGAACAATGTTGTGTGCATTAGGTCTCTCTTCATCATTTTGGGCTGAATCTGTTAGCACTGCTAGCTTCACTCAAAAGAGATCCTTAGTGGTAAAAAGGTTCAATAAAACTCCCTATGAACAACTCAAAGGGAGAAAGCCAAATATAAGCTATTTCCATGTGTTTGGATGCCCTTGTTTCATTCTGAATCAAAGGGATCAGCTGGCCAAATTTGAACCCAAAGCTGACGAAGGAGTGTTTGTTGGATACTCAGCAGTTTCCAAAGCCTACAGAGTATACAACCCCAGGAGAAAGGTGATAGATGAATCTATCAATGTCATCTTTGAAGCGTCTGTAAGTCCTTCATTTAAGCTGATCCTGAGTCAGTTTCAGGAGATTTACCTTTGATGATCTTATGCATTCCAATACTGAAGAAAAATACTCTAATTCTCTTATCAGAGGTAACCTCTTATCAGGCTCTTATCAGAGGTAACCTCTTATTCGGTAAGAGGAAATACTGATAAGTGCATTTGATATGCAGAAGACATAAGAGTCAAAATTCTCTTATTATGTCTTATCAGGATAAGACTTTGATATGCTTCTTATCACCACTTATCACACCAAAAAAAAAACACGTCTCTCCCACCCCACCCCACCCCACCCTTATTATTACCCCATACCTTACCTCACCCACCCTACCCCTACCCTACCCTATCCTAAACCCCTTACCCCCTACCCCTACCCCACCCCACCCCACCCCACCCTCAACATACCCTACCCTCAACCACCTTAGTTCACCCTACCCTAACTACCCTTAACTTACTTATATTACCTCATCCACATCCCCATCTCCACCCTTAACCCTACTCACCCCACTCCCATACTTACCCTATCCCACTCTACCCCACCCCTACACTAACCCATCAAACCTACCCACCCCACCTCACCCCTCCTTATCCCACCCCACCCTACCCCTATCTCTTCCCACCCCTACCCCTCAAACCTACCCACCTCACCCCTACCCTACCCCTCAAATCTACCCATCCCCACCCACCTTACCCCTCAACCTACCCGCCCTACCCCTACACCATTACCCTACCCTATTTACCCCACCCCACCCTCAACCTACCCCACCCCTACCCTACCTCTTACCATATTTATTATAACGAGAAATATTCCAACACTTCTTGATAAAATTTCTTATTTTTCAATAACATATCTATATAACTTATAAATTTAAGTTATTTGGAAGTTAATAAATGTAACCTTATAAACTTGATTATAACTTATATACTTTGATTCAATGATATTATTCTTACTTGATATTTGACTTTAATCAATGATATCTGTTTGGTTTTCGGAATTAATATGTAAAATTAATAAAAATAACAGAATCAGATAATTTATAAAACAAACAGACTTATTGAATTCTCTTATCAGATCTTAGTATCTTATCAGGACCACCTCTCATCAATCAGAAGTGGAATCAGACATCAGACAATTAACCTCTTATGCAATCAAACAGCACCTAAAGCTTCCACATCACCAAGAGTGGAATATGTTAACTACAATGGCCATGATGGTGACCATATTGGTTCACCCTGTGTGAATAAGTGCACTGATATAGTCACTGTGCCATGTCCAGAACCAATCAATGATGATTTCCCTGAATCCTCAGTTGATGTGTTCAACAACAATGTTTCATCCTCAACAGATGAACAGGGTCAAGATGTCAGTGTGTCTAAAAATCTTGAGAGCTGTTCTACAAGATCTGTTATGAATGAAACTGATGTGCAAGATAGAGAGGAATCATCATTAAAACATGATCCTAAGTGGATCAGGTGTCACCCAAATGATCAGATAATTGGTGACATCAATAAAGGTATGCAGACAAGGTGGGACAGTCTTGGAAACTTTTGTATGTTTTCAAGTTTTGTGTCCCTAATGGAGCCAAAGAAAGTTGATGATGCACTGAAAGATGCCAATTAGATCACTGCCATGCAAGAGGAACTCAATCAGTTTCAGAGAAACAAAGTATGGAAGTTGGTCCCTATGCCTAAAGGAAAAACAATAATTGGCACTAAATGGGTTTTCAGAAATAAAACGGATGAGCAAGGTCATGTCATACGAAATAAAGCAAGACTAGTTTCTCAAGGGTATAGACAGGAAGAAGGCATTGACTATGATGAAACATTTGCTCTAGTGGCCAGGCAAGATTCAATTCGTTTGTTTCTAGCATATGCTGCTCATAAGAGCATGAAGGTATTTCAAATGGATGTAAATAGTGCATTTTTGAATTGTAAGCTGCAAGGAGAAGTATATGTTAAGCAGCCTCCAGGTTTTGAAAATGAACATCATCCAGGCTTTGTCTACAAGTTAGACAAAGCACTCTACGGACTAAAACAAGCCCCAAGAACCTGGTATGCCACACTTACTGATTTCCTTATGAGCAATGGATATTCCAGAGGTAAAGTGGCTACTAGATTGTTCATAAATAAAGTGAAAACTGATATTATGCTTGTTCAAATCTATGTGGATGACATTATATTTGGTTCTACTAATGAACAGTTGTGCAGAAATTTTTCATTGCTCATGAAATCTAAGTATGAAATGAGCATGATGGGTGAACTAACTTTCTTTCTAGGATTATAGGTTAAGCAAACCTTAAATGGAATTTTTATAAATCAAAGGAAGTACACATTAGATCTCTTGAAAAAGGTTAAATTTGATCAATGTTCTCCCATCAAAACCCTAATGGCAACCAATGTTAAGTTGGATGTTGATACTTGTGGCAAGCCTGTTTCAGTAACAGCTTGCAGAGGTATGATTGAGAGCTTGCTATATCTAACTGCTAGTAGACTAGATATAATATTTGCTACCTGTTTATATGCTAGGTTTCAAGCTGATCCAAAAGAATCACATCTAGCTGCTGTATGAAAGAATTTTCAGATACCTAAAGGGTACAGTAGGTTAGGGTCTTTGGTATCCTAAAGACTCCAGCTTTGATATAATTGGCTACACAAATTCTGATTTTACAGGTTGCAGGCTAGATAGAAAAAGCACAACAGGTGGGTGTCAACTCCTTGGTGGAAAGTTGATCAGTTGGTGCAGCAAGAAACAAAATTTTGTTTCTACTTCTACTGCTGAAGTTAAATATATTGCTGCTGGAAGTTGCCGTGGGCAGATCCTAAGGATGCAGCATCAGCTTGAGGATTATGGTCTGGTATATAGGAAAACTCCTATCCTTTGTGACAATACCAGTGCCATAGCCATCTCCAACAACTCTGTCTTCCACTCTAGAACAAAGCATATAGAGGTCAGACATCACTTCATAAGGGATCACATCCAAAAAGGTAATGTTGGGGTAACTTTTTTCCCACAGAACAACAGCTTGCAGACATTTTCACCAAACCTTCTGATGAAAATAGGTTTAATTCCCTTGTGTGCAAGTTAGAAATGTTAAATAAAAGTGACTAAGTGTCATTGATGTTCAAAGGATACTTAAAAATAAAACTATCTAACTCTTAAACAACAACTTTGTTCAAAGTGTCATTGATGTTCAAAGGATACTTATCCTGTTTGTTAAGAATTGGACAGGTTTGACAAAGTAACAAGTTCTTCAAAACTAAGTTTTTCTTTCAAATCTGGTAGGTTGTCTAAACCTGAAACCTGCTCACTCTGCATATTGTCATACAAGGCATACCTTGTAATTTGTTCAGTTATTGAACAGGTTTTACATTGAAACTTGTCTCCAAATAACTGCATAGGTTTCATAGACAGGTTACAGAATGATCAGTTTTGGATGAAATACTTTCATCACAGGTTTAAACAACAGCTTTGAACATCATCTTATAATTAACATTACTTCACAATTAAGTTACATATATTATGTATTTATTTATCTTAATTCCCTGTGGATAATGTGTGTTATGTGTGTAAGTGGAGATAAAGTGTCAAGTTGGTCTGACAAACGTGCTGACGTGGAAACCGTTCCGTTCCATTAGTCATCACATTTCAAATCAACCGCCCATGTTTTTTCTCTTTCCCACTATCACACATTCAAATCCTATAAATACCCACTATCACTGTTTCATCATCTTCTTCTTCCCTACTGCGACCTTATATATATTTATACCCTCTACAAAACCCTAAACACTTGCAAACGACTTGGTGTCTGAAAGTTGTGCATTTTCATTTACTCCAAAAAGGGCCTCCAACACTCCCCTTGTGTCTGCATTCCTTTGTGATGATGTTGTAAAACACCCATCGGTCACCACCCTTCTGACCATCAAACCCACAAACTATGTGGCAAGCCTAACCATACCCAAGAACTATATTTGGAAAGGCTACAAATCGATGGTGGAATTCCTGAAAGCTCACCCTCTGAACTATGCCATGACAGCCACTCCTGGTGTCATGTATCAAGAAATGGTTTATGAGTTCTGGTATACCTGTTTGTATGACTCTGATACTAAAATCATCCGAGGAACCATTCTTAACAAGACTCAAGTTGTTGAGATCACTGTTGTTCTTTTTCAGGGGTACTTCATCTTCCTGTAGTTGAGAAATTTGATAAACTACAGCCTGAAAATCCATAAATGGCTAATTTTACTTGGTTTAGTGGAAGGACCTTCTACTCAAGAGATGGATCCAACTCCTGCTCCCACAGAAAAATCCAAATCAAGGACTAAAAAGGAAAAACATGCCTTGAAGTCTTCTGAAGCTGGGCCTATCTCCAAGAAGGCCAAAACAACCAAGTCTGCTCCCTCAGTCTCTGTGCTAGAGGAGGAGCAGACTGTTCCCCCCTAAACATATGTTGAACCAGAAGCCATTTTGGCTAGTGGCTCTGTGCCATCTGAGACTATGGAACAGGTTCCACTCCCTGTTTCAAGCCCAGTCTCCTTACCAATCCAAACACAACAACCTCCTCTTACTTCTCCCTCCTCTCTAACCATGTACTCTAGGCAAAGGAGAAAATCCTTAGCTAGAAAGAAAACCACCAGCCTACCCACTGAACAAAGCCCCTCTGACCCCTCTCAATAGGAATCAGTTGAAAAGAAGCAACCCCTACTGCATCTCCTTCTCCTAATTTTGGAAAAGGTGCACCCTCTATGGAGCATGCATCACTCTAGCCTGAGTCAACCCAGAGTCAGCCTGAGCCCTCTCGTTCCTCCCAACAGGTGCCAGTTGTACAAATGGAGACAACCACATCAACTATCCCTTCCTCTCAACGGGTTGAGGATATTGAAAGACAAGAGCCCTCTCCACTCCACACTGGGTCCACATTGTCCCATACTCATATTTCTTCTTTACAATCCGAGTCTGCACAAGGTGCCAAAACAGTTGGTACAAGACCACCAACTGATCAGCCTTCAACTTCTGCTCATCATGATGCAGCTCTTCCATCCCCAACAGCTGCTGAAGGACCAACATCCCATGTTGCTGATCTTCAAGGTACTAAACAACCCTTTGGTGAAGCTTTTCCCCAAGTGCAAATTCCATCACCAGTTTTCACCACAGATGATGTTGAAATTCACACCACTTCACTCCATGAAAAAGTGCCTTGAAACCAAGACACTACTGAGGGTACCACCCATGTATTTGATGAAGGAGTCACAATCCTAGTGGCCATTGAAAGGCAAACATCCCACATCACCTCACCTCATGAAGCAGGTTTGGCCACTGCTGAAAGTATCCTTGATCCCTCTAAGTTAAGTCACTTGACCTTTGAACAAGCCATGGAACTTCTTTCCACTGTGCCCTTACCATCACCAAGTGAACCTACTACTCCTCCATTCTCACCTTCATCTCCATCCACTCAATCAAAACAATCCACCCGTACTTCTCCCTCACCAAATGACCTTTCCTTAAAGGAACAGCTTACTGTGCTAACCAACAAGATTAGTTCCTTAGAAAACTCCATGACCACCCTTCCTTCTACCATTACAGACTCTGTGTCTGCACAGCTTGTAGGATTTCTTGATTCGTTCAAGACATCCTTTCCATCACCCTCTCCACAACATGACTATTCCTCTCAGCTGCTTGCACTCACTGCACAGCTGCAACAGCTCTCATCCTCACTTTCCACTCTACTTTCCATCCAACAGGACTCTGTGTCCATCTTGGCAGCTGTTTCCCAACAACTGTCAAGTGTTGCTGAAACCTGTTCTGTCTCACTACCCTTCACTTTAGCCTCTTTGAATACCTTAATGGTATCTCTGTCCAACACTGTGGCAACAGACTTTGAAGATGTGCAGGAATCAATCAATATAACTCTTGCACAACTTAAGAGTGGATGTTCAGTGACACAGACAGGCCTGCTATCTCAAGCCTGCTATCTCAATTCTGTCAGCCTCAGCCACCTCTCAATCCTCCTCTCTTGAAACCTGTCTTGCCCAGTTAGCTGAGATCAAGGACAAACTGGCTTTCTTAGTGCATAGCCTGGTTGGTTCTAGACCTGTCACCAAACCTGCTACTGCCAAGCCTGTTGGATCCGTTCCTTTTGGTAGCACTGGTGTTGAAGGCTCTGTGCCATGTCCTTCAAAGGAGGAGAAGAAATCTGCCTAAAAGACAAAGTCTAAGGGGGAAAAATGCTTCATCTCCTTCTAAGGAGAAGTTAGCTTCAGTTGGCCATGCAGCAGGTCATTTAACAATTGGTGATGCTACAGGTACATCAAATATTTCTAGGATAGTTGAGCCTACTCAGGCCAGGTCTCCAAGCCCTGCACCATCTAAGGGGGAGGAACCTGTTCCTGAGGACAGGCCCAGAAAACGAAGACAACCTGTCCTAGAAACATCAGAAGAAGAGGATGAGACTGAGATGACCCTATGCACAGTAGCAAAAGGAAAAGGCAAAGCTGTTGTGGACACAAATGTTGAAAGACTTCTCCAACTTAAATATGATATGGCTCAAGCCAAAGAGATGAAGACTCCACTTAATGTCTATTATGAGTGGAAACAAGAGCAAACTGATATACTAGAGACAAAAAGATGAAGCAGCCTCTATGAAAGCTGCTCAAGCATTGGTTGCCAAGGAGGCAAAGAAAGTTAAAATGCCATCTTTGGTAGTACAAAGTAAGTTGGAAGAAGCAGTGAAAGGATCAGACAGTGAGAAGGAAAGAGAAAAGAGAAAAGCTCAAAGGTCTTAGTGACCAAGGGAAAACTTGTGTCTTCTACCCTTTCGACAGTAATAGCCCAGTTTCATTTTGACAACCTGCTAAAGAAAAAGTTCTTTGACGTTGCTGAAAGAAGGATAGCCAAGGAAACCGTCGTCAAAGCTGTTCCCATCTCAAGAAAGAATCAGCCCTGGAAGCTTCAAGTCACAAGACATGATGCTGATGGCCCTGCATTGGAAGCATATGAAGCTGTTGATGTTGCCAGAATGGGGTACAGGGAATGGGTTGAGCTTGCAGTTGCCCTGAGCAATTCAAAGTCTGAAACTGCTAGAACAGTCAGGGCATTTGTAAGAAAGCTGATGAAAAAGGTGAAAGGGTTGGGCTTGATCCCAGATGAGATGATCAAAGGTACTTCACAAGTAGAACCTAAGATCAAGCCCAGAAGACGGAAGAAAGATTCAGAGCTAGAGGAGATAGTCTAGCTAATTGAACAGGGTTTCTATGCCACTCAGATTAGAGGCATCCATCACAGCCTGCCTCAGGCATAGAACCTGAAGAAGGCAAATATATTGTAGAGCCTAAGGAAGGAGTATTCTTTGTGGATCCTCTAACTAAGAAAATGTGCTTTCAGAGAGCCTCAAACCTTCATAAAGCTGGTGTCAAACAAATTATTGCCTTCAGGTTCACAGAAGCTTTTACCAAGAATGCCAAGTGGAGAGTGGCCATATGGAATCAGTTAATAGCTTGCTATAACAGAGGAGAGCTGGCTGGCCAAGAGTTCTACTTTCTCAGAGTTGAAGTAGAAACTGTTGAAGCCAGAAAAGAACTGATAGCTGGCCTGGAACAAGAAAAGCTCCTCAAAGCTGCTGATGATCGAGAAAAGAGAATTGGGGAACACCAAGTGTAACATCCTTAAATCTAAATTATTGTAATTTAGATTAATTAGTTGGATATTTTGTAATTTATATAATCAAGTTGGATTATGAAAAATGATTATGTATCCGGATATATAAAAAGTTGGTTACTAATTGGAGGAATTAAGAAACTTTAGAATTATGAATTATTATTTTGGAGTATGATGATTTATAAATGTTAGTGATGATAAAACTAAGACAAAATCAGTATTTAGTGAAATCAGATAAGTTGAGGGGCTAAATGTGTAATTAGCCAAAAGTTTGGGAAATAAAAAGACTTTTTGTCTTTCATTTGGTTCATTTCACCATTTAATCTCCAAAAGCTCTCAATCTCTCACTAAAAATTTGCTGAAATTCGAAATTGTGGAACTAAATTTGTGGATTAAAGCTACATATTAACTGAATTCAAGTGGATTAAAGGTAAGAAATTAGTTTCAAGTTTGAGGTTTTATTTTTGAAGAATAAAGATACAAAATTCAGATTTTTGATCTGAATAAATGTTATTGCATGTATGTTTAATTAGTTGGAAATCATTATTTGAACATCACTGAAGGCTCAGAAAAAAGAATCAACCTTTGAATCGTCCTAAACAGTAAGAAATCTGAGTTTTTGTGAAGTTTAGTGTTCTTGATAAAAATCATCATTTTTGGACAAATCAGAGTGTTAATGATAGGGAAAATGATGGAGAAACACTCAAAATATGTTAATAAAACATTATTTCAAGTTGCATGTGGCTAGAAATCGAATATGGAAATTTTGGTGTAAAACCCGTAAGTTGCGATCTGCATTTCTGCAGATGAACTCGGCGAGTTCTTGGGTGAATTCGGCGAGTTGCCAAGAACAATCATAAAAATTGCTAAGTGTTGGATCCGAATTCGGATGAGACGCGAACCAAAATGGAACCGAACTCGGATGGGTCAAAAGTAATTCGGAAGAATCCGAAATCTGGCTGAGGATCCGAAATTCGGACCTCAACTCGGCGAGTTCCCTGGACCAACTCGGCGAGTTGGCTGCAGTTCAAGTGAAATTCGGATGGGGTTTTATGGAACCCGAATTTATAGTTAATTAATCACACTTTTGGGATATCTTTTGTACTATATTAAGGTATATAATGAAGGGTTATTTGGGAATAATAAAACACTAAATGATGGTTTTAGCATGAGTTTCGGATGACGGTTTTGAATGATGTAACACTTTTAATTGTACAAATTGACACTGTGAGTACATATGATTTCGCATGTTTATATCTGCTTTATGTTAGCTAGTGCCTGCTGAGACATGTTGTTTCACTTTCGTTTGGAATTCTACTAACTTGCGTAGACTTAGATGCACATTGATCTTGTTGCATGTCCGTTCTTTTGTTGTGCATCTATCGATGGACCGGCGGTTCGCATCTGTTATTCCGATGTTACTGCGCTATATGACCCGGAGTTGATCCCTCCGAAGTTCTGGTAGGCAGTAAGTCATCCCCTATGTTATGTCTGTCTTAGGGGCTGTTTGATAACAACTTATTAGACTTAATCTAAAAAATCCGGTCAGTCCATTTGAAATAAGCTTTGTTTGATAATGACTTATTAAAATCAGAACTCAAATTCAGTCAGCCCAATTAATAAGCCAAGAGACCCTAGGTGTTCCTCATTCAGACCATTTATTTTCCAATATTACCACCTTTTATCTTTTCCAATAAAATTTCTCTAGTCAGCATTACTTAATCCAGACAGCTCTCTAAATCCAGACAGTAGTTAATGGAAAATGTAATCAAACAGCCCCTTAGATGGTTGGTTTAAATGCCGAGCTTTGGGCTCGTTGGAGCGACGGCTCATGTGTCGTACTTTGTGTACGTGGAGAGTGCACGACGTGCGTCGTCGGTGTTACTCTTGGGGGCTTCATAAAGATTTATAGAATGCGTAAATCTGTGTATTCACTAAGCATTGCTTACCCCTCAGTTGTTGACATTTTTACAGGAAAAGAAAAATCCGTTGCGAGACCTTCTAGCTAGGTCATTAATTGAAGACTTGAAGAAATCTACTACTCATTTTGGTAACTGAACTATGGGATTATTGTTGCAATATAAATTTGGGATGATGTAATGCTTCTGAGTATGTATACTTATATTTGAAACCTTGTAGCACCGTAGGGTGTTTAAACATTTGTATTATTTTCATTTATGTACTTTAATGCTTCCGCAATTATATTAAACATTCATATCATTATGTAATCATTTATGTGGTGTTTAATCCTCGGTGTATTGTAATGGTGGTTATTGTGGCAAGGGTGTCACACCAAGGCCCATCTACAAGTGACGTGTAGATGAAAAATGGTAGTTGTCCATCAGTTGGTCAAGCTTGCCATTATCTGCTCCCAACTATCAACAGTCCAAAGTGTTGAATTTTTCTTTGTACATTACTTTTTCTTTTTACATTAGTTGTATCTTTGTAAACACTTGTTGTTTTAGTCAGTATCAGTATATATAAACTGATCTTTTACTTTACTTCTATGTTGTAGTTTCATCTTTGCAACTGTAATGTAATTGTATACAGCGACAACTGATAAAGTCAGCTTTAGGATGAATATTGAAAATTGGGGGATATTGTTAGGCACAAAAAGGCCTCAATCAAACCTGCCATTATCATAGGGGGAGATTTTTAATCAAACCAGTTTGATACACTTAAAAGGAAATTTTAAGGTTGTTTTAATGCCTTATTAAAACCTGATAAGTGATTTGCAAAATCAGCCTATGTTTGTTTCACTAAACATTCGTTATAACTTGGCAGATTGTCAAAGATGTCCATAACTGTTGGACATGCTTGACGAAAACTGTCTAAGTTGTTCATGTCTGTTGAACTGTTTTGACCCAAGTTAAGTGTTTTGTTCTTTGTGAATAGGTTTAACACATTATGGAATTTGTTTCCATGTCCTCATGCAAAGTCTTGAACATAAAAATCAGTCTACAACTCAAGACAAAGTGGAAAATCAAAAGTTGCCGGTTCTGCCAAAGCTGCTCTGAAGCACGAAGACAAAAAGGATAATTGAAATGGGTGACATGTGAAGACCACCCCTTACGTGGCAGTCGTCATTGTTTAGGTCCCACATCATGCAACACAATATCAATCATAACTAAGATAGAGTAATTATATTGCGAAATTTCAAAATACAAGTACAAAATATTAGGATAAGTTTAATACAGTTTTAGTTCAGAATTACAGTTTTCAAATTAAACTTATAAATGGTACAATACTAATCTAATTCATATCATCATACAATCAACTCAAATCTACCCAGACCACCATAATTATTTGATCAAAATCGTCCGAAAATGTGATAAAAACTCAAGAACACAAAAATTTTACAAAATTTCAGATTTTTCTTTCATTTGGACGATCTAATCACTGATTTTTGTTTCTTTAACATCTAATGACTTAAATACATGATTATCTACTAAAATTTCCAACATGCAACAACAAATTTCATGTTATAATCTTAGATTTCGGTTTTTCTCAAAACCGAACCAAACTTCATAAAATTTTGAAATTTAAGTAATTATTACCTTTAAATCTTGAAAATTCTTGATATATGATGATAGCTTGTAACTACTCCTTGATAAATCTTCAATTAATTGCACAATTTATGGATTTCTTTGATGATTTGTGAAGGAAGCCGTAGCTTCTAGAGAGAGAGAGAGAGAGAGAGAGAGAGAGAGAGAGAGAGAGAGAGAGAGAGAGAGAGAGACTTTGTGTTTTCTTTTAATGTGTGATAATGAGCTTTAAAAGTGTTTTTATTCCTTAACTTTTGGAGTTTGGCAATTTTAACCTTTCACTTTGTATTTTACATCTCTTTTAATTTTGATCATCTAAATAATTTATAATGTTTATATAATTTAATTAAATAATTTCAGTACTTAATTAAATTACAAAATAAATAATGTAATAAAATTACAATATTAGCTCAAAATCAGCTATTACATGTTTGGCCAAAAGCTAGGTTGCTACATGACAGACCATTTCTTAAATCAAAATAGCATTACATGAAGAGGAATGGTTTAAAGTTGACATTCCCATTTAAGGTAAAGCTATGGATAACAGAGACAAAAAGGAAAATACAAAGATTTCGCAACAAGTGGACAAAGCCTGATTTGTCAGACGTGCAGAAAAGAATCCTTGTCTTTTTGCAAAGACATTCCACTTTCTCTACAACCAATGAAGAAGCTTCACTGAGACTCACTGAGTCTAGTACGTGCATTGCAAAGGAATTGTGTTTTTCATGCATGCAAGTTCTACTTTCAACTTAGAATAGAATAGCTAGGTGTGTCTAAGCTGCTCTATCTCAAAGCTGTCTGCATGTGTCTTGTAAAATCAATGAGTGGACCATATTGAGTGAATTCATTGTAACTAGTTTATACTCTATTGTTTCTGTTATCTCAGTTTGGATCATTCCGCGATCCAAACCTGTTTGAAATTAACACTTGTTAATATATATATATATATATATATATATATATATATATATATATATATATATATATATATATATATATATATATATAAACAAACTTTGAGAAAAAGTGTGTTTAAAGAATTAGCTGTATTCACCCCCCCTCCCTCTACAGCCTCTAGTAACATACTTGGGAAACCTTTGGGACCTACAGTACGTCTAACCAATAACTATACTGATACGCCAGTTTTTGCTGATTCAAATAACAATGTGACACGTATTTAATAACATAATGTTTACGTGTATTTCGATCTATACAAATAATTAGAAAATCCACCTAAGCATATAGATCCTTTTAATACTTCTAAAAACACAAATATAAAATATATACTGGTAGAACTTATAACCGACAATCAAAAATACCATCTCAACAGTAAGTTTTAAGTACAAGTACCAATGGGAAAAAATTGTTCGGAAATAATCTAAGTATGTCATGCTGTTAGTAGTATTTATGTGCAATTACAAAGTTCGAGCTGCCAGTTCAGCAAACTCAAGCTGCCAGAGTTAAAAGTTCAAGCTGCTCAACAGAATTGATAACAGAAAGTGCTGAAATTCAGGAAGTGATATATATTTCAAGATTTGAAGATCTTCCAAGCATATCTACTACCAGAGAAATCAGAGTCCGTCAAGGAAACAAATCAGAAGGCTATAAATATAGATAGACTAGGTCTTTCTATTGTTTGTGTAAGTTTGTAATCGTGGTGCTTAAGTTTTTCATTGTAATTACATTCTGTTAAGTTTCTCAAGCCTCTAAGGTTGTAAAACCCTAAGAACAATTTGTGTTCTTCCTCTAATAAAATCATATTAGAGGTGATTATAATCAGAGATTTTTGCAATATAAAGGTTCTGATATTGGTTATGTTTATTTGAATATCTGTTCTTTATTGTTCTGAAAGTTTTCTTAAAACAGTTAAGTGTTATTCCGCAAACTTCTTAATTGGACTTTGATTCAAAACAAGGTTATTAGTTTAAACTCTGATATATTAAAACCAGTTAATCTTAGGTGATTTTGATCTTGACAAGTGGTATCAGTGCCACAGGTTTTATTTGTTATTCTTTGTTTTCAAAGTCAAAAACTTTCTTTGTTTAAAATTTTGTTTTTCTGCAATGGAGTTTGAAAATAGCAGTAGTCGATCTGGGCAAGGACTCAAAGCGCCTATGCTCAAACCCACTGAGTTCGAAATGTGGAAACTCAGGATTCAACAGCACATTCAGTTTATTGACTATGCCCTATGGGAAGCTGTTGAAAATCATCCTGCAGTTGATCCTGAACTAGATGCTGAGGGCAAACCAAAAAGAACACCTCCAAAAACTGAGATTGAAAGAAAGGCTAGAATGAATAAAGTCAAAGCTTTTACTCTTTTACAAATAGCCATTCCTAATGCTTATCAACATCAGTTTAAAAAGTTTTATACTACTCATTCTCTTTGGCTTGCTTTAGAGAAAAGATTTGCTGGCAATGTTAGCACCAAAAGAAACCAAAAGGATATTTTAAAACAGCAGTATGAAAACTTTTCTGGTGGCAAGAATGAAAACCTTACCCAAATTTTTGATAGGTTTAATAAGCTGATAGGTGAATTGGAGAGTGCTAAGGTCAGCCTGGATCAAGATGAAGTAAACAAGAAATTTCCTCAGATCTCTTGGTGAAGAATGGACAGTCTATGCTGCCCAATGGAGAACCAAAGACACTCTAGATGAAATAGAGTTGGATGACCTTTACAACAGCCTGAGAGTGTTTGAATCTGAAATTCAAAAATAAAAATAAATCTTTCTTACAATCAAAACACTGCTCTACTGTCATCAGCATTAACTGATAAATCAAACTGTTGTGATTCTTTTTCAGGTGCTGATGGTAACTCTTCTGAAGTACATTATGAAGCATTTGTTGCAAGTGATGGACTTTTTGCTTTTAATGCTGAATATCTGGAACAAATCCATCCAGATGATTTAGAAGAGATGGACTTAAAGTGGCAACATGTTATGTTGACTATGAGGGCCAAAAGCTTTCTGAAAAGGACTGTCAGACCAAACTTTCAAGCCAGAACAGAAGGCAAGCCAACATTTGACAAATCAAAGGTTGAGTGCTTCAAATGCCACAAACTTGGCCATTTTGCTAGAGAGTGAAGATCACAAGGTCAGCAGCCACCAAGACCCCAGCAAACCAGTCAAACATCATCTTCACAAGCTCTTGTCTCTCAAGAAGACAATGTATTTGACTGGAGCGACTAGACAGAAGAGGAGTTTCAAAATCAAGCTCTTATGGCAGAAACTACAACTGTCATTTCCACTGAACTACCATTTGAGGTAAATGCTAAACTCTGCTCTCAAACATGCAAAAATATTGTTAAAAAGTACAGAGATCATAATGAGAGCATGTGCAAAACTCTAGCCAGGATGGAAGAGAGGAGATATGAGTATATGCAGGCAATAGAGGATCTTGAAGAATAGATTAATGACTATAAGGATAATGAAATTTAGATGGGACGTGATAGAACATATCATGAGTGGGAGAAATAGGAACTGAATGAGAAAATAGAGACCCTAAATAAGAAATTAGATGAGGTTGAACAGAAGGTGTTAGAAGCTAACAAGAAAGTGGAATCTATAAATATAGACTTCGGTAGCTTCAAGATGGCCAACCAAAAGCTAGAACACCTAATGGAAGTCCAATTAAAAGATAGGGTAAAATCTCAACTCAATCCTAAGGAAGGTATAGGCTATAAGGCTACTCTACCTCCATATAATACTAAATACATTCATCCTATGAGTGAAGTTGCTGATAGGCTTGTGAATGAACCAATAGATGAGAAAATGAAAACTGTAGATCCTATCCTTGAGGACAACCCTGAATCTAAAGAAGAATTGGTTCCAAATGAAGGCTGTGAGTGTGAGGAAGCTGAGAGTAACTCCAAAACAATGAGTGAACCTATAGGACCTCCTACTTCCAGCTCTATCAGAACCAATAGTCTGAAAGGAAAAGAGAAGATGAGTGTATGCAATAACGCTCCACATGTTTCTGTACCTTCTAACTGTAATATTGCATCTTCTTCCAAAGAAAATAAAAAGGGTAAAACTGTTCCAGTGTGCACATGCCAAAAGCATGGTGTCCAAAAGTTTCGCACACAGTAGCAGGTAAGGGGAAATCAAAGGAACAAGAACCAATTATGGTCACACAAAACTGGTTCTCCTATCAAAACAATCAAAAGATGTTTCCACTGTGGCAGGAAAAACCATTTGGCCAGGCATTGTTTATATAAACCCTCTGTTACAAAACAGACTGTGTTTCAAAAGCATGCCATTGCTCAAAATTTAAAAGTTTCAAAGGCACAAAAACCTGTCACACCAGTTCCAAAGAAGACAGTTGATCACAGGTTCTTAAAAGTCAACAAAAGGCAGCATGTACACCAAAAACAAGTTTTAGTAAAATCCAAATCAAGCAGGAAAAAGGTATGGTGTGTTAAAGGCAAAAACACAGATCAAACTGCTAATGCAAAGGTTGAAACTGTTAAGTCAAAAGTTGGAACTGGTAGTGCAAATTCTGAAACTGCTGGCACTCAGCACCCAGTTCCAACTGCTAAGTCAGAAACTGGAACTGGTAGTGGATCATCTGAGACAGTTAATGAAAAGGTTGGAAACAACACCTGGATACCTCATGTCATAACTAAATACTCCTCACAGAATCCACCAGTGGATCTCACTAAGTTTAAAAAGACATAAATAATATTTAGTTATGTCAATGCACAAGGACAACCCAAAACCAATTGGTTTCGGTTTACTCCACTACCAACTAAGCTTTTTTTTGTGCAGGGCACCCACAGGACCCAACATAAAACAAGATGGCGTATGGACAGGATGCTCTAGGCACATGACAGACAACTCTGAATGCTTGTCAAATTATAAAAGCTTTGAAGGAGGGTTTGTTGCATTTGGTGGAAATTCGAAAGGAGGTAAGGTAACAGGTAAGGGTACTGTAAAAGCAGACAATATGATTTCCAATGATGTTCTGTATGTTGAACAGCTGAAGTACAATGTACTAAGTGTGTCTCAAGTTTGTGAAAAATAAAATATTATTTTGTTCACAGACTCTGGATGCATTGTCCTCTCAAAAACTTTTGAAATCCCTGAAAATCTTGTTTACTCAGAACACCAAAAAAGGACAATGTCTACTGTCTGGACACAGATCATTTATCTAAAACAAGTACTTTGAGCTGTTTAATATCCAAATCATCATCTAATGAGTCTGCTCTTTGGCACAGAAGGATGTGTCACATGAACTTCAAATCCATGAATGTTTTAGTCAAAAAGAACTTGGTAAGAGGTTTACCACGGAAGGAGTTCATATGTGATGATCATTGTGTAGCATGTCTCAAAGGCAAGCAACACAAAACTTCTCATGAGGCCAAGGAAGTAAATTCAATCTCATCTGCTCTTCATCTTATACATATGGATCTTTTTGGTCTAACATCTGTCTTGAGTTTGAATAAAAGAGCCTACTGTTTAGTTATTGTTGATGATTTCACCAGGTTTACATGCATGGGTTTATTTCCTTAGGAGTAAGGATGAAACTGCTGAGTTAGTCAAATCCTTTATTCTAAAAATTGAAAACCAATCTAACTTAAAAGTTAAGGTGATCAGATCAGACAATGGAACTGAGTTTAAAAATCATATCCTAAATAGTTTCTGTGAGTATAAAGGCATTGCAAGGCAATATAGTGCACCTAGAACACCATAACAAAATGGTGTAGCTGAGAGGAAGAATAGAACACTAATAGAGGCTGCTAGAACCATGCTAGCTGATTCCAAATTGCCAATGACCTTCTGGGCAGAGGCAGTCAATACAGCCTGTTATGTTTTAAATAGGGTTCAAGTTGTTCAGTCACAAGGGAAAACTCCCTATGAGTTATTCCATCACAGGATTCCCTTAGCAGCCTTTCTAAAACCTTTTGGTTGTTCATGTACTATCCTCCATACTAAAACTCACTTAGGTAAGTTTAAAAGTAAGGCTGAAGAAGGATTCTTTGTAGGATACTCCACTCAAAGCAAAGCCTATAGGGTGTATAATAGTGTGTCTAAAACCATTGAACAAAGTGCCAATGTTGAGTTTAATGAAAACACTACAAATGTCAAAGGCACTGGTCCTGATTGGTTGTTTGATTTAGATTCACTAACGAATTCTCTGAGCTTTGTTGAGTATTTTGCAGGAGGTGTTGGAATCAACGTTGAAACTGCCAGTACAAATTCTCATGTTGATAACACAAATAGTCAAGCTGTTGGCACAAAGTTTCCAACTATTGCAGATTCTGCTACATGGGATGAGTATATTGTACTACCACTTCTCTCTTGTGACCCACCTGGGGTCCTGATTGACCAACAAGACACACCTACAGAAGTTGAAGTGCCAATCCCAAGTCCTGAAGTAACAGCTCCAACCAATAGGGAAACAGTTCCATCTCCAGATCAAACTGTTACTAAAGCAGAATCATCAAGTTGTGCAGAAGGTGATGATACAAAACTGGGAAGCTCATTTCAGAAAGAAAGGGAACTGACACTCAGGGTTCACAAGTATCATCCTTTTAACCAGATAATGGGAGATCCACGCACTCTTGTGCAAACAAGGACTATGATTCACAAGGAATCAACTCCAACTGAATCAGCAGTCCCTGAATTTAGTCTAGCTGCCTTTGAACATGCATGCTTCATGTCACAATTAGAACCAAAGAAGGCATCTGAGGCACTAAAGGATCCGTCTTGGATTGAGGCAATGCAGGAAGAACTTTTGCAATTCAAGATTCAGAATGTATGGACACTGGTAAATTTGCCTAAAGGAAAGAAGGCAATTGCTACAAGATGGTTGTTCAGAAATAAGAAGGATGAGAGAGGTGTAGTGATCAAGAACAAAGAAAGGCTGGTAGCTCAAGGATACGCTCTAGAAGAAGGAATAGACTATGATGATGTCTTTGCCCCAGTAGCAAAGATAGAAGTCATCACACTGTTCCTAGCCTATGCCAGTTACAAAGGATTCAAGGTGTACCAAATGGATGTAAAATCTGCATTTTTGTATGGTACCATTGAAGAAGAGGTTTATGTGTGTCAACCCCCTGGATTTGAAGACTATAAGTATCCAGACAGAGTCTACTAGTTAGATAAAGCACTCTATGGACTTCATCAAGCTCCAAGAGCATGGTATGACACTTTGTCTTCATATCTCCTACAGAATGGATTCAAGAGAGGTACTATGGACAAGAAACTATTCACAAAGTCCATCATATCTGAGATCCTTCTTGTTCAAATCTATGTTGATGATATCATATTTGGATCAACAAATGACATTCTGTGCAAAGAATTTGAGACTTTGATGCACAAAAAGTTTCAAATGAGTTCAATGGGGGAACTAACTTTCTTTCAAGGATTGCATGTCAAGCAGAAACCCACTGGACTTTTCATAAGTCAATCAAAGTATGTGAATGATATCCTGGAAAAGTTTGGATACAAGGATACCAAGGTTGCCAGCACACCAATGGACACTCATAAACAGCTTGATGCAGATAAAAAAGGAGTGGATGTGGATATTCATTTGTACAGATCCTTAATAGGTTCACTAATGTATCTTACATCCTCTAGACCTGATATAATGTTTGATGTTTGTGTTTGTGTCAGGTTTCAATGTGCTCCAAAGGATTCACATATGTTTGCTGTTTAAGAGAATCTTTAGATATCTCAAAGGTCAACTAAAATTGGGCCTACGGTATCCTAAGGACTATCCTCTTGAACTAACAGCTTACTCTGATAGTGACTATGGATGTTGCAACACAGACAGGAAATCCACAACTGGTGGATGTCAATATCTAGGAGCAAGACTAGTCTCTTGCCAGTGCAAAAAGCAGACCATAGTCTCCACTTCATCCACTGAGGCAGAATATGTTGCAGCTTGAGACACTCTTTCATTAGATATTGTTCAACTATCAACTAACAGCTTGAGACTATTCTCAAGCTGCTAGTTTATTTTCTCGAACTGTTAGTTGTTTCACTTGGTCTCTCAAAGTGTGCAGGGCATTTCAGTCATTACTAAGGAGATTGTGCGTGGGATTAGATATATTTGAAAAGCCAAACCCTTAAAAGTCCCACTTTCGTTTGATTGCAACTATTAGTTGCAAAATATCTTCCACAATCGTTTCACTTTCTCTCTCTGTGCGATTCTCACATAATCGTTCAAAACCCTAAATCCTCGCCTTTGTGATCACTAATGGAGTTTGTTAAAGAACACAACTGCCTTCCCTACTCTCTCAAACACGCTGAACTACAGCCATTCCATGATATGATGGATTTTTCTACGTGGTTCTCATATCCATTATGCTCTAACTGTCAATCCCACTATATACATCTCTCATATTGAGCAGTTTTGGAAATCAGCCACTGTAAATACCCATGAGAGAGTCACTTCTTTTGCATCCACCATTGATAGTAATCCCATTACCATCACCGAGGAGACTATACGACAACATCTGCATCTTCAAGATGCCACAGGTATATCTGATCTCTCCCTTACTACTTTACATGAAGGTTTGTTTGAAATAGGGTATAGGGGCCTACCTTCTATAAAGCACATTTTGGTCCTAAATGGAAATATCTTGTCCATATTATTCAGCAATGTTTAAGCCCTAAACGGACTGGTTGGTCTGAATTTTCTTCTATATTGCCACTGCTTTAGTGTGCTTATCCACAGGCCAACAGTTCAATTTTTCTAACATGATTTTTCAAGGAATGTTAAGGCATCATGTTTTAAAGAATGGGAAATTTTTTATGTATCCACGGTTTTTTGCAGATATAATTGCAAAATCTTGCAACTCTTTTAAAGTACATAAAAGGATACATGTTTCCCATAGGCACTCTTTACCTACTATTAAAAGACTTCTAAAACCAAGTGCCAATTTTCACAATGTGGATGTCCCTTTGCCTCATGCAATGCAGGATGTCCATCCAAGAAACAGAGGAGAGGATCCTGAGCAGGCTCAGCCCAATATCACTGCTTCACCCCCAGGATCCCAACCCCCTCCTCATGATACAAATACTAGTTATGCTCCATCTACTATACATACCTCCCCAGCCCCATCACTAAAAATATATAAACGACAAAGGGCTGTAGGAGCTCCTTCCTCCTCAGTCCAATCCCTAGAGCCAAATAGCTCTATGCAAGAGGACACTCTTGCACAGAAATTGATAGGGAACCCATTGAGGACACTCCCACCCTTAATTTGGAGGTGAACATCCCATCTGAGGTTGTTCATATGGGCTTTGTGGCTGGTGCTACTGATGTCTCTGCACAAGGGGCACAGGACAGTACCAACATCACTAAGACCACACCCATGGCAACAGAGGGTGTGCAAGCACCTTCTGGAAGTCCCCAGTACCAAGAACAAAGGGGCCCAGATGTTTCTACTTCTGGAATTGATGCCAGTGATAGATCTCAAATCCCACTATCATTTGAAGATCTTAAGGCTAGTGTGCAACTTATGGCATTGACGGATCAACAACTGAAACCTGTTGTAGCCATTTTGGAACATTACAAGTCCATAATTGCTGCACAGGGTTTACAAATCACTGCTCTACAACAACTCACAACAGTCCAACAACAAAAACTTGCCCAGTTTCAGCTTGGGTTGAAGTTATATGGAAACAAGATTGTGCAGCTCGAGAAGATGGTTCAAACCCTACTAGCAAAGGTTTTCGGTCCCCCTGATCAAACCAATGCATCCAAAACAGGGGAGAATCAGGAGATCCCATTTCCAGTCCAAACAGCTTCAACTTCACCAACAACAACTTCAGTTTCTAGGCTAACAGTCCCAACAGGTTCTCAAGCTGTTAGTCTAGATGCTCAAGCTATTCCTATTAAGTTAAGTGGGGTGGTTATCAGAGAAGGTACTCAATCTCCTGCCCCAGCAGTCCAAGCGACAGTATCAGCTTCCACAGACAAGGGAAAGGGCATTTTGATTGAGCCTCCAAAGATCAAATTTATTTCTAAAGAAGCCCAAGTTGCTCATGATGCTGAATTGGCCAGAAGGTTGGCAGAAGAACAAGATCAGATCTTAGACCAGCAAGCCCTAGAACCAATGGGAGATGATGAAACCTTAGGAGATTACCTAAGGCAGAACACAGAAGAAGAGGAAAAGGCCAACAGGGCCTTCAAAGGCAGAACACAGAAGATTTTTGATCAATTTCTCTGCAACAGCCGGTGTATCTAAGGTTATTGCTCAATCTTGGTCAACAGAGAAGCTTCAGGCTTTATATGATAGAGAAAAAGAAAAAGAAAAAGCTTCGAAAGCCTCCCAACAAGTCCAAGATCCATAAGACCTCTCTCAAACTGTTGCTGATGCTCCTCAACCTGAAACTATCCAACAAGCAAAGTTTGATCAAGTAAAGAGAGTGTTGTTTGACCAACAATCGCAAAAGGCTATGGAGATTGAAAAGACCCTTGATCAGCATGACTTCTCCAAACCTCCAATTATTTACTGCTATGACAAGTCAATGGATGATATTGATTTAGTATATCATTTTGCAATCAAAAGAGAAACTGGTCCAGAGGAAGAGTATAAGAGCCTAATCCATCCGGTTCAAAGAATGACTAGAGATGAGCTGACACAAATGCATAATATTGGGACTGCCAGTCACTCCAGGTCACCATTTGTATGGGTTCAGACAAATTTAAAAGATCTAAAAAGCATTTTTGATCCAGAATCCACCAGAGTGGATATAGAAGCTGCCAAGGAAATGAAGATTGTACAGGTTGATTTATATGCAAAATCTATGACATATAGACTCAAGCTTGCAGACAGATCCAGCAGATTCTACAATTTTGAATTCCTTGATTTACCAAAAGCATGGCTACTCCAAATGAGCTCTATAAAGATTGAATGTGATAAAGAGGAGTTAAAGAGAGAATTCATAAAGCTATAAGGCAGAAACTTTCACAGTTGTAAGTTTTTGGATGCCTTAGTTTGTATATAACAGTTTTACTTTGTTTTATTTCCTTGTTTGTATAGAAACTTAAAGTCTTGTGTAAAGAATTTAAGTTAGGGGGAGATTGTTGGGAAATAATCTAAGTATTTCAAGCTGTTAGTTAGATTTTCAAGCTGTTAGTAGTATTTCTGTGTAATTACAAAGTTCGAGCTGCTAGTTCAAAAGATCAAGCTGCCAGAGTTAAAAGTTCAAGCTGCTCAACAGATTGATAACAGAAAGTGCTGAAATTCAGGATGTGATATATATTTCAAGATTTGAAGATCTTCCAAGCATATCTACTACTAGAGAAATCAGAGTCCGTCAAGAAAACAAATCAGAAGGCTATAAATATAGATAGACTAGGTCTTTCTATTGTGTGTGTAAGTTTGTAATCGTGGTTCTTAAGTTTTTCATTGTAATTGCATTCTGATAAGTTTCTCAAGCCTCTAAGGTTGTAAAACCCTAAGAACAATCTGTGTTCTTCGTCTAATAAAACCATATTAGAGGTGATTGTAATCAGAGATTTTGGCAATATAAAGGTTCTGATATTGGTTATGTTTATTTGAATATCTGTTCTTTATTGTTCTGAAAGTTTTCTTAAAACAGTTAAGTGTTATTCCGCAAACTTCTTAATTGGACTTTGATTCAAAACAAGGTTATTGGTTTAAACTCTGATATATTAAAAACAGTTAATCTTAGTTGATTTTGATCTTGACAAAAATATAACTACATTAGTCGTATGAGTAATTTTAGTAAAGTAACATACATTTGTATGACTTTAACCCTTTTTTTAAATAATGTGCCAATCTACATGGCAAAAACAAATTAGAATAACGTTATTTATTCTATTAATATTCATGATAATTATATGTTTTTTAATCAAATTATGAATAATGTTCATGTGTTCTTCAAAAACCACCATCTCCCATCACCTTCGTCCAGTACCCACCTTGGTCCATCGTTTACCTCTGGCCACCACTATCGTGAGTAGATTTAAACCAAACTCAATAACCATTCAAAAACATATCGGGAGTAGATTCAAACACAAAAGCAAAATCAGATAACGTAAATGTAACCCAAAAGCAACACAAACCCATATCAAAACCCTTAAAACATTGATCAAACCCAGATCTTAAATATTTCATTCGAACTCAAAGGCAAAGACAACAAATCTGGAAATTTAAGAACCCTAAAATTGAACAAACCTTAACCTGAAAAATATGAACACTAATATAAATGACGTAGACAAAATCAATAGTTCTTAAACTCTTCCATCACAAAACCAAAACCTTCATAAATCAAGAACGAAATCATGAAAAAAGAACCGATGTGAAATCGAGAAGAGAGAGATCTGAAACCCTCATCAACCATGAAATCACTAATCACTGAAATCTTTACAAAATCAAATCACTTTAGTGGTTGTTCTTGATTGTGGATAGAGAGATGATATGGAAGTAGGAGGGAGACTGAGAGACAGATGGAGACATTTGGTGGTGGTGTAACAACCCTTAAATTAGATTACCATTATTAACGCTACAAGTAGCTTTTATTTTAATTAAGCATTTGCACTTTAGGTAACAATTATATTTAAGGGGTTAAATGTGTTATTTATTGATAATTGAGGTTAAAGGGTATAAAACATTATCTAGACAACTTTTATTAACTTAACACGTGATGATTAGTGATTCACCATCCTTTGCTCTAAACTTAGAAAATTTACCTCTGGCTCTTCAATGTTAGCCTGATCGTTCAAGTCAACTCCTAGTATTTGCATCTTTACTTCATCCCACATCTCATTGCCCGACAATTGGCCATCCATACTAACAAATATATCAATTGGAAGTGCTTGATATAGGAGATGTTCAGCTTTATGATCAGCAACCTCTTTTTCTCTTTCCTTATCATCCTCACGCTCTCTACATATTCTGGAAGCATAGGTGAATCAAGTTAGGACAGACATTTATATCAATGTAGAACTCACCAGGACCCTCAAGGATACAAGTGATCATCAGTTTTCCATTGGTTGCATGCTGACAAACTTGAAAAACCATTTTTTCCATTTATCATATTCACCCGGATAGAGGACCGGTGGTCTGTTTTCTGAACTCAAAGCTAATGCTTCCCCTAACATCTTGACAAGTAGTGAGTATGGTAAATTTGATTTTTAAGAATGGAAACTTTCAAAGTTTGAAACTGGTGTAGCGAAGTTCAATACTTTAGAGAACTCCGAAAGATTTTGAAAATTTCGTAATGAAGATTGCGAAATTGAGAACAAATGCTGCGTAGTTATGAAGATTTTGTGAAATTTGTAATGGAAATTGCGAGTTTGGGACAGATGGCTTACAGAGTTTGGGAGGTAGACTTATGAAGTTTGGAACTTTTTGGAAACTTGCAAAGATGGACTTGAGACTTGCGAAGGTTGGGGCTATGGAGTTGCGAAGTTCAAAACTGTGAACTTGCAAAGTTCCCAAGGAAAATTTTCAAAGGGTAGTCCGAAGTAAGGTTTCGAAGTACGAGCTTCCAAAGATAATGGTTCCTGATCAACGCAGATTTGGCTATCAAAAACAAAAGAAATGAAGAAAACCTAAGTTATATGAAATATCACTAGCAGTGTACCAGTCGTAGATAGTACAACTTGAAGCTAACCTCGGGAGTTATCGATCCCAGGGAATGGCAATAGGCAACGGGATACCGATAATAAGACATTTGCTAATATCTAGCCACTTAGAAGGTAAAAGGCTAGATTACCTACAAACTACACTAAACTAAACTACGAAATGAATGAATGCACCTAAGATAGGAATTAAACTAAGATAAAAGCTAAAATGAGAGATAAACAAAGACTATTAGGATACAAACTATCAAAAGCAAATAAGCGAGACAAAAATCAAATAATAAAAGCAACACCCACTTGGAATTGTTCTTTAGGATTTACAAAAAGGAACTAAGTGAATAAACACTTAGGATGTTTTAGTTAAAAACAGAAAATGAGTTAGGATTAAACCAACCGTTTTAATACTTAAAGTACAAAGGTATGTCAATCAAGTGTGTACAAGTCAATTAATGAACACATCCCACAAATCATATTTATGGAACTTAAAGATCAAACTAACCCTATGATCAAGCTAATAAATAACTTCACAATTTATCAACTAGTTGTCATTTCATAATCACAATAATGCTAGAAATAACAACCAACTAACAAATCACACAAATATGATAAAATTTGTAAAAATCAACATTTAAATTCAATTCTCATGATCACAATAATGCTAGAAAATTAAACTTAACATCGATTTTGTTAATTCCAATGTATCAATTAAATTATACACAATTGAGACATACAATTTTCCAACTAAAACATCAAAATCTCTTCATATATCCATCAAGAAATAAAATCCAAGTGAGCGTTAACAAAACTACTCACTAATCATGCTAAGAACAATAAAATAAACAAAATCTAAACTAAATAAAACCATATCAGAAAGTTTAAGGAGAGATTGTACCAAAACCATAGCTAAAATGATGAAATAGATGAAGAAATCGTAATCGAATGCTTGAATCACCAAGGAAAACCGAATGCTTTAGCTAATTTAACCCTAACTATGCTAGAAAAATGAAAACCCTACTTACACCTACTAATCGCACCTTAAAGTGTGTGAAAAAGGCGGCTATACTAAGAAATATACGAAGTTAACCATAAATTGGCCGCTGCTTTCTTTTTATGTCTGACGTGTCGTGGTCACGATGAGATGTCGTGATCAAGATCGTGGATCGTAGTCACGATCACAGGTTGTGGTCATGACGAGTCAGATTTAAGCAAAATGCAATGTGGCTTCACAGGAGATCGGTTAAGCCCGTAGATTCGTCGTTTTCGCTTCATTTTCCATCCTTTTGGCAACATGGCGGCTTCAAACTTACGAAATGTAAAATACGAAACAAATCAGTATCATGTCTACATATATCGAAGCATAAGCCGTGAGAACGTAAGGCAAAATGATACGAAAAATATATACAAAAGATGTCATATGAGTTCCAAAGTTTAATACTTTATACAATAACAATTAAGTAGATCGATGGTAGGATCATGGATTGGTAATAGGCTATAAAAATGATATATAGATGCTCAGAATTGATTACTAACAACTTTTAAGTAAACAATAAATCCTAAAAACACCTAAACAAAACGAACTTGGGCATAAAATGGTACGGGAATGAAGAACACGTTTTGGAAATCTCATATCTGAAAATAAGCACTTAAATCATGTTGTAATTGAACAATAGATGCTCGAACTATAATCTGAAAGAGTAATCGATCACAGATCAAGTAGTTTCAAGATGAAAACAGTATCAATTGAGAGATTAAGTAGCAAAACCTGTGAAGAACAGTGACGTGAAAATGCGATGAAACAGTAGAAGATCCTCGATAATAAAGTTTAAATCCAAACTACTGATGCTCTTATACCAATTGTATAAATGAAAACTTAGATTTAATGCACTCAAACACACGATTTTAGTAAATTGATGATTGTATTGATGATTACAAAAGAGAATGGAAAAGTACACTCAATCTCTTGTCTCTCTAAATCACGTACAATGTTAGGGAGTTGTCAATAGGTAAAAATGTACTAACCCTAAAAGAAAAGTACATAGCTATATCTATTCTAACTTTGAGGAATTTACATAAATACCCCTCAAGGTCTACTAAAAAGGAAAATTTAAAACAAAGGGAAATTAACTACAAAATACATCAAAAATAACAATGATTGAAAATGAGGAGATTGGTAGAAATTAAAATTTTCAATCTTGTGGATTTTTGATGTATTTTGTAATTAATTTCCCTTTATTGTAATTTTTCCTTTTTAGTAGATCTTGACAGATATTTTATGTAAATCCATCAAAGTTGGAATAGATATAAATATATACTTTTCTTATAGGGTTAGTACACTTTTAGCTTTTGACAATTCCCTGACATTGTACGTTAGTAATCATTAATACATTCATCAAACTGAAATCGTGTGGCATTAAACCTGGGTTTTCATTAATACAACATGAATGTGATTACTTATATTTATATACGTTAACTCATTCAAAAGTCTAAATTACTCTCTTCATTAATGAAAACGAGCTTTTCTCTTCTTTTTAAAACAATCTCTCGGCTCTCTACCTCTCTCTAAATTCTTCAAAATTGTTGAAGAAATTGCTTAGAAATTTTATTATAAGTGTCTGAGAACAACAAACAAGTATCTAATAGAGGTAATTTCTATTTAAGATTGAATAAATTCATAATGTGTGTAATAGGGAGTCTGCCGACACTATTCCAAAGAACATTGATCTAGTTAGGTTTGATTTGGCCAAAATTAACATCAACTTATGCTAGAACGAGTTACAAAGATTATATGTGGTGTTTTTCTTTTGTCAAAATTGAGCATTTAATTGGGTTGATTGTGAAAATCAGCCAAGTAATAGTCAAGAACATCAAACTTTGACTTGGTGGTTTTGAGTTGAGAAGTTAGATTCCGTAGAATACCGAGTTTGGTGGAACTTGACCTTTTGGTCACCGACTTTGTTGGAAACCCCGAGTTTGATCAAAGTCAGACTCATATCCTTGAGTTTGTGAATATCAGATTTTAAACCCTGAATTTGTCAATTATTGATCCTATAGGAATGCTAAAGTGTATAATTTCAATTTATGTATGAATTAAGATAGAAATCCTAGGAAACAATAAACTTAGACTTGGTATCCTAGAGTTCGAGAAACTAGACATAATTGGGGCATTGAGTTTGTGATATCGGGCTTTATAGCCACAAGTTTGAGAAACTCGGACCTCCAAGGTCCTGAGTTTGTGATTCACGGCTTTAACTTCAAGTTTGACATAACCATAGCTCATAACATGTTTTTACACTTAATAACTTCTAAGTTGATTGTTCTTGAGATTCCTAAACTCAACTTTTATAAAAATTAAGGCAAAACTCAAGGGAAGTGGAAACTCGATCAACAAAAGGAAACCAGAGTTAGCCAAACTCGGACCAAGTGTAAGAACTTGAGTTTAAACTCGATATATATTTTAGAATTACTATCTTGTGTTTGCTAACTCTTACTCACGTAGCTTGAGTATTCTTGAGTTTGTCAAATTTATCTAATGGGTACTAATATATGCAAAACTCATGTTTATAAGGTCATAAACTTAAGTTTGTTAACGTGAAGGCACATTCTTAGTTTCAGACATCACTATCTTCCTTTGATATCGCGAGTTCATTATTTGCATACTTAAGACATTAAAAATCAGCTATCACTTTCCTACTTGCTCAAGCGGAACTTGTAGATGATGCTTACTTCAATGTCACCCATGTTGCTTTACTGGTAACTACGCCAGTATTTGTCTGATCCCCACAAAATGTGTGTGTGGGTTAACATCTTACTCCAAGACCTTTGTTTGTAAGCGAAACAGTGCCAAATTGCTAAGCAAACCGCGTAGATGACAAGACTGAAACTTTATCCGCCTATCGTATATACATGTTTACTTTAATCTATAAACTCATTAAACTTAAAACGCTAACAGTTATGACACCAATGTTTTACAAGCAAACGATAGGCCACAACTGGACTATATACTATAGTTCAGGCATTGTTGATGCTTCAAGACGATAGACTAATTCTCAACTGAAAGTGATATGTACCTAAGTTCATGATTAATTGGAGGTTAGGTAGTTGATGTTCGTAATAAATAATGATGTAATAGCCAATTGACATGACTTATACCTTTGAAATGTATTACAGTTTGATTTAATTAACTTATTTCCTGTTTATTTATTATAGTTTCTTGGTTATTATTAATATTGCTAGCTAGGATATTAATAAGATCCTCAATGAAAGTTGGGTCTTACAAGTGGCGTCGCTGTTAGCTTGTTTTGTTGGTAGTGGTGGTGGTCGGCAAAGAGAGAGTGAAGATGGAGGCATGGCGTGACTGGTGTGTGAGAAAAGAGAAAATGTTTAATGAAATGGAGAGGAGACAAACAGACAGACACAAACCAACTAGATGGTTGAGAGCGAGAGAGAGGACACAGAATGGTTGGTTTTAAAAAAATATAAATCAAAGTAATTTGCGAAAAAAACTTAGTTCCATTTAACATATACTATTATTTTTTTAACAACGTTACCTAAACTATTACATGACATGCCAAATCATGAAACTGGTTATAAAACCTTTTGAAAATTTGAGTTTCTGGTCACCATACCGGCATCTCCTTTTGTGCTAATTTTTTTTTTAATTGTTTCATGATAAAACAAATTAAGTTTTAGTTATTGAAAATTTCAAGTTACATTTGTTGGCATTTGCCCTTTATTTTTGCACAAACTTTCCTAGCTAAAATCTTTATAATTTGATAAAATTTAAACAAAAAAAAAATATTTATATTTATGATAATAATTTTTAAATAATAAACTTTTATTATCGATCTTAACAGAAAGCTTGAAGATAATACAAACAAAACTAACTATATCCAAGAAAAAAATTGAAAAGACAACGACACTCTCGAGAACAAAATAAGAGAAAATTGTAACGAAATAAACAAAGAAAAAGATAGATATATATAACAACACCAAGAGAAGGAACACCTCAAACTTCATATCCATCTCCCTTTACACATAATCCATTGGATTCGATCTCTATCCATAACAGACAATTTACTTTCTTATTACTGCAGCCTTAAGCAACGTACTTTTTGTGTTTGTCTTCTTCGAAAATATTATTAATTATATGACAAAATGAATAGTAGCAAGCAGAACGCGGTTTGGCGATTAATAATTGACCGACCATTTACACAAGTAAACGAAGTCAAATTTGTGTTAGCATTTTATATTATATATAAAAAGTAAAAAGATCTGATTGTTTGACTATTATTATAAGTCAACGGAATGAAACATGCGTCAATCGTTGAAAAAATATATGTTTCTGTTTCACCTTGATATATGTGTGATTACCTTTTTTCTTTCTCGAAGATTAATTTATATATATCAAAAGTTAAATATAATTATAAAAATACGTAAATGCATGAAATAGATTTTCAGAGAAGTCTTTTAGGATTTGCAAGAGCCTAGATCGCATAGGACTTCTCAATTTCGTGGGATATCACAGTCATGATAAAGATATGAATTTAGCCCAATAAAAATTATAGTATATGACATGTATATGTTGTTCATCGATGCGTTACAATGGAATTTGTCAAATTCAATTTGATTCGTATTATTTATTTTAATTTCTCATTAATCATTTTTTTTATTCACGACCTCCGCTTTACCTATTAAACTAGATTAATACCCATGTATTACATGGATTGATGCAAAATATTTGTTATAAATTAAATATTAATAAAGAGGTGGGATCCTTAAAAATCTTCAAAAAATTTTAAAATTACGATACAATAAAAACCAACAAAAAGATGACATACATGCAAAATCTTTGGGTCAGTGGTAAAAAATGATGACTCTAAGTCAATGTTTAAGTCAAAAAAGGAGACTAAAATATGATTCAAAATATTTGAATTATTGATTTAATGGTAAAAAAATTAGGACATTTGAACATGAAATTTATTATTTATTGATTTAAAAAAAATTATATTAGCTTGTTAATCTTGAAAACTTTTTAATGAATATTAATTGTAGTTTGAATTATTTTTAAGGTAACAAAAATAATAAGTTTTAACAATAAAGTTTAAATTAAATCAATTAAATGATAAGAATATTACTTAAATTAATGTTAATTTTTATTTTTGGAAAAAGAGCGGGAAAATGAAAAAGTGGGGTATTAGAAGTTGACACGTGGCGGGATTTGTTCTCAATTATTATAATATATAGATTTGAGTCTCAAAATGACCAATTTACTATTAATTTAAAATATTTAAAAGACTATGTCGTAATCACAAGCACATTTCTTATAAATATATTTATCAAAAAAATAATATACAGAATAAATTGATGTAAATGTGCGTCAACTTTTGTGTAGTTACGTGTCATTGTATAGACTTACAAAACATGAAATTAAGTTAATTACATATACAATATATATTGTAATGTTATTTTTATATGTTTTTCTTAAAAAAAAATAAAAAAAGTTATTTATTTTGATCATGTATCAAGTGGTACACTGGTAAATTCGATGATGATATGTTATATTGTAATGTAATTTCACAAAAAATATATATATATATAATTAATCATTATTATTTTCTTATTTTCACAAACTAACATTGTTGAAAAATTTAATGTATTGAATGATTTACATAAATTCACAAAAAAAAAAAAATTATTTTCATAAACTAACATGTATATATATGTTAGATACTCATATATTATGTGTTAGTTTAAAAATATTTATAAATGTATATATAAAAATTAAACATTTATAAAAACTAAAATTTATTAGAGCTTAGTTAATTATTTTGGGATCAACATGATTACCATAAATTAGATTGAAGTTGATTTGAGTAACTAATTTGTATTAATTGGGGTAAATAACATGTGATAAAAGCCTAAAAGGACGTGGTTACATATGACAAATTTAAGTAGGTGTTGACATGATGTGACAAATCTGTGAGAATGTAAACAAGTAACATATTTAATTTTTTTTATTAGTATCTATCGTAGAATAGAATATAGATTATCTATTTATAATCTTCTATAAATACTAATAAAATGAGTAAAAATTTGTCGCTTGTCATATTTTCCTTTAATTTGTTACTTGTAATGTTCTAAAATTTCCATTTCATTTATTACAATATAATTTAAATCAAATCAAATCCAATCCATTTTATTATGGTTTAACTTAACTAATTTAATATAATTAACTAATCAAAATTATATAAACTCTATCTATCTATCTATCTATCTATCTATCTATCTATCTATTATTATTATTATTATTATTTTTTATAGGGATTATCATATAAAAAGTCAACGTACTTTCAGTATTTTTTGAATAATCATTGCACCAAAAACATTTTCATAAAAGTCCCTCAACTTAAAAACGTTTTCGTAAAATTCACTGCACATAAAATGTATCTATAAAAGTCCTTTAACTTAACGAAATTTTATGAAAAACATTTGAAAAATCCTTAAAAAGTCTCATAACCCAACACAATTTGTAAAACAATTCAAGTTGAAGGTTTATTATGGAAACGTTTTTGGTACATGGACTTAATCGAAAAATATCAAAAATGTGTTGGTTTTTTGTATAATTTTTCCTTTTGTAATATATTATAATATATATTTACAATTGTTATTATTAAGTCAACTCATATAACCACTTGACCTATATGAAGTGGTCACCACCGAAGATGGTAGATTTTCCCTAGGCAAGGTCTCGAGTTCGAGCATTGCCAATGTTTTTTCTCAATAGATGGAGATGTGGGTTTGGTTCTCACCCTCAAGATGTCTAACAAAAAAATGTTAACCACTAACTATTAATTTAGTCGTTCGAAAAAAAAATCAAACCATATATAGCAGAGGGGTGTTAACCTAGAAGTAAATATATTAATATTTGTAGGGATAAAATTGGAATTTGGAAATGTGTAATTGACATCACTTTCGGTTCTATATTCACAATTAATTATTACCATAATAATAACATGCATGTAACTACGTAACCATTAAATATTCAATGATTGGAAGTAAGAAAAACAATTTAATTGTTATTCATTTATTTTATTAAAAGTACGTTGCTATCTAGGCAGATATACTGATTGTATTAACAACTTATGCCTATATCCTTTATTCCAAAATACTTTTAGATCCATTTTTGGATCAATTTGTTGCAGTACAAACCCTACGAATTTCTCCTTGAGTTCCAGTCTTCAACTCAATGTTACCCATCTTCACCATCGATCTCCCGAACTCGACACCAAACGTCAACCCCGCTAGTCCCCTAATTCCAAGGAACCGTTGAACGATAGTCCTCGTCGTTGGGTTCGTCCATAACGCTTGATCTGATTCAAGAACTCCTCGGCCGCTCCTCAAGTTTGCAAAATACGAATTGTCAAAGTTGTTTACGCTTCCAGTATCCATCGCTACTCGGGTCGAACCAGAACCACCATTTGGACAAAGGTTTCGGAGCGTGGGAAGGAATGACGGGTCAATACTCGGGTCGGGTCCATTGGTGTTGTTGTAGTTGTATAGCCTGTAACTGAATGTTCCACAAGATGCGGTTCCGATAGTGTGTCCGCCTGAGAGTTGATTAATCAAACCATGAAATTTCGTTAGGAAATTTATTTGTTTTGGAGAAATGTTTCATTTGTTTACTGTTTCTTTATAGGATAACTAACTTACCAGAAAGAGCAACAAGATCTTGTGTGTTAAGACCTTTGTCTGAAAACTTCTGGATCAAGGCACTGATTGGTTCATTGAAACCAGGCAAGGTTGCCGTATCCGATGCCCGTGAAACTAATCCATCCCGACGACCTGTAGGCACTGCCCAGCTTAATCCACGGGTCTGCACAAAGATAAAAAAAACTTGTGTAAGCCTGTAAGGGACTGTTTACGTGTTTTCTTATATAGTACCGTCTACAGAAACAGGCTGTGCGGATATATGATATATGTATGCATGGACAGATCTAAAAAAAAATTTTATTTGTGTCACTTTGTTAAGGTATAAAAATAATATGTGTCAGTGACATATATTATATAAATTTTACGAAAAATCATCTAATACATAACGCCAACAAAATTTATCTATTTACATACTAAATCATTCCATGTATGTATGGATTTCTTATTAATTAGTGACTGACTTAAGTCAAAAAAAAGTAGTCATATATAACTGACTATATTAAGTTTTGTCAATGTTAAGTCTATTAAGTCAGAAAGAAATAAGCCCGAATTAAGTACGACTTGTTACTAAATGAAAAATATAAGGGATTGAGAGTTAATTACCAAGACCACAGAATCACGAGCAGCGAGAGCAACAATGTCAGCACAAGAGACCACCCCAGGGCATGCGGCTTCGAGTTGGGTTTTTGCAGTGTCAATGACATTAAAGCCTCTTAATAACAAATTGGGTCCGGCGGTTTTTTCAGTATTTGCGCCGTCAAGTAGAAGAGAGGCATCGCAACCATTGACAAAGCAATCATGGAAATGCACTCTAAGTAAACCAGGTGCTATTGTGACGTCTGAGCGGACCGCAGCCTGAACAACAGACCTCACAATGGCTTCGGCCCGTGGGCACGATCTGCTATAGAACCCTACTCGGGTGCCTTGGCCTAGTGCCAAGGTGGTCATGGAAGCTAACAAGATAACAAAAAAGATGACATTTTTACTAAGGCTAGAAACCTCCATTTTATATATGTATGAGGTTTTTTAAGCAAAGTATTGGATTTGATAGTAGTTAATGCTGGAAACAAGGTGTTATATATATAGTCCATGGGTGGGGACGTGGGGTGGGTTGGGTTGGGGTTGGGTTGGGTGGGGGTGGGGTTGGGGGAGGGGGGGGGGAGTGTCTACGTACGTAGGTGGTCAAACATGCATGATAGTATATGATAAAATCATAAAAGTAAACAAAGTCGGCGGTTGGAAGGGGAGGGAAAAGGATACAAATTACATACATTGTGTTAGATTGTTGGATTCCAACTCATACACCTAATTAACTTGCTTATAATTTGATGTGGAAAGGATGTAAAAGTCTTATCAGATTATAAGTTAAGAAAAGAATATATATTTTCTAAAAATATCTTTTTAAACAATTACAATTTGTCATTTTTATTTAGGAACAAATATATTCAAACTTTAAGAATCTTATGTCAATGTTGTTTTATTATCGAGTTTTGAAATAATTAAGGATTTTTTTAAACCCACACCATGCACCCTCGTCGTTAATATTAAACCTCTATTACTCGTGTGAGTGAAATAATTAAGTTTTATCAGTAGATTTCGTGTTATTAAGGAGAAAATTATGCGTTTTTGTGTGTGTGTGTGTGTATGTATGTATATATATATATATATATATATATATATATATATATATATATATATATATATAGATTGAGGTTCTATGGGGCACCATATGCATCGGGAACCAAATGGGAACCAAAAATGCATTAAGGGCGTTTTAGGAATGCTAAACTTGTAATTTATATTTAATTATAATTAAAATATATTTTAGAAAAATTTAAAATAGAAGGAATTAGTTTAGGTAATTAAATCATTAAATTAACAAACAAACATTCCATTTTTCTCTCCCACATTCTCTCCCTCACCCTTATCTCTCTCCCCCTCTCTCTAAATCCGGCGGCTAGCCACCACCCCTCTCCCGGCGGCCACCACCCCATTGCCACCCCTCTATCTAAAGTCGGCGACCACCACCCCATGCATAGCAGCCGGTTCACGGTGCAGTTTGATGAAAATGACGATCACCCTTATCTCTCTCCTCCTTTCTCTAAAGCCGGCGACCACCACCCCCTCTCTCGGTGGCCGCCACCGCATTGGCATCCATCTCTCTAAAGTTGGCGGCCACCGCCCCATGCATAGCAGTCGGTTCATGGTGCCATTTTAATGATGATGATGATGATTTCGCAATGATGATGATGGAACGATATCGTTTAAAGGTATAGTTGTTTTTTTATGCATTTTCTTTATGAAAATTTTTGAAAGATTAATCGTGTTTATCCGATGTTTATGGAAGACGAATCTGATGCATTATGATTTTTGATGAATCCAACGGAGATGCATCATGTTTGAAGATAAATCAAATGAATTTGCATTACGAATGAAGATGCATCGTGTTTTTTATGGCCGAGATGCAATATGATGAATATGCATCGTGTTTTTTATGAATCAAATGAAGATTCATCGTGATTTTTGTTGAATCAAATGAAGATGCATCGTGTTTTGAAGATAAATCCCATGAAGATGCATCACCGTTTTGATGATGCTTGATGGTGGGATGAAGAAGATGTTGAATATGACAAAAAATGAGGATGAAGAACCAAGATGCATCACGAATTGAAGGATGAATATTAGATGCATGGACATCAAATCTTTTTTTTGAATTTGTTTAGATTTTGTAATTTTGGAAGTGTATCAATTAATATTAATTAGCATTTATTGTTTAGGTATTGATTGAATATGTAATTAATATAAAATTAAATTTTCTTTGACTAGCTATATTTATTCTTCCCAAAATACCCCTATGCATACCAAATACATGCATCGCGTGATGCATCAATGATCATTTAATCTAAAGGCTGTGGTTGGTTCTTTTTTTGGTTCCCGATGCATATGGTGCCCCATAGAACCTGACCCTATATATATATATATATATATATATATATATATATATATATATATATATATATATATATATATATATAGATGAGATCATTGCAGAACCTAAATTTAGTGTAGAACCGTGATAACCAGTATCGTCCATAGATTAGATTAATCTAATGGTTTTGATTAAAACCATAAAGTTTGGAATTAGTGGAAAAAAAAAATGATTGACATTAGTGATTATTTAATTCGCGGGTAAAAAAGGAATATATTGGAAATAGCAAAAATATTGACATTAGTAAAATAAATATCATTTTTCTTTAAATTAAAATAACATTAATATGATTATATGTTAAATCAAAAAAATTATACCATAAAAATGAGAATTTTATACTCTTTAAAACGAGACCGGTCATGATATATTTTTTTTGAAAAAATTTTACGTGTTTATTTTTCGAAAAAAAAAATTACCCAGACCACGATGCAATGTAGCATGGTCGGTATCATTCAATGTCGAATGAACACTTGATATCGTATATTCAACGTCGATGCAACACTGCATGTACATTCAAAATTAACATAACCAAAATAATGGTCAAAATTAGTAGTCAAAAGTTGGTTGATTTAACGGGAACAATAATGACATTTTTTTTTCGAAAAAATTCTACGCGTTTATTTTTCGTAAATTTTTTTTACCTTGACCTCCATTCAATATATTATATAGAGATCATTCAATGTCGAATTACAGTTTATATCACACATTCAACACTGCATGTACCTTCGATATTAAAAGAGTCAAAATTGGTCAAAGTGGGCAGTCAAACTTGGTAGGCTACTATTAATTCAATGTTAATTGCATAATTACCATCTTATCCTCAGTGTTATATAATAATCCAATGGTTTAGATTGTTTCTATAGTTCTGCACTAAATTAAGGTTCTGCAATGATCCCAACCCTATATATATATATATATATATATATATATATATATATATATATATATATATATATTAATTCATTTATATTTATATATAGGGGAAATTGCGCAAAAAACCTCTAAGTTGGACCATTTTTGCGATTAAAACCCCCAACCGTTTTTCATTGCACAAAAAACCTCCAACTGGTTAAAACTTTGTAAATTTGGGCTTTTTTCAAAAAATCTGACTTGCAACCGGTTTAGCCGGTTGCAACTAGATGACGTGTAAAACTTTTAAATAGATTTTTGCGTAAAAACCTCCAACTTGATTAGTTTTTTCAATAAAAACCCCAAGTCTTTTTTTAATTTGATAAAAAAACCTCCAACCAACAAAGATAATTAAATTTGAGTCTTCACTGATTGCATTTTGATGACATGAATATTTATTAAACTTTTATTTATCGAACAAAGAATTCGTTTCCCAATGAAACCTCCACCCTTTAGGCTAGCGAACCTCACTGTTCTGGCTGATCATATTCAGATGCTAAAATGGAATATAAATAAATGAAATTGAACATAAAGCTGAACCTAAAAATGCAACTCGTGAACACAAAATGAAATCGATTCCATCGGCACAATTGAAGTTAAAATTTAAGATTAAACCGCAAAAGTTAATCGAACATACATACATAAAATAAACAACACTGAACATAAAGAGGAGATAGGGTAATCGGAGTTGCCGGAGGCAGAGAAAAAGAGAAAAGGTAAATATTATTGTTGGTTAGATGTGAGAAAAATATAGTTAAGGGTTTTTATCGAAAAAGTTACCAATTTCGGGGTTTTTTATGCAAAAATTCAGTTTAAGAATTATACACGTAGTGCCACGTAGGCGCCACGTAAGTCAGGTTTGCCATGTGGACGCCACGTGTGTGCCATGTAAGCATAGCAACCTATTATAACCGGTCAAGTCCTAATTTCAAAAGATTTGACCGGTTAGAGGTTTTTTGTGCAACAAAAAATGGTTAGGGGTTTTAATCACAAAAATGGTCCAACTTTAAGGTTTTTTACGCAATTATCCCTTATATATATAACTCAAAATCGAATTAACCTAAAGCAGGTACCGTCATTAAAAAAGTTTTAAAGATTTTGTTTAACAATAATGTTTAAATTAAGGCTATACACATGATATGTGAATTTTAGATTCATTCACCAAGTCCATATTCTTTAAAATTTTCTCAATGGTCATCTATATTTATGTGAATGATCATCTACATGATTTTTTTCCAACCATTCACAAGATTTATTTTTTAATCTTAATGTGTAAAAGTATGATTCATTTGATAAAAAATCTTATACTCTTGGTCTTTACACGTTAGTGTAAAAAATATCTGAATGATCATTCATAACGGATGCGTTCGGTATTCTCGATTATTTAGGGTACGCTCATATATATATATATATATATATGTATGTATGTATGTATGTATGTATGTATGTATGTATGTATGTATGTATGCATGCATGAATGTATGTATGTATGTGTGTGTATGAATATATGTATATACATATGTATCTATGTATGTATGTAAGTATGTAAGTAAGTATGTATGTATGTATATGCATGTGTGTGTGTGTGTGTGTGTATATATATATATATATATATGTATATGTATCTATCTATTAGGGGTGTTTACCAAAATCCAATTCCAAGCATCCGAAATAAATATCCGCTATGAAACTATCTGAAATTTCAGATTCGGATAGTAAATTTCCAGATTTTCGGATATCCGAATATCTAACCCTCGCGTACTCACGAGCTTCCCAGCTTACGTTTTCGAGTCTAACGTGTCTCAAGCAGCCAGAAAGTTTATCAGTCTCAGCAGCTGCAACAAAAATAGGAGTTAGAGTTATCAAGATTGGTGCATTCTTTGTTGTATTATGATGTTATCTTTTGGGAAACCTGTTAACCAGTACTTGTATAACTGCAACGTGTGTATATTGAACAGTTGTCGTTTGTTGTATGCTAGTCAGTGAATTATCTGTATCAGATGTATGAGACATGTGAAGATATTTATATTAAAGTTTTAATTAACAGTGTTTGCATAATCCCCTGAGATGTGTATTATAGAGGTATTGAGATATTGCCACTTATGATATTGTATTGATGTGGATTTTATGTGCAAAGAGAGGGTGTTACATGATGGTATCAGAGCTTGTGGTTTGAAGTCTGAGTATCATTAGCAGATGCTTGAACTTAAACCGTGGTCGAATCCTTTAGAATTCCTCCTGAGCTTGATATTAGTGGAATTTAACTGACCTAGCTTATTGTATAACATTGGCTAATTTATTTTTTTATCTTAACTACTTCGGTTTGTGCAGGTTGTTATAGAAGATCAGGGTGAAGGTTTAGGTGCAGATAGACCAACGGGTGACGAGTATGTCCGCAAGTCCGATTTACTGGATATTCTACCTCACTTTTTCAGTCAGCAGAGTACAAGTCAGGGTGCAGGACAGGGTGTTGGGGCTAGTATTCCAGTAACTGGTACAGGTTCAGGGGCAGGTGCCTCATCTTCTGCGACATAGAGAGGTGGGTCCTTCAAGGACTTTATGACAAGAGCTTGACCAGTTCAAAGGTGGAGGTGAGCCAGGGTTGCGATGGCATGGGAGAGAGATAGAGGCGGCTTTCCGGGTTGCACACGCATACCCGCGAGACATGGTCGGGTATGCGACGTAATTATTGAGAGACGGGGCTTGCAAGTGGTGGAAGTCCATCGAGTCGTCTATGACCTCATCTGCTGCATATGCGATGGACCTGGGATCAGTTCAAGGCAATGTTTGAGCTTCAGTTTATTCCCCGTGATGAGTGACGGGAGATGGAGCGTAGGTTTCTTCATCTGCAGCATGGTGATATGATAGTACAACAGTATGTGGATAAGTTTAATGAGTATTCACAATTCGCGACACAACATATCGATACCGTGAGCCGAAAGGCAGATGTGTTTATTGACGGGTTGAGATAAGATATCCGTGAGTTCGTTAGGCTGCATAATACTCCCACGTTTGCTAGGGCTTTAGAGATGGCCCGTATGAGTGAGAGAAAGAGAGATAGATAGAGAAACAGAAGGAGCAGCCACCGGCATAGCGACAGAGGACGGGGACGTCTGAGCAGCCCCTAGTTATTGGCGTTACACACAAGATACTCGAAGAGAGAGACAACCAGATTAGTGGCGATTTCAGGGGCAGAGTTTTGGGTCACGTAGAGACCGAGATAAAGACCAGAGTAGAAATCAGAGATCGAGGGGATCAGGCCAGAGTCAGAGCCAGAGGTTTGGGGCGCCTAGTAAGGGCCAGACTTCACAATACAGCGCTCCGAGCAGAGTAGTGTGGGACAGGGGTCCCGGCCATCAGGGAACCGTTCTGATACTTCTTTTGGTGAAAGAGATTGCCAGAGGTGCCGTCGTCGTCATGCCGGGCCGCGTATGCCCGAGCAGCCGAGGTGCTACAGATGTGGGAAGTATGGGCATACTACCGTCACTTGTACTTCGAGGATTCTCTGTGCTTCCGGTGTGGGAAGCTAGGTCATATCGTGAGAGATTGCCCAGAGATAGGGGCAGCGGTGCAAGGAGCGAGCACCAACGGGACCAGAGCCGAGCCCATGTGATCGGGTCGTCGAGAGACTGTTCCGAAAGCTAGAGACAGAGTCTTCCAGGCGACAGCAGAGGAGGCCCGAGAGTCTTCAGGCGTGGTATCTGGTACGTACACTCTGAATGGGCTTAGTGATCGTGTATTGTTTGCTTCTGGAGCGGATCGCTCATACGTGTCTATTACATTTTGTGCGTATTTTCCTGCTTCTTCTATTGCTTTGTCTATTCCGTTGATTGTCGAGAGGGTTGACGGGAGTACGACACTTGTGAGCCGGATATACAGAGATTGTGTGTTAGAGATTGACGTTCACCAATTTCTAGATCGATTTGTTACCGATGGAGATTAGTAGCTTTGATGTGATTGTGGGTATGGATTGGATGACAGCCAGACTGACTGACATTTTGTGCGCAAAGAAAATGATCCGAATACCCATTTCAGACGGTGAGAGTGTGACAGTGTACAGGGAGCGACATCGAGGCGAGATCGGTATAGTTTCTATGACCAGAGCTCAGCGATATGTTTTTAAGGTGTGCGAGACCTTCTTCTTATGTTGTTGACGCCCGGAAGGAGAAGAAGACCGTAGAGAATATACCTGTAATCATAGAGTTCCCCGAGGTATTCCCAGATGAGTTTCCTGGGTTACTGTCGCCAGATCGCCAAGTCGAGTTTCGCATTGATCTTATCCCTGTCTGCGGATGGTAGGCTGTACTCAGCTGAACTCGAGTGCCCAACTCTATCTGAAAACTCTGCCAGAATTGCGACACAAGTAGACTATCTCGCTCAGATGTGATAGATCTCGGAACTCCATGTCTCGCAACGATCTCACTGATGTAGAGGCGCGCCAACTGATCCATCGAAATGGTCCCACGAACGGCCAAGAAGTGAGCGCTCTTCGTAAGCCGATCAATAATAACCCAGATCATATCATTCCCATGAACAGTCCGCGGGAGTCTCACTATGAAGTCCATGGTGATGTCACACGACTTCCACTCCGGAATCTCTAACGTCTGAAGTCTACCATGAGGCTTATGACACTCACTCTTAACCCTCAGACACGTCATACACGCCTCCACATACTTCCCTACATCCCTCTTCATCCCTGGCCACCAGTAATGAACTCGCAGATCCCGGTACATCTTCGTGCTGCCCGGATGGATCGATAATGTAGACTTATGGGAATCATCTAGAATTAGCTGTCTCAAATACCCTACTCGAGGGAACCACACTCGACCACGAAGGGTTGTCAATCCTCTGTCATCTCTGCTCAACAACTCCAGTTGCCCAGCTAATCTCTCTCTCTGCACATTCTCACCTCTCAGACCCTCCTCCTGAGCTAACCGCAGACTATCAATCAGGGTCGACGTGACCTCTAATCAAGAAGCTCTGGACGTAACCGTCTGCTCATACGATCTCCTGCTCAAGGCGTCTGCCACCACGTTAGCTTTCCCCGAGTGGTACTGTATGTAACAATCATAATCCTTCAGGAGCTCCATGTTGCGCCTCTGTCTCATGTTCAGCTCCTTATGACTGAACAGATTCTGCAAACTCTTATGATCGGTGTATACTGTAAAGCGCGTCCCATAGAGATAATGCCGCCATATCTTCAAAGCAAAGACTATAACATCCAAGTCTAAATCGTGCACCGGCCGGCTCAACTCGTAACTCCGAAGCTATCTCGAGGCATAAGCAATCACCTTGCCTCTCTGTGTCAGTACACACCCCAACCCGGTAAAGGAAGCATCACAATAGACAGCAAAATCCTCAGAACCCTCTGGCAACACTAGAATCAGAGCTCTACTGATTCTTCAGCTCTAAGAAGGCGCTCTCCTACTCCTTGGTCCATAAAAAGGCACTGACTGCCTGGTCAACATCGTCAGAGGTACTGCAATCCCCGAAAAGTTCTCGATGAACCGCCGAAAATACCCGGCCAAACCCAAGAAACTGCAAACCTCTGACACAGATGTGAGCTGGCCCCAACTCATAATAGCCTCAATCTTCGCGGGATCTACCTTAACGCCCTCGCTCGTCACCACGTGCCCTAAGAACTGCACCTCTCGAAGCCAAAACTCGCACTTCGAAAACTTGGCGTATAGCCTCTCTCGCTGAAGGGTACTCAAAACCTCTCTCAAATGTTGGCTGTGCTCCTCGCTACTCCTCGAGTAGATCAGAATATCATCGATAAACACAATCACTAATCGGTCGAGCATCGGCCTGCAGACCCTATTCATCAGGTCCATAAATGCAGCTGGGGAGTTAGTCAGCCCGAACGGCATGACTAAGAACTCATAATGACCATATCTGGTTCTAAACGCAGTCTTAGGCACATCCTCATCTCTGACCCGCAGATGATGATATCCGGAACGTAGATCGATCTTCGAAAAGAAACTCGCCTCCTGAAGCTAATAAAAAAGATCATCAATCCTCGGAAAGGGATAACGGTTCCTCACCGTTACCCTATTAAGCTCCCTATAATCTATAACATGCGCATCGTCCCGTCCTTCTTCTTCACGAATAATACGGGGGCTCCCCACGAAGAAGAACTGGGGCGAATGAACCCACGATCTAAAAGATCATGAAGCTGCGTCATCATCTCACGCATCTCGGTTGGAGCTAACCAATACGGCGTACGCGCATTAGGAACGGCCCCGGGAACTAGGTCAATACTGAACTCAACCTGCCGGCTAGGCGGCAGACCCGGCAACTCGTCCGGAAACACGTTAGGGAAATCTCTAACTACAGGCACATCACTGACCTCCCTCTTCTCCTTCTTCGCATCCACCACATAAGCTAAATAGGTGGCACATCCCTTCGCCACATAACTCTGCGCCTGCGCCATCGACACCATACTCATCTCTCCTCTGCGCCTCTTGCCATACACATCTCAAACTCAGAATCGGAAATAGGAATGCGAATCACCTTCTTAGAACAGAATATATCCACCTGGCGCTCTGTCAGCCAATCCATGCCTACAATGGCATCGAAACTGCTATCCATAGGCATCAAGTCTATGGAAAATCGGTGACCGTCTATCTCTAATGCACAATCTCTATAAATACGGCTCACTAACACAGTACTACCATCAACACGCTCGACAATAACAGGCACAGATAACTCAGATGAAGGCATAGAAAAATAATCACAGAACGAGGCAGATACATGTGAACGATCAGACCCCGAATCGAATAACACAGAAGCACGTAGTCCATTAAAAATGAATGTACCAGAAACTACATCGGGCGACTCACACGCCTCCTCTGCCGTCGCCTGAAAAACTCTACCACGAGCCCTCGGTGCTCCACCTCCCCGAGGTGCTGACGATGACCCAGAAGCTCCGGCTCCACTCGAACTCGACCCTGGGAACCCTGCTCCGGGATTCGGGCAATCCCGAGACATATGGCATGGCTTCCCACATCGGAAGCACAGGGACTCCTGTGATGTGCATACAGCAGCAGTGTGACCAAACAGCCCACACCGAAAACAACGAAGATGCTCCGGGGCACACGACCCTGCATGGAGGTGGTGACACCGCTGGGAATCTCTCTCCCCAGAACCCGAACTGTCCACTCGGCTCCCCGAATCCCTAGATCCTCTACCAGCACTTCCCTGGCTCTAACTCTGACCCTGCCCCTAGCCCTGACCCTGCTGTCTCTGCCCCAGCTGTCTCTGACCACCTTGACTCTGTCCCTGAGCGACCCCAGACTGCCCCTCACTCCGACCTTGATCTCGCTGGACTCCGGTACTCTGACTTCCCTGCTCTGAATAGCCACCCTGGCGACTCTCTCTATAAAATCTCGAGGTCCCTGAACCCTGCCCCTGACTCGGCTGCTCAATACACTGTCTCTGGGGAGCCGACTGCTCCCGCTGTCTCTCAACCTCCCGCTCTCGCCGGCGGGCATACTCCATCGCAGACGAAAAAAGTGGGGTCACACAGCATCCCCACAAACTCTCTAATGTCTGGCCTCAATCCCTCGATGAACATGTTGACCTTTCAGTCCTCGATGGCTACCTGATGCGGCGCAAACTGTGCTCTATCATTAAACACATCAATATACTCCTGAACGGATTTGGATCCCTGCTGCAGATGAATAAACTCCCACTCCAACTCCCTCCTCGTATCCTCTGGACAGTACTACAACTCGAAGTCGATACGGAACTCCTCCCAAGACATCAGATAGGCCTCGTCAACTCCCCGAGCACTAACAACTAAACTCCACCACCGCAACGCTCCTCCCTTCAGCAGGTAGGAGGCGTAACTCACTCTATCAGCACTGTCCACATGAGCTATATAAAACGCCGCCTCAACCGCTCGCAGCCAATCAAGTGCCTTCGAGGCACCAACTCCTCCAAAGAACTCAGATGGGCGACCAGTCATAAAGTCTTTAAAGGACCCTCGCGATGGCTGGCTAGACGAAGCACCAGCCCCTGAACTCTGGCCTCCCTCAGGTGGAGGCACCGCACCACGACCCCTACCCGCACCCTGAACCGGAAAACGCTCATCTAAGATCTGCCCTATCACAGAATACAAGTCAGACCGACGCACAGGCTCGTCATCCCTATGGTCATCCCCCCTGAGGCCCGCTTCCCTGACGGTCCATAACAACCTGCACAATAAAATAATAACACGAATTAACTCTACAAGACTCTATACACTACTCGTTTATCACCTAATACTCTACTTCGGATTACAATCCAAGGATCTAGACTCCGTGGTTTAAGCTTAACCATCCACTAGATACTTAATCTCTTAAACCTAGGCTCTGATACCAACCTTGTAACACCCTCAAACTAATCCACAATGCCACGTAATTACCATGTCAACAACGATATAATATAATAGTCTCTAACTATTCCCGATACATACATGTGGAAACCCGATAATTTTAAAACTTTAATTATACACTAAACAATCATGGAATCCCTGAAGGTAAAGCAACCTATCCGAAGTATATACAACAACTCCAAAATGTAACTACCTCTAGCACATGTAGCTAATAACTCCTCAGATAGTAGATATAAACCTACTTCGGTCCAGCAGGCCTACTAGCGCTCCGGTCACCTGAGACACACACAATAGCACACATAGGTCAGCTAATGCTGGTGAGAATTCAAGTGTTTGTGTACGATTATAAAGGCTCAATAAAAGAAATAAACTCGATAATAAAAGGTTCAACGTTCTCTACTGAACAGGTATATGAGATCCCACAAGGTAGCTCAGATAGGTACTCAACTCGTGTGGATGAATCCACGTACCCAAATCCCTAGACCGCACAAAGCGGTCATCAGGACTCAAAAAGGGAATCGGGAGCGACCCAACCCCTGCCCAGCCGTACGGTTTAGTATCTCGATAGCTCAAGTGTCTCAAATATCATATTATAAAACAAAGTTCACAATAGCTCAGTAAAACATGCATGATAGTATCTCAATAAAAAGCTCGTAATAAAACTCATAATAATCTCGTGAAAAGCTCAGTAAAAGATCATGCAAGTATAAATAAATAATCGTACAAGTATTTCAAGAAAAACATGCAAACTCACCTGTCCTGCTAGCTATACTACTCAGTCTCGGTTCCCTGCCCTTTCCCTACTCTATCAATGCGAGACCCTGAAATCACAACATAATACTCGATATCACAATCTCAACCCAACAACTCTATACACAATTCCCAACGACTCATGCAACCCAAAGACCCGAACACACGACTCACAGAACCCAAAACCCTAACCCTGAACCCTGCCGCATCGCGGCCGCACTGACCATCGCGGTCGCGGTTGTGCTGACCATCGCGGTCGCGGTCACTCAAACCGCATGCGATCTGCTCAAGAACATTGCGGCCCGCGATCAAGGGATCGCGGCCGCGTTCACGGACGAACAGGAGTAGTTCTATTTTGTTCTTCGCACAACCATGGATTAAACCCTAATTCGACCACAGGTTTGATTTTTTTACCCGGTTATACCATCCCAAATTTACTTGCAAACACAACCAGACTCAATTCAATTACTTGATAACAACCAACAGCAATTAATCCACAACTTGAAGCTTAATACTCACTTTGGTTTTGGTTGCAAAGTTGAAGAAGATGATGATAATCAGGAGCTCAAATCACAAACTGGAGCTTAGTCTCTTGCTGCTGATTCTGGAAATCATAATCACACACACACACACACTTTATTGCTCTGGCTTTGGAAATGAATTGGAGAAACAAGGAAATCATATCCCAGTATCCCAAAATACAAACTTATATCATTGGGTCCCAATTAAAATAATTAAGCCAATGAAATAATTTCACGTACCTATCCCAAAAATGGGATGTTACAATATATGAAATTCTCCCTTTTTTTAATTGCCAAAGAAGAACTAGGGTAGTTAGAATAAATCTTTTTTGATTTTATGATATTTCATGTTTAATTTTATGTTTCAGATCAACTTCATTATTCTATATGAAATACTTGATATTCTATAGAGAATATCTCATATTCTAAATAGAATATTTATTATTCTTACGATGAATGACTACTAAACATGAAATTCAATGTAAAATGCTTGATTATCCGTCGATCTAAAAGTTGATTCTGGGTTTTTTCATGTTCATTTTTCTGCATCAAATCATCTTCGATATTTTGTATCAAATACAACATATTTTATACACTTTATAAGATGTTTTACATGGAATACATGAAAATCCAGATAAAATATATCATATTCACCGTGCAATACATGATCTTTCCATATGGATTTTAGGTTCCTTCTTCATATTGTTTATTACATATAGTTCTGGATTGTATGCTTGTTCTTTAAAGTTTGTTAAATGTATCTGGGATATTTCATGTTTAATTCTTTTTTCAAATACGTGATATTATAAAGGGATGTATATGATTATGTGGTTTCTTATGGATTTTATGTTCTTAGGTTCCTTCTTGACATGGTTTTGGATTGTATGCTCTTTCTTTGATGTTTGTTGAATGTGTCTGGATTTTTTTCATGTTTTATTTTTTTTTGTCTATAAACGTGGCATTGTAGATGGATATATATATATATATATATATATATATATATATATATATATATATATATATATATATATGTGTGTGTGTGTGTTAGGGATGTTTTATTTTGTAAAGTGGAGGGATTGAATATGATAAAACGTGATCTAGGTGAATCAATAACATTGAACACAAAAAACTATTTTTTATTGAATGATTGGCTTTGCACTTTACATGAAAACCAAAGAACAAATAGGCAAAGTCTATAAACAAATTCCCTTAGAATTTGTTTATATACTCCTATACTAAATTTTCTAATATTGACATCTTTAGTCCCTATACTTACCATTATATAATTGTTTTCATCTCTATATATTTGTTCCTAACAATCTTTTCCTTAAAGATGAAAGCAATTTACAATCAGAGTTCAAAGCAGGAACTTTACAAAGAAAATCTAAACAATGTAAATATCTTCATGATTTCAAAAACTTGAGCTTTAAAACTCTTCTCTTTTCCTCTCTTCAATCTCTGAGTCTTCAAATAAACTTTCTTCTTCATTTCTTCATTGTCTCTCTCTAATCTTCATATCTCTTGTTTTCTAAACTTCTCTATTCTATTAACACTTTCCCCCTTGAATCATGAACTGGATACAATTCTCCCCCTTGATCAAACATTTCATCTTCCAGCTTTAACTCTTCTGCAGTTATCTTCAACAGTTGTTGTAATTGTCTTCACACTATTCAGTAGTTGTCTCTGAAATTCAACTTTTCTCCCCCTCATGATGATCATAAGAGTTATGAACATCATGCAAAATTTTTAGAGACACAAATACATTGAAATTACAATTGCACAACAACAATTTTAACTAGGAATTATTAGAAAGTTTATCCCACTCTTCCCCTTAAAACAATATCGTTTCTTACATAAATAATCTCTCCCCTATCTAAACAAATTCATCACTCCCACTCAAATTAATATATTCTCCTCACAAAAAACAACACAGTCAAAGCTTTTCAACTTGACTTGAGAAAAATGAAACACATTCATTTATAAGTAACCGAGTCCAGGTCCACATAGGATTCATGTTTGCACAATAAACATAATCTATGTGACCTATTTTCAGCGCTGGCGTGATGTTAGCACTGGTAGGATTTTCAAATACTCATCGTGAAATCCTTTATCATGCAAGAATTACTCTTATTTGTTTTGGCTTAGACACTTTGGACTAGCAGTTTATAGGCACGCAGACTGTTAGACTCGATGTGTCCTGAAAGTGTATATAATCAGCTCTAGACACAATTTGCATCAAAATAAAGTTGGAGACCGGAGCAAATATCTTTCTTGTTTCAATATCAATAATATTTGAATGGTATATCGATAGAAATGTGTTATATCTATGTGATTATTGAAACAAAAATCTTTTGAGAGTTAACTAAGTAGTAGGTGGGGTTAAGTGCATGTGTCACTGGATCCATGACGTCTTTTTCGATATCAAGTAGCCTAGGGCTAGATAAATTATGTGGTTTACTCAGCAGACATAGTGTAGGTAGGATTATCTTTTCTTCAAATCCTTTCTCAACTCTCAGCATTTTTCAACTAAGCTCCCTCCGACTCACTTTTCAATATATAGTCAGTCAGCTTTATAGCAAAAGCATGAACTGATGCACCACCATCTCCTATCAACATACCGCTCTCATATACATATTATCTCTGTTCGACCCTGTCAGTATCTCGTGATAACTGACACTTCTCAACTAATAGACCAAAAGAACCCTCAACCACACAAACTACAGATGGTTTTCTCATTGGGTAGGTCTTTCGGTTCTGGTTAGACCATAGAAGATATATATATATATATATATACACACACACACACACACACACACACACACACACACACACATACGTCTATCACGCAAATTGGTGCATAATCGGAGTCAACATATGGAAGATAAATATATTAAGCTCAGTGAGGATATTTTAGAAGATGATATAAATTTGAGGAGTAGATTAGAATGAATTAGGAATGGGGAGTTGCGAGAATTCAGAATGAATGGAAAATATGATATTTAATATGGAATGAATCAGATTTATTTTATGAAAGAATTAACTCATGGGAGAATGAGGGAGACGAACGAAGAGAATCTCAGAATAAATGAGATTATAAAAATCAAAGAAACTAGAACAATTAATCTCAATCATACCCTCGAAAAATAAAAAATTAACATAAAAAATTTTCTTTTCAGCTCAAAACCTCTTTATATGTGCACAAAATTATTTCAGTAAAAAATTGCTCATAGTTTTATTAAAAAATATCATATTTAGAGTGCGTCTGAAACTCCATCTGGAAATAAGCGTAAAATGTTACTCAACTTACATAAAACAAATCAGGAGCAAAAAATTATGAAAAAATCCCTCTTGTCTATACACCATCGAAGTTGAATTTAGGGCAGGAATTTCAGAAAGGTTCATCTTCAGAATCGAGTTCTAATCTAAAGTGATTAGAAGCCTTTGTTGCGGAAGCTCGAGTTTCAATCTGAAGTAACTGAAAACCGTTTTATTTAGCACGGGTTCTAATATAAAATGATATGGAAACCATTTGCATGAAGTACGACTACTCTGTTGTGAGTAGAAGTCATATCAATGAAAACCGGGTTCTAGTCTGAATTAACGAGAAACCAAATGAGTTTAGATCAGATTCTGTACTGATATGTACATAAACCATCTGAGTTAAGACCGAGTTCTGCACTGATGTGTATAGACACCATCTGAGTTAAGACCGATTTCTGCACTGATGTGTACAAAATCTATCTGCAATGAAGTTTGGGTTCTAGTCTGAATTGACTAGAAACCATTTCATGTAAAATCAAGATGTCTTTAGTATCCAAACAGATTTAAATCCAAACTTATTAGCGCTCTTGGGTACCGATTTCATCATAGGTTTTGGTACCCATTTCATTACGGGTTTAGGTACCCATTTAAAAACACATTCCTTAACTTCATATTCAAATTTAGAAATTAAATTTCTTTTAGTACAAGAAAATTGAATATATGATTTATGTAAGAAACTTGAATTTGAGCGAACAAAATTATGCGAACTCTTCTTTCTAATATATGTCCGGTGCTAGCCTATTTCTGAAACTACTTGGTATTTTTTTTGGAAGATTTCTTTAGAGAAGAATATCAGTATTTTTGGGAACTTTGGAAAACGTAGATTTTGAAGATTCACCAGGGTAAATCTTGACCGGAAAATTTTCAATTACTTTATCTTTGCCTTTGTTTATCAAGTTTAAGATCTGAATACGAATCATATTTATGAGATTTAACTAAATTCCTTTCAGTTTCAGAAGATAAACTAGAATGATCAATTTTGTGTTCTAAACAAACTTCAGAATCCTTAACCTCCGATTCATTTGAAGAAGGGGAAACATTAAATTGTTTTGAAAGATGAAATATTTGATCTTCTAATCCTTTAATAATGACCAAATATGAATTTCTGTCACCATCAAATGGTTGATAATCAGTTTTAAAATATTGTTCTTTAATTAAGAACATATTTCTTTCATCTTCAAACAATTTAAGTTTCGCTTTGAGATGTTGTTCTTTGTGTAAGAACTCATTTCTTTCATTCTCAAATAACTCTTTAGTTAATGAAAACTCCTTTTCAAGAGCAAAAGATTCTTCAGATTTGTTTGAAACATAACTCTGATTTGTCTTAGAAAGTGTCTCTTCAAGATCTTTAACTTTCTTATACAAATCAGATCATTCAGACAAAAGATATTTTAGTTGAGTTGCATTTCGAAAATTCTCTCGTTCCGAATCTTCAAGGTCATTTGATAATTCAAATATTCTCACTTTGAGAACATGATTCTCAGAAATCAATACTTTCGGTTTTTCATCAAAATTTGAAACTTCTTATTTCAATCTTGTGACATCAATTAAAGCAAATGGTTTATCTGTATTTAACTGAACAAGAATGTCATAATTGTTCTTACGAATCTGTTTAGATTCAGTAAGTTTTGCAATCAGCTCAAACTTTTCAAATGTTAACTTTGGAATGAAATTATGATCAGTCATTTGGTTTTCCAACAGTTTAAGCTTCTCAAACAACTTAGAATTCCCATCTGTGAGATTCAACACCTGATCATGTTCATTTGTCAGTTTATTTTCCAGAGAAACTACCTTCTTCTTATTGTCTTGTAGTTTAACATCTATTTGTTCAACCAGCTTTGTCACATTCATCAATTTTACTTCAAACTTCTTCAATTGTACAGTTACATCAACAGACTCTTTAGTAGTAGCCATAAAGCACTGAGCAATATTCTTCATGTTTTGTTCTTCAGATTTGTGCTTCTTTGATGATAACTGTCTTCCAAACTTTTTTTTTTAAAGTATTTTGGAGTTTGCGTAATTTCAGCTTCATCTCTTCAATATCTATGTCACAAAAATTAGTGTTAGATTCCATCTGTTTAGATTTGTGAAAATTTGAATGATAATCAAATAAGCTCTGAAAATATCAGCAAGTTGAACGTTGTTCAAGAATAGAAATCCAAAGTTGAAGCTCTAAAAGATGTATCTGGGGTTGATGACCTGGTGAAAATCGGCTCTGAAGTGACTTTTGGATGTTGATTTTTCAGCTTCTTTACAGAAAAATGCTTGTAACTTCTTTCTGGAGTTAAATTAGGCCTCGAAAATTTCCCAACCATTTCTTGAAATCGTAGATCTCGGTTCAATCTTCGTTTTGACGTATGGTAGGCCTTGTAATGATGTTTCAGTCAAAATTTATGGCCTCAAGTAGCAGCAAAAGTCATATAGTAGATATGTCTTGAATTTCTAATGGCTAATGATGAATTTCGAATAGTAAAGAATGAATCTCGATTTGTAAAGGACGATACTCGAATAACGAAAAGTGAATCTGGATTAATCAAGAATGAAACTCGAATGATAGTTGATAAAACTTGAAGTGTATGGTATTGTCAAGATCAAAATCACTACCTAAGATTAACTGGTTTGAATTAATCAGAGTATAAACCAATAACCTTGTATTGAATCAAAGTCCAATTAAGAAGTTTGCGGAATAACACTTAATTGTTTTAAGAAAAGCTTTCAAAAAACAAATAATCACATAAACACAATCAATAATCAAATGTCATTTGTATTGTCAAACTCAATGATTACAATCACCTCTAATCTGTATGATTAGACGAAGAACACAAATTGTTCTTAGGGTTTTACAACCTTAGAGGCTTATGAAAACTTAATCAGAAAGACAATTACAACTGAATAAACTTGTACGTGCAGATTTACAATAGAAAACCTATTCTATGTATATATATTGCTTTCTGATTTGTTTCCTTGAAAAACTCTGATTTCTCTGATAGTAGATATGCTTGAATCTTCAAAATATATCTTTTCCTGAATATCAGCACTTTCTGTTTATTGAGCTGTTGAGCAGCTTGAAGTCTATCTGTTGAGCAGCTTGAGCTTTAACACTGACAGCTTGAACTTTTGAACTAGCAGCTCGAACTTTTTCAATTAACAGCTTGAACTTTGTACTTACACAAAAAATCTACTAACAGTCTGAGAAATCTAACTAACAGCTTGACATACTTAGAATATTTCCTAACAATCTCCCCCTAACTTAAATTCTTTACACAAGACTTTAAGTTTTTACACAAATAAGGAAATAAAACAAAGTAAAACTGTTATCTACAAACTAAGGCATCCAAAAACTTACAATTGTGAAAGCTTCTGATTAACTGCCTTCAAAAATTCTCTTTTCTTCTCTATCACAATATATCCTCACTGATATCATCTGTACTAGCCATGCCTTTGGAAGATCATAAAATTCAAAATTGAAGAACATGCTGGATCCATTTGCAAATTTGAGTCTGTATGTATTTGATTTTACAAACAGATCAACCTGTGCAATCTTCATCTCCTTGGCCTCTTCTATATATTTTCTTATGGACTCTGGATCAAAAACACTTTTTAGATCTTTTATAGCCTGCTTGACCTGTGGAAGTGAGGACCTGACTTGAGTTACAGATCCAACATTATGCATTCTTGTAAGCTCATCTCTGGTCATTCCTTGTGCAATGTGCATCATACTCTTATATTCTTCCTCAGGACCAGCTTCTCTTCTTACTACAAAATGATATCTTAAGTCAATGTTATCCATTGGCTTAGCATACCAGTATGTAATAAGAGGTTTTGAGAAGTCATGCTGGTCTAAGGTCTTTTCAATCTCCATCACTTTCTGAAGCTGATGTTCAAATAGCACCCTTTTTACCTGATCAAGCTTTGCTTGAGAGATTACTTCTGATTGTGGATTAGAAGCAACAGCCTGAACAGGTGGATCTGGATTACTAGCACCAGCTTGACTTGATCCCTGTTGGCTTTGGACTTGATGGGAGACTTTAGCTGTTTTCATTTTTCCATTTCTTTATCATGAATGTCTTGCGGCCTCTCTGTATTCATGGACTGAGCCATCTTCTTTGGAATTCCAGCTGAATAGGCAAAATTGATCAAAAACTTCCTGTGCTCTGCCTTTGAATGCCCTGTTCGCATTTTCCTTTTCTTCTCATTCTGTTTAACCACAAACCCTCTTAGGTAATCACCTAAGGTTTCATCATCTTGGATTGGAGCATGGGTTTGCTGGTCCAGAATTGCATCTTGTTCCTCTGCTAACTGCCTGGCAAATTCAGCATCATGAGCAACTTGGGCTTCTCTGGATGAAAATTTATGCTTGGAGATTCTATGAGAATGCCCTTGCCCTTATCCTTAGTTGCAGAGGTTGTAGCTTGGACTGTACTGACAGGAGCTTGACTGCCTTCTCGGATAACAACTCCTGTTGTTCTTATAGGGGCGGCTTGAGTTTCTAGGCTAACAGCTTGAGTAGCTGTTGGGACTGTTAGCCTAGAATCTTGAACTGTTGGAGTAGGAGCTAGCCCTGCTTGGACTGATGGAGCTGCTTGGACTGATGGAGCTGCTTGGACTGAAATAGGGATCTCCTGATTCTCCCCCTTTTTGGATGCATTGGTTTGGTCAGGAGGACATACAACCTTTGCCATCAGGGTTCGAATCATCTTCTCAAGTTGAATGATTTTATTTCCACAGAGGGTGAACCCTTTGTGAAAGTAATCCATTCTTTGATTCTGAGCTGATACTGTTTGTTGAAGTGCTCTGATTTGTACCCCTTGTGTAGCAATAAGAGACTGGTAATATTCAAATACTGCCACAACAGGTTTCAGCTGAGGATCCGTTAAAATCATAAGTTGCAGACTAACCTCAAGATCAGCAAAAGAGTGTGGTGTTTGTGATCTATCACTGGAAGGAATTCCAGAAGTTGAAGCTTCTAGGCCCCTCTTTTCTTGGTTCTGGGGACTTCCAGAAGGTGCTTGCACACCCTCTGTTGCCATGGGTGTGGTCTTAAGTATGTTGACACTGTCCTGTGCCTCTTGTGTAGAAACAACAGTAGTGTCAGCCACAGTAGCCATATGGACATCTTCTGTTGAGATGTCCACCTCCAAATTGAGGATGGGAGAGTCCTCCGTGGGTGCCCTTTGGATATTCTGTGCAGGAGTGTCCTCCTGCACAGAGACATTTGGCTCTTGTATTTGGGCTGAGGAGGAAGGAGCTCCTGAACCCCTTTTTCTTTTGTATAATATGACTGGGGATGAGGGATTTACAGAAAGATCAGAGGGATTAGTGGATTGATGCCCAACATTGCAAAGGGCAATGGGACATCAACAGACAAAAAATTGGCACTTGTTTTAGAAGACGTTTTATTGTTGGTAAAGAGTGCCTATGGAAAACATGAATCCATTTATGTACATTGAAATTACTGCAAGTTCTTGCAATAATTTCAGCCAAAAATCTAGGATACATCAAAATTTCCCATGTTTTAGGGCATTATGCCTTAGCATACCCTGAAAAATCATATTAGAAAAATTGAACTATTGGCTTGTAGATAAACACACTAAGGCAGTGGCTATGTTTGAGGAAAATTCTGACCAACCAGTTCTTTTAGGGCTTATGCATTGTTGTATAATATGTACCAGATATTTCCACTTAGGGGCATAATGAGTTTTAAAGAACGTATAAGAATCAGTAGGGCCCCTATACCTTATAGCAAAAAGGCCTTCATGTAAGGCAGTAAGAGAGAAGTCGGTTATACTTGTGGAATCTTGAAGATGCAAGTGTTGGCGTATAAGATCCTCAGTGATGGTGATGGTGGTTCCATCAATCTTGGAGGTCAAAGAAGTGACTCCATTGATGGTTTGAACAGAGGCATGTTTCCAAAATTGCTCTATATGAGATATGTATATTGTGGGGTTTATGGTAAGAGCATGATGAATGTGGGAACTTCGAAGGAAGTCCATCATGTCGTGGAATGGTTGAAGGTCAGCGTGTTTGAGAGAGTAGGGAAGACAGTTATGTTCTTTGACAAACTCCATTTACAATCAATCGGTGATTTAGGGTTTCAAAGAGGTGTGTGGGAATCGCTCAAAGAGAAAAGAAAGGCCGTGGAAGATATTTTGCAACTGGTAGTTACAATGGAACGAAACTGGGACCTTTAAAGGTTTAGAAAATATCTAATCCCGCGCACACACTTATGAAAGTTACCAAAATACCCTGCACACTTTGACAGATCAAGTGAAACAACTAGCAGTCCGAGAAAATGAACTAGCAGCTTGAGAAAAGACTCAAGCTGTTAGTTGAAAAGTAAGCATATTTAAATGAAACAGTGGCTCCCCCTTAAACAAGCATATGAATTAGATATATTTTTCATAATATAAGAAAGAATGATGAAAAAAAATTAATCAATATTAACCATACAAATATTTGATACTAGGAAGGTGAATCTTCCTATATCAAATGGTTTTGTAAATAGATCAGCTAACTGATCATCAGTATGAATTTTGGTAACTTAGATTAATTTCTTCTCATTACAGTCCCTTATAAAATGAACTCTGATGTCAACATGCTTAGTTTTAGGAAAGTTCACTGGATTTTGTACAATGCTAATTGCACTTGAGTTGTCAATGTAAATAGGAGTGGATAGGAAATTCCTACCATAGTCTCTCAGTTGATTTTGAATCCACATCACTTGGGAGCAACAGCTTGCAGCTGCTACATATTCTGCTTCTGTGGATGAGGTGGAAACAGTTGTTTGATTTTTACACCGCCAAGAGACCAATCTTGCTCCTAGATATTGACATCCACCAGTTGTGGACTTTCTGTCAATGTTGCATCCTCCATAATCACTGTCAGAATATGCTGTTAGTTCAAGAGGAGAGTCTTTAGGATACTAGAGGCCCAAACGTGGTTGGCCTTTGAGATATCTAAAGATTCTCTTAACAGCAAACAGATGTGAGTCCTGTGGAGCACATTGAAACCTGGCACAAACACAAACAGCAAACATTATATCAGGTCTAGAGGATGTTAGATACATAAGTGATCCTATCAAGGATCTGTATAGGTGAATGTCCACATCTACTCCATCTTTGTCTGCATCAAGCTGCTTGTGAGTGTCCATTGGAGTACTTTCAACTTTGGTATCTTTGTAACCAAACTTTTCCAGTATGTCTTTAACATACTTTGATTGACTTATAAATAGCCCTGTAGGATTTTGCTTAACCTGCAATCCTAGAAAAACAGTGAGTTCCCCCATTGAACTCATTTGAAACTTTTTGTGCATCAATGCCTCAAACTCCTTGCACAGACTGTCATTGGTTGACCCAAGGATAATATCATCAACGTATATCTGAACAAGCAGAATCTCAGATTTGATGGACTTTGTGAACAAAGTTTTGTCCAGTGTACCTCTCTTGAATCCATTCTGTAGAAGGTATGATGACAGAGTGTCATACCATGCTCTAGGGGCTTGATGGAGTCCATAGAGGGCTTTGTCTAATTTGTAGACTCTGTCTGGATACTTGTAGTCCTCAAATCCAGGAGGTTGACACACATGGACCTCTTCTTCAATTGTGCCATATAGGAAAGCAGACTTCACATCCATTTGATATACTTTAAATCCTTTGAAGCTTGCATAGGCTAGGAACAGTCTGATGGCTTCAATTCGTGCCACTGGAGCAAAGACATCGTCATAGTCTATTCCTTCTTCTTAAGTGTATCCCTGTGCTACCAATCTTTCTTTGTTCTTGATGACTATCCCTCTCTCATCCTTCTTGTTTCTGAAAACCCATCGTGTACCAATTGCTCTCTTGCCTTTAGGGAGATCAACCAGAGTCCATACATTCTGAATCTTGAATTGCAGTAGTTCTTCCTGCATTGCCTCAATCTAAGATGGATCTTTCAAAGCCTCTGATGCCTTCTTTGGTTCTAACTGTGACATGAAACAAGCATGTTCAAAGGCAGCTAGACTGAATTCTGGCACTGCTGATTCAGCATCAGTAGACTCTTTGTGAACCATTGTCCTTGTCTGCACAGGAGTGCGTGAATCACCCATTATCTGATTGAGAGGATGATACTTGTGAACTCTGAGTGTTGGCTCTCTGTCTGTCTGAAAAGAGGTTCCTAAATTTGTATCATCTCCATCAGGACCACTTGATGGTTCAGCTTCAGGAACAACTTGACTCGAATCTGGGACTGTTTCCCTTTGTGATGGAGCTGTTCCTTCAGGACTTGGGATTGGCACTTCATAGTTTGGATTTGAATCATGTTGTGCATCCAGTACCCCTGGTGGGTCACAAGATAGAAGTGGTATGACTGTATACTCATCCCATTGACCAGAATCTGCAACAGTCTGAATCTTTGTACCAACAGCTTGATCATTTGTGCTACCAGCATGAGAATTTGTGTTGGCAGCTTCAACCCTGTTTTCACCAGTTTCTGCATTATACTCAACAAAGCTCAGAGAATTAGTTAGTGAATCTAAATCAAACAACCAATCAGAAACAGTGCCTTTGACATTTGTAGTGTTTTCATTAAATTCAACATTAGCACTTTCTTCAATGGTTTTAGACACACTGTTATATACTCTATAGGCTTTGCTTTGTGTGGAGTATCCTACAAAGAAACCTTCTTCAGCCTTGCTTTCAAACTTTCCTAAGTGAGTCTTAGTGTGAAGAATGGTGCAGGAACAACCAAAAGACTTTAGAAAGGCTATTAAGGGGACTCTATGATGGAATAACTCATATGGAGTTTTTCCTTGTGATTGAACAACTTGAACCCTATTCAGAACATAACAAGGTGTATTGACTGCTTCTGCCCAAAAGGTCATTGGCAGTTTGGAATCAGCTAGCATGGTTCTAGCAGCCTCAATTAAAGTTCTGTTCTTTCTTTCAGCTACACCATTTTGCTGTGGTGTTCTTGGTGCACTATATTTCCTAGCAATGCCTTTAGACTCACAGAAACTGTTTAGAATATGGTTTTTAAACTCAGTCCCATTATCTGATCTAATCACCTTAACTTTTAAGTTGGATTGGTTTTCTATCTTAAGAATAAAAGATTTAACTAGCTCAGCAGTTTCATCTTTAGACCTAAGAAAGTATACCCATGTGAATCTGGTGAAATCATCAACAATGACTAAACAGTAAGCCCTTTTATTCAAACTCAGAGCACACGTTGGACCAAAGAGATCCATATGAATAAGATGAATAGCAGATGAGATTGAATTTACTTCTTTGGACTTATGAGAAGATTTGTGTTGCTTGCCTTTAAGACATGCTACACAATGATCATCACAAATGAACTCCTTTTGTGGTAAACCTCTTACCAAATTCTTTTTGACCAGCACATTCATGGATTTGAAGTTCATGTAACACATTCTTCTGTGCCAAAGAGCAGACTCATTAAATGATGCTTTGGATATTAAACAGCTTAAAGTACTTGATTTGGATAAAAGATCTGTGTCCAAACAGTAGACATTGTCCTTTCTTGGTGTTCTAAGTAAAACAAGATTTTCAGGTATTTTAAAATCCTTTGAAAGAACAATGCACTCAGAAGCTGTGAAGACAACAATATTTTGTTTATCACAGATTTGAGACACACTTAATAAATTGTACTTCAGCTGTTCAACATACAAAACATCATTGAAAAGCATATTGCCTGCTTTGACAGTACCTTTACCTGTGACCTTACCTCCCTTGGAATTTCCTCCAAATGCAACAAAACCTCCTTCAAATTCTTTGAAATTTGACAAGCATTCAGAATTGCCTGTCATGTGCCTAGAGCAGCCACTGTCCAAATGCCATCTTGTTTTATGTTGTGACCTGTGGTTGCCCTGCACAAATAAAAGCTTAGTTAGTAGTGGAGTAAACCCAAACCAAGTTGGTTTTGGGTTGTCTTTGTGCATTGACATAACTAAACACTGTCTTTGACTTCTTATACTTAGTGAGATCCACTGATGGATTCTGTGGAGAGTATTTAGTTATCACATGAGGTATCCAGGTGTTTTGTCCATCCTTTGCAATAACAGTCTCAGATGATCCATTACCAGTCCCAATTTTGAGCCTAGCAGTCTGAACTGAGTCTGTAGTGCTAACAACTTCAGAATTTGCACTAACAGTCTCAACTTTAGGCTTGGCAGTTTCAACATTTGTATTAACAGTTTCACCTGAGTTTTTGCCTTTAACACACCATATCTGTTTAAAATTTGATTTTGCTTTTGCTAAAACTTGTTTTTGGTGTGTGGACTGTTTTTTATTGACCTTGGAGAACCTGTGATCAACTGTTTTCTTTGGAACTGGTGCAACAGGGGTTTTGACCTTAAGATTTTTAGTATTTTTAACAAATGCTTGTGGCTGAACCGCAGTCTGTTTTACAACAGATGGTTTGTACAAGCAATGTCTGGCCAAATGGTTTTTCCTGCCACAATGGAAACATCTTTTGACTGTTTTGATATTAGAACCAGTTTTATCAGACCATAACTGATTCTTGTTCCTTTGATTTCCCCTTACTTGTTGTTGTTTGGGAAACTTTTGGACACCATGCTTTTGGCATGTGCAAATTGGAACAGTCTTACCCCTTTTATTACCTTTTGAGGAAGATGCAGTGTTACAGTTAGAAGGTACAGACACCTGGGGAGTAGCATGGCATACACTCATCTTCTCTTTTCCTTTCATACTGGGTTTTGGGGCTGCTATAGGTACACTCATTGTTTTGTGTCCTTTTTCAGCTTCTTTGCACTCACAGTCTTCATTTTTAATGAGATCTTCTTTAGATTCAGGACTGATTTCAAGGACAGGATCTACAGTGGTCATAGACTCATCTAATGGTTCATTAACAAGCCTATCAGCAACTTCACTCATTGGATGAATGTATTTGTTGTTGTATGGAGGTGGAGTGGCTCTGTATCCTATACCTTCTTTGGGATTGAGCTGAGATTTTACCCTATCTTTGAATTGAACTTCCATTAGGTGTTCCAGCTTTTGATTTGCCAATTTGAAGTTTCCTAGATCTATATTGACAGATTCTAGTTTCTTATTAGCTTCTAACACCTTCTGATCAGCCTCCTCTAATTTCTTATTTAGAGACTCTATTTTCTTATTCAGCTCCTTTTTCTCCCACTCATGATATATTCTATCATGTCCCATTTGAATCTCATGATCCTTATAGTCATTGATCTGTTTTTCAAGATCTTCTATGGCCTGCATATATTCATATCTCCTCTCTTCCATCTTAGCTAGAGTTTTGCACATGCTCTCATGATCTCTGTACTTTTTAACCATATTTTTGCATGTTTGAGAGCAGAGTTTAGCATTTACCTCAGATGGTAGTTCAGTGGAGGTGACATTTGATGTTTCTGCCATTAGAGCTTGATTTTGAAATTCTTCTTCTGTCTGATCACTCCAGTCAAACACATTGTCTTCTTGAGAGACAAATGCTTGTGATGATGAAGCTTGATTGGTTTGCTGGGGTCTTGGTGGCTGTTGACCTTGGGATCTGCATTCTCTGGCAAAGTGACCAAGCTTGTGACATTTAAAGCATTCAACTTTGGATTTATCAAATGCTGGTTTCCCTTCAGATCTGGCTTGAAAGTTGGATCTGCCAATTCTCTTCAGAAACCGTTTAGCCCTCATAGTCAACATTGCATGCTGCCATTTCAAGTCCATCTCCTCTAGATCATCTGGATGGATCTGTTCTAAATCTTCAACATTTAGAGCGAACAGTCCATCACTGGCAAGAAAAGCATCATAATGAACTTCAGTAGAGGTAGCATCTGCACCTGAAAAGGAATCACAACAGTTAGATTTTTCAGATGACAGTAGAGCAGTGTTATGATTATAAGTAAAGGATTTCTTTTTAGTTTCAATCTCAGTTTCAAACACTCTCAGACTGTTGTAAAGATCATCCAACTCTATTTCATCAAGAGTATCTTTGGTTCTCCATTGTGCAGCATAGACTGTCCACTCTTCTCCAAGAGATCTAAGAAATTTTCTGTTTACTTCATCTTGATCCAAGCTGACATTGGCACTCTCCAATTCACCTATCAGTTTGTTAAACCTGTCAAAAATTTGAGTAAGGTTTTCATTCTTGCCACCAGAAAAGTTCTCATACTACTGTTCAAAAGATCCTTTTGATTTCTCTTGGTGCTAGCATTGCCAGCGAATCTTTTCTCTAAAGCAATCCAAAGAGAATGAACAGTGTAAAACTTTTTAAACTGGTGTTGATAAGCATTAGGAATGGCTATCTGAAGAACTGTAAGAGCTTTCACTTCATTCATTCTAGCCTTTCTTTCAAGTTCAGTTTTTGGAGGAGTTTTTATGGGTTTGCCCTCAGCATCAAGTTCAGGATCAACTACAGGAGGAAATTCAACAGCTTCCCATATGGCATAATCAATAAATTGAATGTGCTGTTGAATCCTGAGTTTCCACATCTCAAACTCAGTGGGTTTGAGCATAGGCACTTTGAGTCCTTGCCCAGATCCACTACTGCTATTATCAAATTCCATTGCAGAAAATTAAAAATTTTAAAAGAAAGCTTCTGACTTTGAAAACAAAGAAAGACCTGTGGCTTTGGTACCACTTGTCAAGATCAAAATCACTACCTAAGATTAACTGGTTTTAATTAATCAGAGTATAAACCAATAACATTGTATTGAATCAAAGTCCAATTAAGAAGTTTGCGGAATAACACTTAATTGTTTTAAGAAAAGCTTTCAAAAAACAAATAATCACATAAACACAATCAATAATCAAATGTCATTTGTATTGTCAAACTCAATGATTACAATCACCTCTAATCTGTTTGATTAGACGAAGAACACAAATTGTTCTTAGGGTTTTACAACCTTATAGGCTTATGAAAACTTAATCAGAAAGACAATTACAACTGAATAAACTTGTACGTGCAGACTTACAATAGAAAACCTATTCTATGTATATATATTGCTTTCTGATTTGTTTCCTTGAAAAACTCTGATTTCTCTGATAGTAGATATGCTTGAATCTTCAAAATATATCTTTTCCTGAATATCAGCACTTTCGGTTTATTGAGCTGTTGAGCAGCTTGAAGTCTATCTGTTGAGCAGCTTGAGCTTTAACACTGGCAGCTTGAACTTTTGAACTAGCAGCTCGAACTTTTTCAACTAACAGCTTGAACTTTGTACTTGCACAGAAAATCTACTAACAGTCTGAGAAATCTAACTAACAGCTTGACATACTTAGAATATTTCCTAACAGGTATGAATCTCGAATAGAATGGATTGAATCTCGGAGTAAGTGAAGTGAATCTCGGATGACTCAGTATAAATCTCGAAGTGAACTTAATGAATCTCAAAGGACTTTATATGAACTTAGAATAAAGTTTTGTGAATTTCGATTGAAGTATACTTAAAACTCGATTCACACTTGATAAAACTCGAGTGACACTTGATAAACTCGAGTGACACTTAACAAATCTCGAGTGACACTTGATATATCTCGAAGTGAATTGAATGAAACTCGAATGTAGTTTTATAAAACTCGAATAATGAAGTTAAAATTTCGAATAACACTGAAAGTGGAGTATACATCGAAATTCAACCGTTTTTGAAAAATTCAAGTCCAAATCAATATATTTTTCAAAATTTGCACGAATTGATTTACAAATGACAACGAAGGCTCGTTTTGATAGCATAAACAACTTTAATGAAAACAAGTTGGCTAATTCTCAATTAAAAAGCCAAAATCGCACAATAAGTTCAAGAACATGAACCTTTTCAAAAATTCAGAAAAACTCCAATTGAAATCTGTTTGTTAGGAGTTGGAAATCAAGTCTTATATCACTAAAATTGCCTTTAAAAACGTCACACTCGATGATAAACACAAGATCTGACGCTCTATGAATCAAAAACCAATCGATAAATTCTAATTTCGACTTTTTTCGCAAAAAGTGGCCACAATTCGAGAAAAACATGTTCAAAACACTCAATTTTTGATTCACTCCCTTGGCTCTGATACCAATTGATAAAACATGATCTAGATGAATCAATAGCATTAAACATAAAGATCTATTTTATGGAATGATTGGCTTTGCACTTTACATTTTAACCAAAGAACAAAATGGCAAAGTCTATAAACATATTCCCTTAGAATTTGTTTATATATTCCTAAACTAAACTTTCTAATATTGACATCTTTAGTCCCTATACTTACCATTATAATTATTTTCATCTCTATATATTTGTTCCTAAAAGAATATGTATTTCCTTTAAAGTTTTAGCATATAGTACGATAAATGTGTATTTGTCTCTCATTTCCTTGTAACTTTGAGAACTAGAGCTTTGAAATACAATATCATTTTCTCTCTTTGTGCTTATATATATATATATATATATTGATCTTGCAATTTATACATTGATTGTTAGAATTTAGTATCAATTATGTGTTTATCAGTTGGTATCAGAGAAAAAAGACTTGCCTAAACCATCCTTTGCTATCGACTGATCCTCTAACCAACGTTGCTGAGATAAATCGTATAACCCATAATAAAGCACATTAAGGTATGGTCTCTCGATCTTTACAAAAAATATTTCATACCCAAATCTATAAATGTATATGATTGTTGTGTAATTAGACAGCCTAAATTCTTTGTTACATCTGCTACTTGATTCAGAATCATATTCTATAACATTCTCTAGTTCTAAGAAATGGAATAATAAAATTCCAAAAAGCTTAGTTCTTAGTCATAAAAATTGTTCTTCCAATACTGTCAAGGTCAAAACACTGTAACTTGAACAAATATGTGTATTGAATCGAAAATAAAGATTTCATTCAAAAAAAAAAAAGTAGTCACATGCAACTTGGAAAAACAACAAACTAGAACAAACAAAACAATATATATGATGACACTAAATTAATGACAACAAAATTAACGGCAATAATTTAAATCAAACTTAAAGAAAACACATCAATAATGCATTCAGTGACGGATTATAAAAACGAAAAAAGATCACCAGGGACGTATGTTGAAAACACACCAATAATATATAGGTTGGTTTAATTCATTATTGTTTATTCGAAGTTTTTTTCAGCTAGAAAAGAAAAACGAAATTCGACTTCAGTTTTAATTTGTTTGGTTTTAAACATAAAATAATCTGATTCTGATGAAGGCCATTATTACCTAGTTAGTATTTCTAAATTGATTACTCTTTCAATGTAACTATATTAGTTACAAGTGAACAATATTTATGTTATGTTTGACAAAACTAACCGTAGTTGTGTGCTTAAGCTTTTCATAACCGGAGATTTTAAGAACTGAAGCTTTTATAAAGATTTAAAGCTTTTAGATTTTCTAAATATGTTTAGTAAAAGTAGTTGTAGTTGTAGATTTTAATATTAAATGACATAAAAAGACATTAATATTAACTAGCATATAGAAGGTAAAAAATTAATTTTGTTTGACCAAAAGCTCAAGCCACTTGGAAAGCTAGCTTTCGTTTTTAAATAAAAAACTCAAACTCCTATCAACCAACAATACAAGAAATAACACCGATAGCGGCGACAATAAGAAAACGCGGAAACGGGTCGCTGCTATTGGCTTTAACAGCAACTAGTGTCACCACTAATACCCCCAAAAAGGCGCTTTGACTAACCGCCCCTTTAACACCTCTATCTCTTTCACCCTCTGCCTTTCGCTCTCTTTTCTCATTTTAGCGCCCCCCTTTCATCTTCTCCCTCCCGGCGATCTCTCTCACTCTATCTCTGGCCGATTGCTATTTTTTCATGTAAGCTCGTATTTTTGTCTATTTTAAAGTAAAAAATATGTAATGTGTGTGTATTGGTGTGTATTAGGTCTCTCTTTATGCTCTCGTCTCTCTCTCTCTCTCTCTCTCTCTCTCTCTCTCTCTCTCTCTACCGTCGTCTGTCTCTCTGCCCGAAGGATCTCTCTGCCAGGTATGTACTTAGTGTTAGTGCATGTTTGTATTTGTATGTATTTTGAGTATTAGGGGGCGTTTGGTTCACATATTTTTTTTCCTCTGGCATTTGCATTTTTCAGGATTTTGTCAAAATATCTGCATTATCTTTTAGGAAAAATTGCTAATCTGAAAAATGCAAGTTAACTGGGATTTAAAATCCTATGGGGGAGGTTGGGTTTTTAAATCTGCGAACCAAACACATGATTTTAAATACGCGAACCAAACGCCCCCTTGGTGTGTGTATATGTATGTATTTTGTGTATTAGTGCGTGCATTAGTGTGTTGTGTATATTAGTGTGTATTTTTTATTAATGTGTATTGTTTATATTTAGTGTGTATTTTGTATAATATTAGTGTGTATTTGCGTATGACTAGTGTATATATGTAAAAAGTGTGTAAATAATGCTTTAGGTAAAAAAAATGTACGGATTTGTTAAAATAATTAGTAGGTTTGTTTAAATAATTTTTTGGATAAAAGTTTTAGATTTATCAAAATTAAGGTTTTTTAAGTATTTGTTAAAATATTTATATAATTATTGTGTTTTTTAAGTATATATTAAAATATTTATAGACTTGTTGTGTTTTTTTAAGTATTTGTAGATTAGTTAATTGTTTATAAACTATTTATAGGTTTTATTGTGTATGTATATAGTTTATTATATAAAAAGTGTGCAATGTATGTATTGATGTGTATTGTATATATTTCGTGTGTATTATGTAAAATATTAGTGTATATTCTTGTATTAGTGTGTTTTTGATAATATTACTTAAATTTTCGTTGAATGGTTTAAGTAGATTTTAGTGTGTGGGCGTGTGTGTGTGTGTGAATTTAGTATATTAATATGTGTATTTTTGTGTTAGTGTGTGTATTTAGTGTATTAGTGTGTGTATTTATACGTATTTAGTATATTAACGTATGTATTTGTGTGTTGTGTGTGTATGTGTATATGTGTATGTAATAATGTATAACTATTGTATTAGCGTGTGTGTTTGTGTATGTTAAAGTGTATGTATTATTATGAGTAAATAATCTTTTAGGATCAAAATCGTAATTTTCTTAAATTTATTTTAAAAACCGATGGCCGGTCCTTAGATGGGGTAGTACACCCTACATTTGACTTCTAATATTTAAATATGAAATCCCATTCACCATTTCCTTTCTCTATTAACATCTTTAGTTAGATCTTCACTCAACCTCCATATCCTTCATAATTGCAAGACCACTTTATTCATCTATAAATAGAGGGTCTCTCATTCATTCATTTCCACATCTTGCAAACACAAAAATCCCCTCTATTTTTCTCTCCCAAAACCGGCCACACACACCCAAAGAAACTAAGACCTTTCTCCATTTTGTTCTTCAAAAGTTCAAGGAAGTTTTGTTGTGCAAACAATTCAAGAACACTCCTACTCATTTGCTCTCCTTTATTTCTTCAAAGTAAGTAAAAACTACTCTATTACTTCTTTTATTTATGTAATTATAAGTCTTGCATAATATATATAAACACCAACACCAACAAGTGCATCAAAAACCAAGTTTATGAACAACTAGCTTTTATTTTTAAGTTGTTACTAAAAATGTGTTTATAAAAGTATAAACACATAATGTAGGCATAAATATTATGAAAACAATGTTCACAAATGTGTTTCATAACCTTTTATACATGTGGTTTTTGAATAGACAACAAGAATCACAAGTTGTTGCAAGGTTGTGAAATTCAGATTTTCGGCAGAAACATTACACCAACTTTGAAAAATCATAACTAATTCAAAACTTAATGAAATGACTTGATTCTTGTTCCAGAATTTAGATCTATGTCTTAACTAAAGATTTGGAAGTTTTCATAATTTAACTCGGAGTTTTGAACCCCAAAATACTGTTTGGGAACCAAAAAGTCTAACAGCTCATTTATGGCCAACATAGGATTTTAACGGACCATTTCCCTAACCTAAACACCTCGAAAAGTGACCGTTTTTACCTTTAAAAATTCCTTGTATCTAGCAGTTTTATGATTATAAATATCAAAGCCCAAATCATTTGGAGCTTGGTTAAAAACAGCCACAAAGTAGGTCGAGAAACCTCGATAAAACCTAGAAAATTTTTATAAATACACTTGAAGTTTTAAACGGGTTTTTTGGCTATGGACTTGTTAAGTTTGGTGATTTAATCTTAAAAACCATCATACATGAAAATTATCATTTATAGACATTATTAAGTCCCTCATATCATTTAGGGCTCGGTTAAGTCTGTTCAAGCTTCATTTCAATTCAACGACTCGATCATCATTTTGTTTACGCTCACTACGACGGTGAGTTTTCATAGCCCCTACTTTTACTTGTTCGTATTATTTGGGGTGAGATACATGCTCAACTTCTTATTTACTATGGACACAAGTACTTGAATCATTTTACGTATTACATATATTGTTACTTCACCACCACCCTCAATCATGAACTGTTAATTACTTCGTAAACGTGAATGTTATGGATAGATCTATTTGGGTTGGCGCCCACATACGGGTTGGTCGCACCAATTGTAAATGGATGCATAATTATTTGACATTTCTTGGTATTATGGTGTTGGATACCAAATAGGGCACACAAAAGTTAAGTTTCGGGGTCATGAGACTTATGGTAATACTTAAATTATTGATTCACTTTTGTTTACAACTCAATGAAATCTTGTGTTTTCCATACGTTGTCTATTTTATCGTGTAAACCTACGAGCTCACAAACTTTATGTTGACGTATTTAGCATGTTATTCTCAGAATCATAAGGGCTAAGGTATCACATTCATGACACTCTTACAAGATTGTCAAGTTTTCGGAGTCATCAGACATTTCAAACCTCTCGCAGATTAATTTTCATAACTTAAACTTTTTGTCATGTATTTTAATCCCCGCACTAGTGAATTTGTATTTTGTGATCCTTGTAAAAAGCTATTTATATTTTATGCATTTCGAAAACGTCCCATTTAGAGGTCGTTCATTAGGTTGCATTAGTACCCAAGACTATAACTCCTACAAGAAACTAAACCATTTTGCAAGTAACTAAAACAACTATAAATGGACCCTGATAACATTAAACATGTCGGACAATACGGTTATTATCATTTCCGATTCCGAGGACGAATATGCACCAATAGAACATGGTGACACTGAATTTTACTTTGAATCGGAAGACCATCAAATCTGATCGGCGAAGAAGAAGAAGAAGACCATTCCGAACACGAGGAGGGCAACTCTAGTACCGCAGCACCAATCATTCCTCCACCACAACCACGTGTCCCATCATATGCCCCATTCAGAAACCACCCCAACGGACCGCTGATGATGTGCACACCCAGAAAAAGGTAAGAATGGAACAACAAGAGTCTATCCCAGTGCCTGCTCCCCAACCAAGCCCGCCACCACGGCAACAGGTTAACGCACGACAGTGGGGATGGATGCCTCAAACTCTAGAGTGGAGACATGAGGAGGGAATCCCCAGCCACTTTGAGGTCGGAGGACCATCCACTGAGCAAGTGCCACCACTCACCCAAGAACCCACACATCAAACCGTACCTCTGTTGGTGGCAAGAGCTGCCCGACACGACCTCCAGTTTAGGTAGCTTAGCCAAGAGGTCAGGGAGATCACAGCAAGGATTGGGCGAGAAGAGATGCAAAACACCAATATTAACTGGACAAACCAGCATGTTCACTCGATCCACCAAGACGGGTTAAACGAGCTTCGACAAGGCGCGCAACGTCGCACTGATGCAGCGGCTCAATGCTCTCAAGTACGGAGAAACCCCGGAGGCATCCCACACCTAGTGCCTCCTCTATCATTATATTTGTAGTGTATGTACTTTCTACTTAGTGTATATTTTAGTGAGGCTTGAAGTTTTTCGGGGAAACCCCGACCCTATGTTATAAAAGATTATGTATCAAGATTTTTAATGAAAAATTAAGTTTAACTATAAATCTGTGTTTGATGATATGTAGTATGACTATCTGCCTTACTAAATTTCAAACCCATAGACTTATCTTCTTACACTATGTTAATTTTCTCTGAACTTCAAGATCATGGCACCACGAAGGATGAACACAGAGGAGATTGAGCGGCTAGTGGCTCAAAGAGTTGTTGATGCAATTGCACCCCTTGTGAGCAACCGCCACAACGGTTCAGGAAGCAGTGGGGTTCTGGGAGGGGCAGAAAATAACCCGCGGGGTTGCAGCAACAAAGGTTTTGTTAGGCTGCCAACCCAGGTATTTCAATTGCACGGAAGGTGCTGTTGGTCTTACCCGTTGGTTTGAGAAACTGGAATCCGTTTTCCAAGTCAGCAATTGCACAGAAGAAAACAAAGTGAAGTTTGCCACTCACACACTGCTAGATGGAGCCCTTACTTGGGGGAACTCCTACGTTCAATCAATAGGCATTGATGTGGCCTATCAACTCCCATGGGCAGAGTTGAAACAAATGATGACTGATGAGTACTGCCCAAGAAGCAAACTCCAAAAGATGGAAGCTGAGTTTTGGAACTTGTCCATGAAGGGGACGGATATCACGGGTACACCAACAGGTTTCATGAGCTGAGTCTTATATGCCCCAGGATGGTTACCGTGGAATACAAAAGAGTTGAACGATACATCTGGGGACTCTCTCCCCAGATACAAGGGAATGTAACCTCCTCCAACCCAAAGACAATCCAGAACGCCATCCGAATGGCACACAATTTTATGGAGGAGGTAGTACGGCAAGGGGCAGCGGTTGCCAAGAGTTCAGATAACAAGCGGAAATGGGAAGACCGCTTAGGAAAGAATTCAGGGAACCAACAGAAGAAGAAAGAGACAATCAAGGCCTACGTGGCAGGGTCTGAGTCAAATAAAAGCTACACCGACAACAAACCTTATTGCAGCAAGTGTAACTACCATTCCAATGGCCAGTGTATAAATCCATGTTGTAAGTGCAAAAGGCAAGATCACCTGACTATGGATTGCAGAGTTTCCAACTCTGGAACCAACAACGAGCCTCAGAAAGGGTGCTTTGAATGTAAGAACATGGAGCACTACAGAAAAGATTGCCCGAAGTTGAAGAATGTCAGAGGAGCTCAAGGAAGAGCTTTTGTTATGGGAATTTGAGAAGCGAGGCAGAATCCCGACGTGGTCACGGGTAGGTTCCTTCTCAACAACTCTTATGCATTCATACTATTTGATACCGGTGCTAATAGGAACTTTATATCCACTAAATTTAGTAAGCAGATAAATGCCACACTTACCCCATTAAGTGTCACGTATGCTATAGAGGTTGCTGATGGTAAGACACTTAAAACTAATAATATAATTCGAGGATGCTTTTTAGAATTAGTAGGTTAACTATGTGAAATAGATTTGTTGCTTATTAAACTGGGGAGTTTTGACGTGTTTATATGCATGGATTGGTTATCGAAAAACCGTGCAGAAATCGTGTGTGACAAGAAGACGGTGTGCATACCATTGGCCAATAAGAAGATCCTAACTGTCCAAGACGAACGAAGAAACACCAAAGTAAGCATCATCACCAGCCTCAAGACCCTAAAGTGTCTGCAAAAGGGTTGTCAGGCAATTCTAGTCCATATGACGGAGAAGGAGCCGAAGGAGAAGCGGCTCGAAGATATTCCTAATGTCTGTGATTACCCGAACGTCTTTCCAGAAGACCTGCCTGGACTCCCACCATCAAGAAAAGTCGAATTCCAGATCGACTTAGTGCCAGGAGCGGCACCAGTGGCTCGAGCTCCATACCGTTAGCCCCATCAGAAATGTAGGAATTATCCAATCAGCTGCAGAAGCTCTTGGATAAAGGGTTTAACAGACCGAGTTCCTCACCCTGGGGAGCTCCAGTTTTGTTCGTAAAGAAGAAGGATGGAATCTTCAGGATGTGCATCGACTACCGAGAACTAAATAAGCTTACCATAAAGAACCGGTACCCTCTCCCACGGATCGATGACCTATTTGACCAACTCCAATGATCGAGCTTCTATTCAAAGATCGACGTGAGGTCTGGTTATCACCTGGTCAGAGTCTGCGAGGAGGATATTCCAAAGACAGCTTTCAGAATCCGATACGGTCATTATGAATTCCAAGTGATGCCATTTGGATTGACCAATGCACCAGCAGTAGTCATGGACATCATGAATCGGGTGTGCAAACCGTACTTGGATAATTTCGTGATTGTCTTCATAGATGACATCCTAAACTATTCACGAAACAAGAAGGATCATGAGCAACATTTGAGGCTAATTTTGGAGTTATTGGAGAAAGAACAACTGTATGTCAAGCTTTCAAAGTGCGAATTTTGGCTAAAAGAAGTAAAATTCCTCGGTCATGTGATCAACAGTAAAGGAATTCAAGTTGACCCTATGAAAATTGAAGCCATCAAGAATTGGGCAACTTCTAGAACCCCCACGGAGATACGCCAGTTTCTAGGTCTTGCCGGGTATTATAGGCGATTTACCGAAAACTTCTCAAAGATCACCGGATCTCTAACAGAATTGACCCGAAAGGACATTAAGTATGATTAGGGTGATGACTAGGAGACAACATTTCAGTTGTTAAAGCACAAATTGTGCAGTACGCCTATTTTATCCTTACCCGAAGGAAGCGAGAATTTTGCAGTTTACTGTGATGCTTCACACAATGGGTTGGGATGTGTGTTAATGCAGAAAGATAAGGTCATAGCCTACGCTTCACGACAACTTAAGGATCACGAGGTGAATTACACAACGCATGACTTAGAGCTGGGAGCTGTAGTTTTTGCCCTCAAAATATTGAGACATTACTTGTACTATACAAAGTGTACTGTATTCACGGATCACAAGAGCCTTCAACACATCTTGAACCAGAAGGAATTGAATATGAGGCAGCGCCGTTGGATGGAATTGCAGAGTGACTACGATTGTGAAATTCGTTATCACCCGGGAAAAGCTAATGTGGTTGCCGACGCTCTGAGCCGAAAGGAACGAGCGAAGCCGTTAAGAGTACGAGCCCTAGTCATGACCATTCAGCCAAACCTTCCATCCTTATTTCATGATGCGCAAATGGAAGCCGTTAAGGAGGAAAATGTGAAGAATGAAGCCTTGAGAGGAATGGATAAACAGTTTGAGATAAGGGCTAATGGGAACCGACACTTCATGAATAGAATCTGGTTACCCAGCTTTGGTGGAGTAAGAAAGTTGGTCATGGATGAAGGACACAAGTCAAGGTATGTCGTGTTATCAACGACATTATGGGCGACTTCAGGGGAAACGATATTAACCATGACGAAGGGAAATCAAATCCAGAGGACAGAGGTGTCGATGAAGGATTTCTTAAGTTGTTAGAAGAAGTCAATACCGAATTATATCCTGGTTGTACTTAGTTTTCTTCCCTCGACTTTTTAGCAGAACTGATGCATATCAAGGTGAGCAACAAATGGACTAATAGTTCGTTTGATCAGCTCCTTGCATAATGTAGCTAAAAAGAAACTACAAAAGATTGGTTTGGCTTATGAGTCGATACACGTGTACAAAAATGATTATTTTATCTTCTAGAAAGAAGATAACTCGTTATAGTATTGTCATGTTTGTAATGAGAATTGATGGGTCGATAAAGACACAGAGGGTAAGCTGGTAGCTCATAAGGTGTTACAATACTTTCCTTTGACCCCCCCCCCCCACCAGATTACAACGTTTGTATTGTTCAAAATACACGACAAAAAATATGCTTTGGCACAGTACCCGACGATTAGAAGAAGGTATGATGTGTCATGTCATTGATGGATCATCATGGAAAGAATTTGATATAGAGTACCCTAACTTTGTGAGAGATCCTCGAAACGTACGTCTAGGGCTTGGAGCTGATGGTTTTAATCCATTTGGTAACATGAGTTCGGCTTACAGCACGTGGCCGGTTGTACTGACCACATACAATTTGCTACCATGGCTATATATGAAAGAGTCCTCATTCGTGTTGTCCTTGTTGATTCCCGATCCTAAATCACCGGGGAAAGACATGGATGTTTTCCTTATGGCGTTGGTGGAAGAGCTTAAACAGTTGTGGTACTCAGGTGTACATACTAAAGACGCGGCAACGAACACATTTAAAATGAAAGCGCTGTTGTTATGGACAATAAACGACTTTTGAACTCGTAATAGTCTATAGGGTTGGAGCGGACAAGGGTACAAAGAATGCCTGACTTGCAATGAAGACACTCCTTCATGTCGTGTAACAAATAAAATCACATATGTTGGTCATTGTCGATTCTTAGATCCTAACCACCTATGAAGAACGAGTTTGGAGTTCAACGGGCAACATGAATCAAGTGTCGCTTTGAGATAATTTAATAATGATGAAATAACAGCTTAACTAAATCGTCTACCGACTCGTACACCAGGAAAACCTCCCGACTTTGGAGGTGTTAAGAGAAAACGAGAGGTTTTCGAATTGAACTAGACTAAATGAAGTATATTCATTGAACTCGAGTATTGGTCTTCTCTTAAGTTGAAGCACAACTTAGATGTCATGCATATCGTGAAGAATATGTGTGATAGTGTTTTGGGTACTTTTTTGATAAATGATAAGTCTAAAGACACGTCAAAGGCACGACTTGACTTGGAAAAGCTGAACATTCAGAAATTGTTATGGTTGCAAAAGAGGTGTAACAAGTTATTTAAGCCCCATCTAAAATATCTTTCACGGATGCTGACCAAAAACTTTTTTGTCAATTAATAAAAGGTGTTAAATTGCCTGATGGGTTTGGATCTAACATGCACAAGAAAGTGACAGATAATGATACTAACATTGCTGGGTTTAAGTCTCATGACTGTCACATTCTTATGCAACGTTTGATACCGATTGGAGTTAGTGCTTTTTTGGTCAAAGATATATACACACCAATAGTAGAGCTTTGTATGTTTTTAAGCAAATTTGTACACTGTTGGTGAAGGATATGAGGAACTCTAAGGAAGCCATGATGACAATTTTATGAAAATTAGAAATGATATATCCTCCAGCGTTTTTTGACATTACGGTTCATTAGTTTTGTATCTACCTGATGAAGCGCTTTGTAGAGGTCCGATATATATGAGCTAGAGATATCCGTTTGAAAGCTATATGAAAAAATTGAAGTGATATGTCAGAAATAAGGCGAGACCTGAAGGTTCTATAGCTAAGGGTTACGTTGCCGAAAAAGCTTTGGCATTTTGTTCAATGTATCTTCAAGATATCCAGACTAAATTCAATCGCCCTGAAAGAAATGAAGATGTTGTCTTTGAAGAAAAAAAATATGTGGGTGTTCGAGTCTAAATGTCGACCGATATGTGCAGGGGAAGTGAAACATCTTGATGTAACAGACAAAAAAACCCTAGAATGGTTTTTTCTCGATAATTGTGAAGAAGTCAGAGACTATATGAAGTAAGTATTCCCATCTTTAACTTTTTATCTTCTAATTTTTTACTTTTTCCTCATTTACTAATTCTAAATCTTTTTTTCTTCAATGTAATGAATTCAAAGCAAAAGATCCACAAAGTAATTTGAAAACTATCCAGAAGGTAATACAACATAACAAACATATATGCTTGATTTTTAATACCGATTAAAAAAATAACACATAATTGACGTTTGCCAGGTCTTTGGGATGCAAAAACAAAATTCTTCATTATACCACAAAGAGTTGTCGGCTCTTTTATTAATATCGTATCAAACATAACACATAATTTATGTTTTCTAGGTCTTTGAGATGCAAAAACAAAATTCTCCATTATACCACAAAGAGTTGTCAGGTCTCTAATTAGGTGCGCATGTAAAGGTATACAATTATCCCAGTAGACAAGCCATTGATTTTTTAGAACGTATTGGGTTCCAGACGGGGACATATAAAAGGAGTTGGACATAAACCTTTTGGAACGGCGACTTCTAGTGCATACTTACCAAGAAAGACCTCACGGCCATTAGAGGTAATTACTTATAATTGATGATAATGAGACATTTTTATATAATACATGTATTGTATTATATAAGTCATTTTTATATAATACATGTCTTATAATTGATGATGATCATGGGTATGTACAAGTCGGTATTGGTTAAAATTACTTGTGACGGGTCTTAATGAGTTAGCATGATACATGTATACTTGTAACTGATTATGATGGGTCGTTATAAGACATATTTACTTGGCACACGCCATGATGGGTATGCATAGGTCTGTATTGGTTAAAATTACTTGTGACGGGTCTTTATGAGTTAGTATTATAACACCTTGTTTTCTTAATTGTGCGTTTATGTTGCAATTTGCGTTTTATGATGTAATTTGTGAATTTAAATGAAGTTAATTACAAAATAATGCAATTAAGTAATTAAAATTATTAAGTTAAGCTAGATAAGTGTTATGAATTATTAATAAAGCACCAAATTCAAAGAAAAAGATAAACAAAAGATTGTTGCTTAAAATGAGAAAATATGAAAATAGAGAAATTTAAATACCCAAATGATGGGTCATCTGCTTGTATCACTCATCAAACAAACCCCTGCCTATTCTCCTTGTCCAGTTTCAGTTCCATCATCTTCGAACTTAAGATCATCACCATTTTTGCAACAAATTGAAGATTTAGTTCAAGAAATTCATCTACAAGCATCAAGATTCTACAAACTTTCAAGGTAATTACATATTTAGAAACTTAAAATGTTAGTGTGTGTACTATGTGTGAATTTGTGGGTTACGGTTTTAGAGCTACAAACCGAAATGCGAAAAGCTTTGGCCGTCGGCCAAGGCTTGTGTTCATGTATAAGTGTTTTTATTAACCATTTGACACCCCAATCATCCTTTAAAATCATCTTAAAAGTTGCTTGAATGAAAGAAAAACAGTAAGAAGAGAAGCTGAATATGTGTGTGTTTGCATGTAACTCAATACCGAAACCTTCATGGGTTTCGGTAATACCAACAGAGAAGAACCGAAATCCAGTGAGTATTACTGAAACCTATAGAAACTAAGTGAGGGTACCGAAACCCAGTTGAAATACCGAAACCAAGAAAGTTACTGAGACCCACATGTATGTGTGTGTGTGTGTATATATATATATATATACACATACATACATACATATATATGTATGTATGTACTAATATATGTATGAATGTACCGAGACCTCTATGCTTAACCGAGTAATATTGAAACTTTCATATGAAACTACTGAGACCTCTATGCTTAACACTTCAGACTATCGAAACCTTACAAGGTTTCGGTAAATTATATATCTCGGGTGTGTGCGGCGGGTGTAAATATATGTATGTATGTACTAATATATGTATGAATGTACTGAGATGTATGCAAACATGCGTGACTATGTGGGTATAATAAAAAAGAAATTTGCAGAGGGATATATATATATATATATATATATATATATATATATATATATATATATATATATATATATATATATATATATATATATGTATACATAAGTATTTCCTTTATTTATTTCTTTTCTTTTTCATTTTATATATATATATATATATATATATATATATATATATATGTATATATATATATATATATATATATATATATATAGATTGAGGTTCAATTGAGAACTTTTATGCATCGAGAACCTTGAGGAAACTTTGTGCGTCGGATAATAATACCATGGTGCACAAAGGGCATTTAGGGAAAACTAAAGATATGGTAATTAATTTATTTTTAAAAATCATAAAAGATACTTAGGAGTTACATTTTGAATTAAAATCTCATAGTAACTAAATTCCTCATTTTCCTCCACATTTCTCTCTCTCTCTCTCTCTCCCCCTCTCATTTTCTCTCTAATCGTGTTCTTCATGATTTTGATAGTGATGATGATTTGAATACGAATATTAACGGTGAACAACGATGATGATGAACATGAACAAAAGATGCAACCGATGATGATTATGAAGAACACGATGCATAAATGGATGATGAACGATGAATAATGATGATGCATAGATGGATGATGAACAATGACGATGCATAGATGGATGATGAACGATAACGAAAAATGATGATGTATAAATGGATGATGAACAATGACGATGCATAGATGAATGATGAACAAGTTGAACACGATGCATAGATGAATGAAGAATCGAACGACGAACACGATGCATAGATGAACGATGAACAAGTTGAACATGATGCATAGGTGTATTTTTTTTTGTTAAATGCGTCTTTTTTTTTGAACACGATGCATAAATAAACATGATTAACGATGAAATGCATCGATCTCCATCATCTTTTTTTGAATTTGTGTAATTATTGTTAAATTTGGAAATGTATCAATTGAATTTATTTAACATTTATTATTTGATTATTTGTTGAAATATTAAATTTAATGAGATATGCACATTCCCCAAAATGCCCTTCCTTGTTTGTTTCTATAATGCACAAGATGCATAAAATTGTCCAACTATTTACTCTTTTGCCATTAATCTAATCCATACAATTTTTTGATCTAATGGATGATATAGGTTCTTTTGTACCTCGATGCATAAAAGTTCTTAATTGAACCTCCCTCTATATATATATATATATATATATATATATATATATATATATATATATATATATATATATATATATATATGTGTGTGTGTGTGTGTGTGTGTGTGTGTGTGTGTGTGTGTGTATAATAGACCAAAATTTAAGTCAAGTATAAAGTCAAATATGTGTATATAAGAGTGAACAAATTATATAGATATAGCAACCATCATATATATAATTCTATATTTATAAGTTGGTTGACTATAAATATATGTTTGGACCCAATTAGGTGGCCATTGGCCAAATTTAATTGTCATTAAAAAGTTACAAAACATTTAGCAATAATATACGTTCAAAGCCTTTTTAATTATAAACTGGTTGTATTGATTTGCTATATATATATTTTGTAATGTAAATTATAGACACTCCGTGTACGTCATATTTTAAATTAAAGCATGTAAATTCGGTTATGAGCCAAAGCTAAGTGCCAGAGTTTATTTAAAGTGTCAAAGCCTTCAGAAACAGAGCAAAGCTATATTGAGTCAAAAGTTATAATTCAAGCCTAGATAAATCCGAGCAATCATTTCAGAGCATTATAAAGCCATAAATATTAGTGCAAGCACAGCAGTACAGTGTGTGAAGGCGAAAACTGAGGTGTAGGCGGTGCCTAGTTTAGCCAGAACACGCATCTGTTCTATTAATATGCGTAAATTATTGCTTTCTGCTTATCTTTCGGCATTTATACAGCAACATCTGTTTAAGCATATCTTTGTGCATTCATGAGCATTTTACATTACTGCAAGCAACTCTGATGCTCACCACTATCCCAAGCATTTATGATGGTAGCTAGCCCCGTATCACCGACTGATCATCGGAAGCGGTAACCCTAGTGGTGGCATCTCCTTTTCAGTGTGCAATGTCTCAATTTGTGCAAGCATTCACTCTGGTATAAGCATTTACAAGCAAGCAAGAAAGCATGATTTTTGAGTAGCCTTTATTGGCATATTTCTTTTAGCCACATATCTTACATGCATCATGAATTCTGTTAACTCACTAAGCAATTAGCTTACAGTTTCTACTCACCATTTTACAGGAAAAGGTAAAGAGCAAGCTGAACCATCTGCTTAGGTCTATTTTCTGATCAACCCAGAGGACTTTAGCTCACTATTCAGCTTGTGGTATAGTATTGAGCTGCTTTGGGATCTGGGTAGCTGCTTTATTTATTGTGATGTATTAGCAACTTAGCAATGAACCTTGTAGCACGTGTAGTCATGACTGTATTGTAATACTTTATTTAGTTCTTATGCAAGCTTTAGACTTAATGTGATATATTATGGTTGTTGTTATTTATTCCTGGGATTAAGCAAGCGTGTTTAAAGCAAGGATGTGACAGGATGGTATCACAACATTAGTTTGAGGGATTCTAGTGTTAGCAATAACACTTGGACTCAAATTTTAAGCAAAGATATTAGCTTTAAATATCTAGGCTTTAACTTGAACTTAGACAGGCTTTGACTTTACTTTAGGAATTGGGCATATGGGGTAGAATAGGAGTATACTGATTCTTATGCAAGCACTATTCATTTTAATTTAGAATATGTCTGGATCTGGTGAAGGAGCTGGAGGTGGACTCACTCCTGAACAGATCATGCAAATGATGCAAACTATGCTCAATGAGAACAATGAGCGTCAGGCCAAATTTTTGCAAGACCAGTTTCGTGCTCGCAATGAAGCCGAAACCGACGACACTGACGAGGAGGACATTCCTGTAGTCCCTCCTAAGGGCTGCAATTTTCGTTACTTCAAAGCTTGCGGAGCACAACCTTTCAAAGGAGCTGCAAATTCTATCGAGGCACTCGAATGGGTCACTGGAATTGAGCACATATTTCTTATTAGTGACAACACTGAAAAGTCAAAGGTCAGCTTTGCTACTACGCTATTCGAAGGTGGCGCTGTTATGTGGTGGAAATCTCAGGAGAATATGCACGGAGCCAACTGGATTAAGTCCCTATCTTGGGATGACTTGAAAGTGATTTTCTTTCGACAGTACTGCCCAGCTAATGAAAAGAAACGTCTTGAGGAGAAATTCATGTCTCTTACTCAAGGAACCAAATCGGTGACTGAGTGTGAGATTGAATTTACTCGTCTTAGCCTACTGTCTGACTACCAAGTGGCTACTGAGGAACGAAAGATCGACCACTTTCTTATCGGTCTGCATCCCGAGTACCAGAAATTTTTGAAGCACCAAAGGTACTCCAACTATGATGAAGTTGTTGAAGCTGCCCGAATTCTCGAGCAAGACTTTATCCGCGCTGGAGGAGTTCCTACCTCATCTTTCAACCCGACTTGTCCATCACCGCCTAAGAAGTCACGCACTGGAAGCTATTCTGGATCTTCATCCAGATATTCACCACAGCAGTCACAATCCCAGCATTTTAGTTCACCATTGGCCCAGAGAACTCGTTCCTATGCGGTACATTCTGAGCCGAGGCAGTGTCGCCGTTGCCATAAGTCTCACATTGGGTGTTGTAACCCCCAATGATGTGAGATGCTATATATGCAACTAAATAGGGCATAGAAGTGATGAGTGTCCTAACAAGGTTACCGTGTGCAACAATTGTTTACGCCCTGGGCATACCGAGCGGGCATGTACGCATCCGTTCAGCCTAGTTTATCTGAGTGGGAACATCATCCACGACTGTAACAGCAACAACCCTGACCTCAGCAACAACAACAACAACCACAACAACAAAGACAACACCAATCGGCCCGACATAGTAGATCACGCGGAGGTTCTAATCGCCGTAATGAGCCATCACGAAGTCAGAACCGAGCATTTCAAATAACGGCCGAAGAAGCGAAGGAAATACCAGACGTGGTATCTGGTATGTTTCTTGTTAACTCTGTACCTGCTAGCAATATATTCGATTCAGGAGCCAATCGCTCTTTCATATCAAGTTCATTTTCATATAAACTTGGAATTACTCCGAGCACTCTACCTGTAATCTTTGATATCAAAACGGCTAGTGATGTAAGCGTGTCCTGTGAAGACCTCCCCTTACGGGGCAGTCCTCAGAGTCTAAGTCCCACATCATGCAACACGATATCAATCATAACTAAGATATAGTAATTATATTGCGGAATTTCAAATTACAAGTACAAAATATTAGGAAAAGTTTAATACAATTTTAGTTCAGATTTAGAGAATTTTGCGTAGAGTCTTTCATTTCTCAATAACTCTAGCAGTTGACACAGATGAACAACATGATCAGCCTCCGTTTTGGAGTAAATCAGAATATCGTCTATAAACACGATTACTGACTTATCGAGCATAGGCTTGCACACGCGATTCATGAGATCCATGAACGCTGCTGGTGCATTTGTTAAACCGAAAGGCATTACGAGAAATTCGTAATGACCGTATCTTGTTCGGAAGGCTGTCTTTGGAATATCCTCATCTCTTACTTTCAGCTGATGATACCCAGAACGGAGATCGATTTAGGAGAAATAACTTGCTCCTTATAACTGATCAAATAAATCATCGATTCTGGGCAGAGGATACTTATTCTTGATAGTGACTTTGTTCAACTCACGATAACCGATGCACACACGGAGAGTTCCGTCTTTCTTCTTAACGAATAAGACAGGTGCAACCCACGGAGATGAACTAGGTCGGATAAAACCCTTTTCTAACAGATCTTGCAATTGCTTTGACATTTCCTGCATCTCTGCAGGCGCAAATCTATAGGGAGCTTTAGCAATTGGAGCCGCACCAGGAACTAAGTCAATGCCGAATTCGACTTGACGTTCTGGTGGCACTCAAGAAATATCATCAGGAAATACGTCTGGGAACTCACAGACGATCGGAATATCGGATATAGATTTCTTGCTGTCTTCAGAGACAGTTTCAGACGACACATAACACAGATAGGATTCATGACCCTTAAATAGATATTTATTCGCTTTCTCAACAGAAAATGAGCAGTGAGCACCTTTTCGCTTGTCGCCTTTGATTTCTAACACTCGGCCGTCTGAAGTCTTGATTCGGATGATTCGGCGGTTGCAGACAATCGTAGCTTCGTTGTTCATTAACCAGTCCATGCCGATAATGATGTCGAACTCTTTTAACGGAATCGGAATAAGATCGAGGTTGAATACGATGTTATTCACAAGCAAAGTGCAATTACGATACACGGAATCAGCCATAACGTAATTGTTACTGGGCGTCTCAATATCAAGTACTACGGAAAGCTTCGATGGAGATTTAGACAGTGTTCGAGCAAAAGTAGTCGATATAAAGGAATGACTAGCACCAGAATCAAATAGTACACGAGCAGGTATCGAATTTAGCAAGAACGTACCGGTAACCACATCAGGGGTTTCTTTTGCTTCCTCCGCTGTTATCTGGAATGCACGAGTTCTTGCAGTTTGAGTTGCGACTGAACTTTTCATCGTAGAACCTCCAGCTGATGATTGCGATTGGCCTCGATGTCCACTCTGACAGTGATACATAAAATGTCCACGCTCTTTGGCATTTTGCACATCCAAGAACACCCGCTGGGGACATCTTCGCTGCTGTGGCCGATCCTGCCTCATACATAAACAGTCACATCATTGGGATTGCACATTCCCATGTGTGATTTCCTACATCTTTTACAGTATCGGGGCTCATTCGTGAGAGAGTAAGCTTGAGCTTTCCGAGGCGAACTGTATTGTTGAGACTGCTGGGGTTGCTGAGTTTGAGATTTGTTGGGCTTAAAGAATCTTCCGAATCTCTGTTTCTTTGGGGGAGATGGATATGTCGGGTTCGCTAATGGAGCATAGAGTTGATCGCCATACTCTAAAATTCCCCTCTCGATCTGTCTTGCAACTTCAACCATCTCTAAGTAACTCTTATACTATATCGCGCTCATCGGGTGTTGGTATCTCGGATTAAACCCTCCGCGAAATGTATACATTTTTCTTTCCTCTGTGGCTACTTGATATGAGGAATAGCCACAGAGCCGCGAGAATTCATGCTCGTACTCGTCAACAATCTTGGTTACCTGAGTTAGTTGCATCAGTTGAACCTCCACTTTGTCTTGTTGGTCAACAGTAGAATATTTCGCATTAAACATATCGAGGAACTGATCCCACTCTAAAGTTTGGATGGACTCCTCGCCATAAATACTTCTCTGGGTTTTCCACCAGGCACCGGCAGCGCCGACGAACAAAGCAGATGCATAACTCACTTTCTTTGATTCTAAGCAATCGGAGATTCTGAATATTTCTTCAGTGTGGCTTATCCAATCCATCGCCTGGATTGGGTTGACTGTACCCTCAAAGTTAAGGGCACCGCTCGCTTTAAAATCTTTACTGAAAATTAAAATCATTTAACTATCAGTTTATAGACTTAGATCTATGTACCCTTATTCCCATCCTAACAGTCTGTACATCCTATCTCAGTTCAAACCACCTAAATGATTGATACATATGCATTGCTTCAGTTTGAGACCAAGTATTACTCACGTAATACTTGATCCACTAAACTATGGGCTCTGATACCATCCTGTGAAGAACCTCCCCTTACGGGGCAGTCCTCAGAGTCTAAGTCCCAAATCAGCAACAACGATATTCCACTTCATACCTAAAACTAAGATAGTGTAATTATATTGCAGAATTTCAAATTACAAGTACAAAATACTAGGATAAGTTTAATACAGTTTACAGTTTTCAAATTAAACTTATAAAGGGTACAAGACTAATCTAATTCATGTCATCATACAATCAAATCAAATCTACCCAGACCACCACAATCATCATCTGCTAATCTGTACCAAAAAGGTTTGTTGAGTAGTGTTCTATGAAAACATCAACTTGATTCTTGTAAGACCAAAGAACTAGGTCCAGCAGGTGCTTTTCCTTTATCTTTTCCTGTAAAAAGGTCAAACAACAACTATAAGAAATGCTTAGTGAGAATATAGATTTTCAGTTTACATGCATTATCAAGCGGATCATGGGTCTAGCGTGATATATCTTGACTGCCGCTACAGCCACTCATGATTGAGACATAGTAGTCATAGAGTCGGATGATGTTCAAGCCACGCTCACGCTTTAATTGTGGGGATCAGCCACATACTGGGCTAGCTACCAGTAATTCAACATGGCGGAACATCGGAGTATCATTACCAAGTTCAATAGAACTGGTGAAATAGCATGGTCCAGAACAATAGACCATCAAAGCTAATCATTCTAAGCTGAATTGATATGTCAAAGGTGCGAGCAATAATGAAAGCATAAGTCATCAAGGTCATGATAGCAATAAACTCATAGCGATATCTGAAATAAACTGTAAGTACAATGTCATGCGGAATGATAAATCAAATAGCTATCATGATCCACAGGGCATCACCTAACCATGGTGAGCACAGGTCACAATCCAGCTGATCATGTATGAATGTCAAATTAATTTATCATCAACAATATGTCTCAACCGGAATCTAGCATGTAAAGTTGAATATCTATAACTCACAGATTCTGTGGTCTTTATCAAGCTGATTTAAAATCCACCACCTGAGTTATCCCAGGATTTTATCTTTAAATCTTTGTCAATCTGATCTCTGGCTTTTCTTTCAAATCTGAGACCCTCTTTCAATATCTTTAAATCTTTAGTTCTTTGTTCAGAATTTATCTGAACCTGTCCAGAATTATATCATATCAATATCATTAGCTTTTAGCTTTAAAATCTTTATTTAATATGATTCTGATAACTGATAACTCATCAATCATTTTGTTCATTTTCTTTGAATTCTCAAAAGATATATATATATATATATATATATATATATATATATATATATATATATATATTATGTTGCTTTATTTATTGTTCTTTCATCATATAATCATTATTTTAAAAGCATCAAAATAGGAAATCCGAATTTAGACAACCGGATTCGGACCATCCGAATCAAGCATCCAAATTCGGACCGAGCTGGCTAATCCGATTTGTCATCCGAACTGGGTAACCGAATTTGGGACCATCTGGATTCGGACCGAAATGGCCATCCGAATTGGCTCTCGGACCGAACTAGGATCATCCAAATCCGGACCATCTTTCATCCAAAGTAAACATTTCATCCGAAATAGGTGTTTCATCCGAATTCGGATCCCATACTTATAAGTTTCCAGAAATTGTTCTTGGTGTTCTATACATTATTCATACGGATTTTTAACAAAATTTCATTAAACTCATTTTCATTAACATGCAACTTAATATAATGTTATATTATCATATTTGGGTTGTTTTATACAATTTTCTTTATCATAAACACAATAAATCTACTAAAATCGTCCAAAAACTAATATTTTTGCCAAGAACACATATTTTTACAAAAATTCAGGTTTTCACTTAATTGGATGATCCAACTCATAATTTCTGTTTCTATATCTTCTAATGACTTATATTCGTCATTTCTAACAATTTAATCTAACATGCAACATCAAATTTCGTGTTATAATTCTTGGATTTTCGGTTCTTCACAAAACCGAACCAAACTTGTAATTTTAAATGGATTTACCTCAAATTCTTTGTAGTTTCTTGTTGTTTGATGCTTCTTATAACCCTTCTTGTCTTAATTCTTCAATTAATTGCAAACTTTATGAATTTTTTATGAAGAAAATGATGTTGCCGTAGGGATTAGGAGAGAGAGTAGAGAGAGATTGAATTTCTTAATTATGTGTTAAATGAGCTTTAAGTCTCATTTTGGTTCTTTTATATATTTCAACTTTGGTAATAAGTGCAATTAACCCCCTCCACTTTTGTATAATACATCTCTTTAATTTGATAATTTAAATAATTTATAACATAAATATAATTTAATTAAATAATTTCATACTTAATTAAATTTACTAATTAAATAATGTAATAAAATTACATTATTAGCTCAAAATCAGATATTACATGTTTGGCCAAAAGCTAGGTTGTTACATGTCCACCGATAAAATCTACCGCGACTGTATTATTCTTCTCGACAATTGCACGTTTCAGCTTGACCTTATTCCGATGGACTTTCACGATTTCGACGCCATCGTGGGTATGGATTGGCTTGTTCACCATGACGCCAACATTATTTGCAAGAAGAAGTTAATAAAGCTCACTACTCCAGATGGCCGCAGTATCTGCATCTATGACGACAGAAAGAAAGTTGACTTATGCTTGATCTCTGTATTGAAAGCTAGGAAGCATATAGCAAAGGGTTGCACGTCTTACTTAGCATATGCAATAGATGCTAAGTCCGAAAAGAAAGATTTAGCTGAGGTACCGATAGCCTCAGAGTTTCCCGATGTCTTACCCGAGGACATCTCTGGACTCCCACAAGACCGTCAGGTGGAGTTCAGAATTGATTTAGTGCCAGGCGCGACACAAATTGCTCGAGCCCCGTATAGAGTTGCACCTGTAGAGATGCAAGAAATGATGAAGCAGTTGCAAGAGCTGCTTGATAATGGGTTCATTCGACCAAGTTCATCTCCCTGGGGAGCTCCTGTTTTGTTCGTTAAGAAGAAAGATGGGACTTTTCGAATGTGCATTGATTATAGGGAGCTGAACAAGGTAAGAATCAAGAATAAGTATCTGTTACCCAGAATAGATGATCTTTTCGACCAGCTTCAGGGAGCAGTTACTTCTCATAGATCGATGTTCGATCTGGGTATCATCAGCTCAAAGTGCGAGAAGAAGATGTCGCCAAAACGGCTTTCCGTACCAGATAGGGGCATTACGAGTTTCTTGTAATGCCCTTTGGCCTCACAAACGCACCTACGACATTCATGGATCTGATGAACCGTGTTTGTAGGCCAATGCTTGATAAGTCTGTTATCGTCTTTATAGACGATATTCGAAAACTGAAGCTGAGCATGCTGTGCATCTTAGAGAACCGCTAGAGTTGTTGCGCAAGGAGCGGCTTTATGCCAAGTTCTCTAAATGCGAATTTTGGTTGCGATAGGTGCTCACAATCTCGATTTATTCATTTTAAGCTTATCTTTTCTTTAAATTCCATGCTCAGAGTTAACTTGCTAATCTTGTATCTTATTAGATACAATTCCTTAGACATGTGATATCTGGTGAAGGAATCTCTGTAGATCCTTCTAAGATAGAAGCCATTCAAAGTTGGGAAGCTCCCAAATCCTCCACTGAAATTAGAAGTTTCTTGGGATTGGCGGGTTACTACTGTCCATTCATTAAGGACTTCTCAAAGATAGCGGTGCGTCTTACCTCTCTTACTCGCAAGAATATTCCCTTCATTTGGGAAGAAGCTCAAGAAATCGCGTTCCAAACTTTAAAGTAGAAACTCACCGAAGCACCTATTCTGGCCTTACCCAAAGGCAATGAAGACTTTGTGGTCTTCAGCGATGCTTCATATTAAGGGCTCGGGTGTGTTCTGATGCAAAGAGGCAGAGTCATAGCATATGCTTCTCGCCAACTCAAGGAGCATGAAAAGAGTCAGCCGACTCATGATCTTGAACTTGCTGTTGTGACTTTTGCGTTGAAAACGTGGCGTCACTATCTCTATGACACCAAATGCCAGTTATATAAAGATCACAAGAGTCTTAAGTATAATTTTAGTCAAAAGGAGCTCAACATGTGCCAGCGACGCTACTTGGAACTCATATAATACTATGACTGTGAGATTCTGTATCACCATGGCAAAGCAAATGTGGTTGCCGATGCACTGAGTCGTAAATTTTACTCTACCAAATGTCTCTACACTCTGACTCATGCTTCATTCTCGTCTACTCTGATCGACGACATTCTTACTGCTCAAGCTGAAGCCCTAAAAGAGTAAAACCTCAACTCTGAGGACATGAAAAGGCAAATCCAATTCTTAATCGACAGCCCTCGTGGCTTAAAACTCTTCAAGAATCGCATCTGGGTTCCCAAATTTGGTGGTGTACGACAGGAAAATTCTCTCAGAAGCTCACTGCTCGAATTTTTCTATACATCCTGGCAGCACCAAGATGTACAAAGACCTGAAAGCAGAAAACTGGTGGCCTGGATTGAAGAAAGACGTGGGTCAGCATGTCGAGAGTTGTGTTACTTGTCGACTAGTCAAAGCGGAGCATCAGCAGCCTTACGGCAGTCTTCAGCCTCTACCGATCCCCGAGTGGAAGTTCGATCATATAACAATGGATTTTATGACAAAGCTTCCTACTACACAAAGACAGCATGACGCAATATGGGTTATCGTGGATCGTCTAACCAAAGTCGCTCATTTTATTCCGATTCACGAGAACTACACAATGGAGAAACTAGCTAAGACCTACATAGATGAGATCATTTCTCGACACGGAGTGCCTTTATCAATTGTTTCAGACCGCGACAGCCGATTTACTTCAAGGTTCTGGACTGCATTACAAGAAGGTTTAGGCACCAAGATCAGAATGAGCACGGCGTATCATCCACAACCTGATAGCCAAAGCGAGCACACGATCCTTACACTTGAAGACATGTTGAGAGCTTGTATCCTAGAGTTTAGTGGTAACTGGGACGATTACTTGCCTCTTGTTGAATTCTCTTACAACAACAGTTACCACTCATCTATCGAACCCACCCCTTTTGAAGCCTTATACGGACGCAAGTGCCGGACGCCTACTTGTTGGCCTGAAGCCGGTGAAACACCAATCACAGGACCCGCACTGCTTCAACAAACCAACGACAAGATTCGTATCATTCGACAGCGCCTAGAAAATGCTCAATCTCAACAAAAGTCGTACCACGACCGACGCCATAAGCCTCTGGAATTTCAGAAAGATGATTATGTAGTACTGAATGTCTCACTGATGAAGGGTGTGTTCAGATTTAGCAAACGTGGCAAGTTAGCACCACAATTCGTTGGTCCTTTCAAGATCATCGAATGTGTTGGGACTCAATCTTACCTTTTGGACTTGCCGAACGAGCTGTCAAATATTCACCCTGTGTTTCACGTCTCACAACTGAGGAAGTGCAAGGAAAATGAAAGCGAAAAGTGGGCCGATCATCAGAGTTACAAGATCAACGAGAAGCTGCAATGTGATGAGCCTGAGGTTATTTTGGAGACATAGATGAAGAAGCTAAGGAATCGAGAAGTAGCAATGGTGTTGGTGCAATGGAGAACTTCTCATGGTAGTTCCCAGACCTGGGAATCTGAACAAGACATGAGAGTTCGCCATCTGCATCTGTTTGAGCCCAAAGTACTTCGGGGACGAAATGCAAGCGTGGTGGGCTCATACTATAACACCTTATATTCTTAATTGTGTGTTTATGATGCAATTTGCGTTTTATGATGTAATTTGTGAATTTAAATGAAATTAATTACTAAATAATGCAATTAAGTAATTAAAATTATTAAGTTAAGCTAGATAAGTGTTATGAATTATTAATAAAGCACCAAATTAAAAGAAGAAGATAAACAAAAGATTGTTGCTTAAAATGAGAAAATATGAAAAGAGAGAAATTTAAATACCCAAATGATGGGTCATCTGCTTGTATCACTCATCAAACAAACCCCTGCCTATTCTCCTTGTCCAGTCTCGGTTCCATCATCTTCAAACTTAAGATCATCACCATTTTTGCAACAAATTGAAAATTTAGTTCAAGAAATTCATCTACAAGCATCAAGATTCTACAAACTTTCAAGGGAATTTCATATTTAGAAACTTAAAATGTTAGTCTGTACTGTGTGTGAATTTGTGGGTTACGGTTTTAGAGCTACAAACCGAAATGCGAAAAGCATTGGCCTTCGGCCAAGGCTTGTGTTCATGTATAAGTGTTTTTATTAACCATTTGACACCCCAATCATCCTTTAAAATCTTCTTAAAAGTTGCTTGAATGAAAGAAAAACAGCAAGAAGAGAAGCTGAATATGTGTGTGTTTGCATGTAACTCAATATGAAACCTTCTTGGGTTTCGGTAATACCGAAACCCAATCCAGTGAGTATTACTGAAACCTATAGAAACTAAGTGAGGGTACCGAAACTGTAACATCCGGCACTAAACCAGGTTAGCAACTATGACCTAATCAGTGTTTATTAGAAATTTATAACCTAATCAGTGGTCATTAGCAACTAATCAAGGTGATTAACAATGCTCATAAGGAAATTGAACTCAATTTGAATCAATTTCATCGGTGCGATGAATCGGCAAATCAATTAATCCGATCGATTTGCGATATGATCGATTGATTCAACTAAGGATATAATTAAACTATGATTAGTGGCACTAATCATACACTAATACAATTACTTAACACTAATTATGCAAGACTAAAACAATTCATTAAAACAATGCATCCAAAAGTATTTATGAATTTCAAAAAAAAAGGGAAATACAAGAATACATTCTAAATACATTTATACAAAAAAAAATTGAAAAAAAACATTAAAATATCTTCTAAAAATCTTCTTTCATCTAATCCAACACTCCACTCAACCTCCACTTTGATGACCATTTTTCTCTATAAATAGAGAGATCATTTCTCATTCATCCTCACACATTTGCAAGAGCAAAACCTCTCATTTTACTCTCTCAAAATCGTCCATAGCCACACACACACAACCAAAGTTGTTTTCTTCCTTTATTCTTCAAGAATTCAAGCTTTTCAAGAGTTTCTTTGGTGCAACTAGTTCAAGAACAACTCTTCTACACATTTTCATACTTCTAATACATCAAAGTAAGTAAATACTAACTTATTACATCTTATATTTATTGTAACACCCTCGAACTCATCCACAATGCCACATAAATACCACATCAACAACGATATAATATAATAATCCCTACACTATTCCCAATACACACATGCGGCAACCCGATAATTTTAAAACTTTAATTACATAATTAACTCACGGAAGTCTCTGATCAAACTACACAATATCCAAATTACACATAAACATTCCCCAAGAATATAATTACCTCTAACACAGATAACTAACTCCTCGAACGATGTCACAGTAACCCTAATTGGGTACAGCAGGCCTACTAAATCTCTGATCACCTGAGACACACACACAACAACACACACTGAGTCAGCTAACGCTGGTGAGAATGCAAGGGTTAGTGTACGATTATAAATCTCAATAAAAAGTAAGCTCAATAATAAAACGTTCAGCATTCTCTACTGAACAATAATATGAGATCCCACAAGATAGCTCAATAGGTACTCAACTCGCGTGGATAGGTCCACGTACCAAAATCCCTAGACCGCACAAAGCAGTCGTCAGGAACTCAAAAGGGAATTGGGAGCGACCCAACCCCTGCCCAGCCGTACGGTTTAGTAATCTCGAAAGCTCAAGTGTCTCAAATCTCATATCTCAAAACGCAGTTCTCAATAAAACACAGTAATACAAGCATGATAATATCTCAATAAAAACTCGTAAGAAAACTCATGATATCTCGTAAAAAGCTCAGTAAAATATCATACGAGTATTAGTAAAATAATCGTACAAGTATCTCAAGAAAAACATGCAAACTCACCTGCCCTGAAGTCACACTACTCGGTCTCAGTTCCTGCCCGTCCCCAACCCTATCAACTCGAGACCCTAGAATCACAACATAATGACTCTATATCACAATCATAATCACAACTCAATATCTCAATCACAACCCGACAGTTCTATACACGACTCCCCAATACTCAACATCTACATACACAATACTCGGATGAACTCGCACAAACCCAGATACTCAACCACCAACCCACACAACCCGAATATTCAAACACAAGATCCCAACTAACTCACACAACTCGACACGAGATCCCAACCAACTCACACAATCCCAGATACCCAAAAGACACATTCTCAACGTCACAATCTCAACCCAACAGCTTCATATACAATTCTCAACAACTCACGAGACCCTAAAGACCCAAACACAAGACCCACAGAACCCGAAAACCCGACCTAAACCCCCAGCCGCATCGCGGCCGTACTGACCATCGCGGTCGCGGTCGCGCTGACCATCTCGGTCGCGGCCGCGCTCCAGACAAACCGCCTGCGATCACTTAAGAACATCGCGGCCCGCGATCCCATGATCGCGGCCGCGCTCACGGACGAACAGAACCAGAACACCCTGTTTTTTTTATAACAGCCAGGGGATTCAATCCCCAACTCATTTCAGCTCAAATTCAACCATGATTATATATCCGAATTCACTCATAAACACAACTAAACTCAATCCCTTCGATTATATACTGCTAACAGCAATTAAATCACAAATTCAAGCCCAAATCTTACCTAAACTCAAAGGTAGAGAAGATGATGAAATCGGAAGCTTTAATCACGAATTTGAAGTTCAGATCTCTGGTTAGAGGCTGCTGAAATCTACAGATACACACACATACACCTTTGTCACTGATTTGGGGATAGAACATAATGAAATCACACATAAAAGGCTCAACGTATATATACGTTTTGAGTTTAACTCGGTCCGACACCCGATATCCGATCCCACTATCACAAAATACAAACTTTATATCACCGGGTCCCAATTTAACTAATAATTCTCAAAATTATAATCCTTTATAAAAACTTAATCCCGTCATCCGGTTAGCCCAAAATCTTATCACATGACACTTCCACGTAAAACTCAATAATTGGTCCAACTCAATTATAATATTATAATCAACCCAATCACATAATTCCACGTCCCCATCCCAAAAGTGGGATGTTACAAGTCTCACCTCCTTATAAAGATTCTGTCCTCAAAATCTAGCTCAACACTAAAAACCAAAAATACCTCGCGCATCTCTATGCCTGACTCCCGGCTTGTCACTATTTAAACAATTAATCACCTTACTTCTCTTGCACATTCCAACCTCGCATACACGATTTCACAATATATCGCAAAAATATACCCACTACTTCTCAATCCATCTATTTAACACCACTAACATACCAATACAAACAACGGCTTTACATTTCACCAAAAATCCTCTACGATTCACCCTTAATACTCAGCTAAGCTCAAGAAACTTCAAATCTCAGATACAAGCAATCATTTTATCTCTTTACATCAACACACTCTCTCAACCTCACAACAAAGCCTCATATTGCACCACGAAAATCCTCTGAACTTCCTATCAACGCTAAAATCGAACCCCATTCACTGATCCTTCTACCCTAAGAGGCGCTCCCCTACTCCTTAACTCATTCAATCAACACAAACTAACACGTCAACATCGTCATGGATCCCACAATGCGCGAGAGAATCTCTATGAATTATCTCTAACTCCTCAACTAAACCCAAGAAACACTAAACTTAAACACGGGCATAACCAACTCCAGTTCCCAATAACCGCAATTCTCACCGGATCCACTATCATCCCTTCCTTACTCGTCACCGCTCGCTCTAAAATTGTCTCTTTTCGCGGCCAAATACTCATACCTCAAGAACTCCATACATAACCTCTCTCACCAAAAGATACTGAAAACCTCCCTCAAACACTAATTATACTCCTCGTAGGCATCAGATTTACTGAAATTCAATCACTAACAACCTCTAATACACTATCACTCTAAACTATATTCATTAATGTAGCTCTACTATCTATTCACTTGACAATCACAAAGCAGATAACTCAGATGAAAACACAGAGTTAATCACAGAAGCACGTCAACACTTATGGCCAATCAGCTCTCAAATTAACACAACAGATATTCTGATCCACTAATATAGAAGATATTCTCATCCACTCATAACATCATAAAGAATCTCCATCAAATCACTAAATGCAAAATCACAGATGTGGACTAATATACACAAAATTTAATCCACTATCAACCTGGTAATCCACTATCAGAAGAATCAATCCACTAGCACATCACAAACACATTTTGAATGATTACCCATATAGCTCACATACTCGACATGATTGATCCACTAACATCACATAATTTCCAACTTTGAAATCCCAATAACTCAGTTTGCCACAATATATTTCACTTTCACACATATATCAAGACATCACATTCCCATGTATAACAACCCTGCCCCCTCGTCACTAAATCCCATGATCCCAGACATAACGAAGCAGCCACATTCAACAAAACGCCTACTCTCATCACAAACATAGGTCAACAGCCAACCCCAAACTGATAAACACTCAAGCGAGTTCAAAAAGGCATACCCAAAATCACATCAACAGTATCCCGAGCTCCCTCTACAGTCACTTGAAAGATCCGACCCCGTGCTCTAATATCATAACAATCGGGTGACAATGGCTCTACTCTGGCTCTACTAGAATTCTCGCTCTACACCGCTAATCTCGGCTCTGAACAGACTCGCACCCTATTCCCCGGCCTCCCACAACAAGGCACAACAGCTCATGAATAATACACATGGCGGCAGCATACCCTCACTGGCCGCACCAATAACATCTGCACACACATGGCCCACTGTGGCGACGGTAGCATCTCCAAATTAAAGGCACATAGCCTAATAAGAATAAACATACCAAATGCAACATCATATGGCTTCCCCCTCCTCAGTTATAGCCTGAAACAAAAACTCTACCTCTGACCCTCGGTACTCCATCTCCTCCACGAGGCGTTAAGGACAACTCTGACGCCCCGACCCCACTCGAACTCGCCCCCGGAAATCCCATCCCTGGACTCAGATAATCCCACGATATATGCTCCAGCTTCCCACATCAGAAGCACAATGACTCATGTGACGAACATGCAACAGCAGTGTGACCAAACTGGCCACAATGAAAACATCTCAGGTGCTCCGGGGCACACGGCCCTGCATGGTGGTGATGACACCGCTGACAATCTCTTGCTTCAAACACCAAGCTCTCAGCTCTGCTACCCGAATCCCTAGATCCTCTATCAACACTTCCCAAACCCTGGCCCCGACTCTAACTCAGTCTCTGGCTTTGCCCCAATTGTTTCTAACCCTGATCTCGACCTCGACTCCAACTCTAACTAATCTCAGATCTCCTCCCATCTCTACCCTGATCTCATTGATTCCCCGGACTCTGGCCTCTCTGCTCAAAGCCTCCATCCTGTCGATTTTCTCGGCATCCCCTCGATGACCTTGCACTCTACCCCGGACCCAATGACTCAATTCGCTGTCTCTGGGAAACCGACTGTTCTCTCTGCCTCTCCACCTCCCTCTCTCTACATCCCGCACACTCCACAGCCGATGCAAAAGTGGGGTCACGCAACATCCCCACAATTTCCCTAATATCAGATCTCAAACCCTCAATAAACATACTAACCATCCACTCAATAGCCACCTGATGTGGCACAAACTGAGCTCTATCATTAAACACATTAATATACTCCTAGACTGACATAGATCCTTACTACAAGTAGATAAACTCATACTCCAACTCTCACCTCGTATTCTGGGGGCAACACTACAGCTCAAACTCCATTCGGAACTCCTCTCATGACATCAGATACGCATCATCAACTCCTCGAGCACTCACAATAGAACTCCACAATCACAACGTTCCATCCTAAAACAAATAAAACGCATAACTCATTCTGTCAGCTCGATCCACATGCACTATCCAAAAAGCAACTTCAACCTCTCGCAACCAATCCAGTGCCTTCAAGGCACCGATTCCTCCAAAGAACTCAGAAAGATGACCCGCCATAAAGTCCTTAAGGGACCCTCACGATAGCTGGCTAGAAGAAGCACCAGCCCCTGAACTCTGGCCTCCCTCAGGCGGAGGCACCACTCCCCGATCCCGACCCGTTCCCCGCACTGGAAAACGCTCATCCAATATCTGACTCGATACCAAACACAACTCAGACCTACACACAAACTCATCACCCCTAAAATCATAACCCTGAGGCCTGTTGTCCTCACGATCCATAACTAACCCGCACATTAAGGACAACACACATATTAACTCTACACAACTCTATACCCTACTCCTTTATACCCTAATACTCTACTTCAGATTACAATCCAAGGATCTAGACTCTGTGGTTTAAGCTTAAGCATCCACTAGATACTTAATCTCTTAAACCTAGGCTCTGATACCAAGCTTGTAACACCCTCGAACTCATCCACAATGCCACATAAATACCACATCAACAACGATATAATATAATAATCCCTACACTATTCCCAATACACACATGCGGCAACCCGATAATTTTAAAACTTTAATTACATAATTAACTCACGGAAGTCTCTGATCAAACTACACAATATCCAAATTACACATAAACATTCCCCAAGAATATAATTACCTCTAACACAGATAACTAACTCCTCGAATGATGTCACAGTAACCCTAATTGGGTACAGCAGGCCTACTAAATCTCTGATCACCTGAGACACACACACAACAACACACACTGAGTCAGCTAACGCTGGTGAGAATGCAAGGGTTAGTGTACGATTATAAATCTCAATAAAAAGTAAGCTCAATAATAAAACGTTCAGCATTCTCTACTGAACAATAATATGAGATCCCACAAGATAGCTCAATAGGTACTCAACTCGCGTGGATAGGTCCACGTACCAAAATCCCTAGACCGCACAAAGCTGTCGTCAGGAACTCAAAGGGAATTGGGAGCGACCCAACCCCTGCCCAGCCGTACGGTTTAGTAATCTCGAAAGCTCAAGTGTCTCAAATCTCATATCTCAAAACACAGTTCTCAATAAAACACAGTAATACAAGCATGATAATATCTCAATAAAAACTCGTAAGAAAACTCATGATATCTCGTAAAAAGCTCAGTAAAATATCATACGAGTATTAGTAAAATAATCGTACAAGTATCTCAAGAAAAACATGCAAATTCACCTGCCCTGAAGTCACACTACTCGGTCTCAGTTCCTGCCCGTCCCCAACCCTGTCAACTCGAGACCCTGGAATCACAACATAATGACTCTATATCACAATCATAATCACAACTCAATATCTCAATCACAACCCGACAGCTCTATACACGACTCCCCAATACTCAACATCTACATACACAATACTCGGATGAACTCGCACAAACCCAGATACTCAACCACCAACCCACACAACCCGAATATTCAAACACAAGATCCCAACTAACTCACACAACTCGACACGAGATCCCAACCAACTCACACAATCCCAGATACCCAAAAGACACATTCTCAACGTCACAATCTCAACCCAACAACTTTATATACAATTCTCAACAACTCACGAGACCCTAAAGACCCAAACACAAGACCCACAGAACCCGAAAACCCGACCTAAACCCCCAGCCGCATCGCGGCCGTACTGACCATCGCGGTCGCGGTCGCGTTCCAGACAAACCGCCTGCGATCACTTAAGAACATCGCGGCCCGCGATCCCATGATCGCGGCCGCACTCACGGACGAACAGCACCAGAACACTCTGTTTTTTTATAACAGCCAGGGGATTCAATCCCCAACTCATTTCAGCTCAAATTCAACCATGATTATATATCCGAATTCACTCATAAACACAACTAAACTCAATCCCTTCGATTATATACTGCTAACAGCAATTAAATCACAAATTCAAGCCCAAATCTTACCTAAACTCAAAGGTAGAGAAGATGATGAAATCGGAAGCTTTAATCACGAATTTGAAGTTCAGATCTCTGGTTAGAGGCTGTTGAAATCTACAGATACACACACATACACCTTTGTCACTGATTTGGGGATAGAACATAATGAAATCACACATAAAAGGCTCAACGTATATATACGTTTTGAGTTTAACTCGGTCCGACACCCAATATCCGATCCCACTATCACAAAATACAAACTTTATATCACCGGGTCCCAATTTAACTAATAATTCTCAAAATTATAATCCTTTATAAAAACTTAATCCCGTCATCCGGTTAGCCCAAAATCTTATCACATGACACTTCCACGTAAAACTCAATAATTGGTCCAACTCAATTATAATATTATAATCAACCCAATCACATAATTCCACGTCCCCATCCCAAAAGTGGGATGTTACATTTATGTTGATATAAGTCTTGCATAATATATATAATCACCAACAACAACACGTTTCATAAAAACTCAAGTTTATAAATCGCTAGTTTTGTATTAAGTTTGTTTTCTTCAAATGTGTTTATAAATATATAAACACATTATGTAAGTATAAATAGTATGAAAACAAGTTATATAAATGTGATGCATCAAAATCCCGCGTGATGCATCAAAATCCCGCGTGATGCATCAAAATCCTGCGTGATGCATCACCCTTATCTACGATCATGTCATCGCGTTTTTCATGAAATGCACCAAATCGGACGGTAGGCGTAGGTTTCCATGGTTTTCAGGTGCATAGTGGTTTTCCATTGAACCCACCCCTATATATATATATACATATATATATATACATAGTATATATCTATCTATATCTATTAGATATATAGATATATATATATATTCATATAAACTTGACGTTTTGAAGGGGTTTTATTTGTAATACTTGTAATGTGGGGGTTTTAATTTAAGACATAAAAAACCCTACGAGATACATATTATCATATATGGCGAGTATTAGTACGTTACTCTCTACGTAGGCTCGATTAAACAATCCGGTGCATTCAACCCTCAAAGAAGTAAAACCTTGCATTTACGCAACTATCCTTGCCATCACACGCTCGGTGAGTCCTCATAGCCCTCTTTGCACAGCGAGGGGGGTGGAAATCTCTGTGCACTATGTGCTATGGACAGCAAACCTGTGTAGTTCGATAGTAGGACATGTGTGGAGCCAGCAGCCCTCAACTCATGAAACGGAATTGGCATTTCTGTGCAAGCCCGCGAAGATGGCTGGTGGATAGATCAGTCGGAAGGCATGTTCCCCAGGCGTGGGTTAGGCGGAACCTGGCTACGGCGGGATGCATCTAGAGTCAAACACACGTAAACAGTAGGGGGAATAATGCCACAGGCCACACGAATTAATTAAGCGTTGGTTGCATGTATGGTTTACTGGAAATACGGACCATGGACATGGACGCTTTATACATCAACTCATTATATTTTTCCATACAATTGGTCTTTTCGCGTAAAACTATGAGCTCACCACAATTGTTGACGTATTTTGCATGTATTTTCTTGTGATTAGGCATGCGACTTTATCGGACGCATTCCAAGGCTTCCGTCAATTTGGGAGGCGCCAATCATTTTCAAACTCGGAGATTTATTTGCATCTTTCCTGTATAAACTAAATTGTGTATTTAAATCTTGGTATTTTAAGAAACTACTTACGCTCATATTTTTGTTATGTAAATACCACTATTTATATTTGAAGTTAAATCCAGTATTTTTGAAATAAAACGTCCATATAGTTGCGCGGTCGTTTATGATTTATGGTTACGCTTCCGCGACGTCACGCTTTTCATTGTCCAACCGGGCGTAACGGGGTGTGACAGACAACCCAGTTGAAAACCCGAAACCAAGAAAGCTTTACCGCGACCCAGAACAGGATACCCGCATACCCCTTTAGGTTTCGTTTTAATGGCAAAACCTACCGGAAACTAACCCGTCTCTTTTTCTTTTTTTTTTTTTTCGCGTTAATAATGAAACTTGTCACTTTTGAAACTACTGAGACCTCTATGCTTGACCTTCAAACTACCGAACTACCTTACAAGGTTTGTTGATCTTATATATCCTCGGGT
>JAANYP010000127.1:0-202029 GCA_020465985.1 Centrapalus pauciflorus
CATTTGAGCCATGACCTCAGCCAGTTGATTAGATACATGCGTGTTGACTCCAGAAACAACTGCATTCAAGGCTGTTGACAGAGTTGATTCGGTCACAAACGGGGATAAACTCACTACTGGGTCACGAAGACTTCCAATTGACACAACAGTTGAACTGGTAAACAGAACTTCTGTGTGGCCAGTGCTCAGAGTTGGTATTTGCGTTTCTCTGACTGGACTTCCACCCTCTTCAAGTGACGGAGCAACAAATGCTTCCATTACTAAGGGTGTTCCGGTGGGAACACGAAGTTCGGCCACACTGACTTCAACGAATGAAGTCGACTCAAGTGTCCTAATGTGTATAGGATCTAGACTCAGTGAATCAAATGAAGTCGTACACACGGGCAACTGTGTACTGGTTTCAATATCCATCAAGTCCAATTGACTTTCGGATAGATTGTGTGTTTCATCCCGGTGAGCAAATGAAACAATCTCCTGTTGAGAGGAGATTGAGTGGATAGGAGGGTGTGCAGTCGTCAGTGGGATACTGACTTGTTCAATGCTAACTCTCATAGGAGAGCTAACAGTGGATGTGGTTAATTCCCGGCTTTCTGGGCTTAAGGGCACCCTCACACTCTCTACAGCGATGTGCTCAACCTCAATCATTCCCCCTCCTTCATGATGATCTCCACCATCATCACCATCATCATCATCATCACCCTCTCCCTCTTCTTCTTGAATATCAGATAGAGTTCTCTCAGAATCAGATTTCTCTTGTTCTTCCTCACCACCCCTCACACTTCCTTCACCCTCACTCTCAGAACGGCTAACCTGAACTTCAGCCCCTTGCTGAGATTCCGCTATCCTTAAAGCTCCTGGGCTAAGAGAACCCGGTTCTTGGGTCTCTATGGGAGCATGATCTATTCTATATAACCTCACATTTTCACTCTCAGGATCTGCATACTTCAGTAAATATTCAGGAATCGGCATGATATTTGCATTAGGAGAGTCCGGCACTTCATGTAGACTCATCATAACATAGTCTGGGCATCGTTGAGAGTTGGCTCGCTTTGGAATATTTTCATTTGCCCTTAAGATCCCTCGAATAAGGATCTGTATAAATCTCTGAAGTGGCACAAATTTCCTTGCTCGATTTGTTGTTTTTGCAAGCACAACCTCCTTTAGATCCTCCCATATGCACTGAGCAAAGTCATAATGTTTATTGAATGCTATCCCATGAAAGATTCTCAAGCAGTGAATGCTGCATCTGTCAATCCCTGTATGCTTAGATGTCATACACCTATTGATGATCCCAAATAACGTATACCATTCGCCATTCAATCCATTTCTGTGAAACTTTGAGCTCTTCGGAAGTGGTTTTGAGTAGCCTAGGCAGATTAAATCATGAACCAGCTCTTCATCAGAAACAAAGTCTTCAAAATCTGCCAACTCAGGGAAATTCACAGTATCTATACGTCTTGGAAGAAACAAGTTATGACGCAGTCTTGCTAGGGTGATTTTCGTTTTGAACTGGTCAATTGTTACTTTGAAGTGGTGATTTCCGTCCGCGGGAACAAATTTGACAGTGTGCCAAAATTGTTGTAAGTACACTTGAGGAATAGACGGTTTGTATTGTAATAGATAACCTAGTGGATGACCTTTCAATATGTCCACTATGATAGGATGGCTTACTTTGATGACTTTGGTATCAAGACGATGATTATTGTCACGAAACGGAAGGCAATGTTTTGGTTTTACAAGTTGGTTATCAGGAATAATATGGGTTTGTGAGGAACGGGCTACAGAAGTTGATCGGACTGGGGTAGAGACGAGAGTATGGTTTGATGATGATTGAGCATCAGAGGAATTAGAATTTTGGGATTGTACAGGAGATGCCATTTGAATACCTGTAAAAATAAAATTTATGTTAGATTTACCAAGTACACAAAGTACAACCTTCAAAATGTAGAAAAACTTGTAACATTTTATCAGAAATTGCAATAACTTGTGATTTTCTGTTTAAAGCATCGGGATTCCTGACAATAATTGAAAAATTATTGAGAGAATTCCAAAGTCAATCGTTTAGAGACCAATGTTAGAAAAACACAAATTTGTAACAATTTCTTAAAAAATGTGACATTTTTTCTGAAAAACTTTAAAATTCTATACTTAGAAAAAAAAATTTCTGATGAATCTCGAATGAACCTATACAATTCTCGAATGACACTGTAATAATCTCGGGTGACACATGATACAACTCGAATAAGACTACACCCAACTCGAATGATGAGACTAGAAAACTCGACTAAGTCTACATACAACTCGAATGATATGTACATGAAACTCGACTAAGTCTATATACAACTCGAATGATGAGACTACAAACTCGAATGATACACTATGAAACTCGAATGAAGAGTCTAGGAAACTCGAATAATACTCTGAAAAACTCGAATGAAGTTTGATTCAACTCGAATGAGTCTTGAAGTTTCTCGAATGAAGGAACATGAAACTCGATTAAGTCACAACAAAACTCGAATGTTATATACATGAAACTCGAATGTAACATGTATTAAACTCGAATAGAAAATGAAATTCAACACCTAACTCGAATGACTAAGTCATATTCTCGATTAACACAGAGTCTCAACTCGATTATGCTTGAAACACATGTTCTGAAAAATTTTCTAAGTATTACATCCACATATTTCTCGAATGAATCATGATGCAACCCGAATTATGCTTAGATAAAACTCGAATGACAATGCATCACAACTCGAATGACACTGTCACTCAACTCGAATGACTCTTTAAAAACTCGAATGTAACTGTTGATCAACTCGAGTAACACTTTCAAGAAACTCGAATGAAGCTGTTGATCAACTCGAATGATACGTCAAATAAACTCGAATGAAGCTGTATTCGAGAAATGTCTTTTCATGTTTTTCGACAAGTCTAAAACACACTGAATTTGAGGAATTTAATTTCAAGAAGCATTTTCAGTGTTTTAACACTTGAACCCCCTTCGAAAATGAATTTTAAACACATTTGTTTTACTGAACTTTGAACAAAAACAACTTTAAAGTTGTTAAAAATTCAAATTTCAGAAAAATCAAAAATGCGAAACTGTTCGATTGAAAAATTGATGATTGTGTGTGTGTGAATTGAAAATGACTTATGAGACTTCAGATTCATAGTCATATTGTCATTGTGGACAACAACACACACTTAATTTCAGTTTCAAGAATCATACAGATGATTCACCATTAACGGCCAAGAACTCAAAATAAAAAGACGAACACATATTCACATTTGAACAAATACTCTGAAAATATGCACAAACAAACTGAAAAAAATAAAGAAAAACAAACTTTTACTCACAATTTTGATGAAAGAAAACCGTCGGTTGGTGGGTTTTTGAGGTTTCTTCAAAGTTAAGAAAGCTTGTTGGAGAAGATGAAGTTGATTTTCCGAAAAAAATGATTTGAATTTGAAAATTCAAATTTATAGTCAAATTGAGCCGGCCCATTTGAATTTTTCAATGTTAAACAACCCGGCCCATGTTTAAATTTTCTCAATATTAACATTCGGCCCATCTTCTATTTTAAACCACATTAGCCCACATACCTATTTTTCAAAAAAAATTGTGACTAAACAAAAATTTGAAAAAAAAAAAAAATTTAAAAAAAAATCCATCAGCTCAAAAAAAAATTTGAAATGAACTTAAAAAAAAATATACTTGAGAAAAAAAAATTTCACATACACATCATAAAAAAAAATGAAAAACACACACAACAAAAAAATTAAAATTATTAACAAAATGCGTTTGCTCCCCCTTGAATTTTTGAAAGTTGCTCCCCCTCAACTTATGATTTCAGTTTGCAGCTCTGCTCCCCCTACAAAATAACAGATAATTTTTATCAGATTTATGCAAAATCAGATAAAATGTTTTTCTGCTCCCCCTGCACATGACATTCCAGATCTCGTTAAATTCTCAAGTATGTAAACCTTTTATGAATCCTGAATTTAACATCAGATAAAAATCACTTAAAAAATGAAAATTTTAAAATTAAAATTTTGAAACTACTGAATTATTAAATCTTAACGATTCAACATACCCAATTTGTATACCAAAAAATTAAATCGTTTTTCATCTAACGCTTTGGTAAACAAATCAGCTAGTTGATATTCAGTAGGTACAAAATATAATTCTATATTTCCATTTTCTACATGATCTATAATGAAATGATACCGAATGTCGATGTGTTTTGTTTTAGAATGTTGCACCGGGTTTGATGCAATAGCGATTGCACTCTGAGAATCACAGTATATTGGAATCTTCTTTGGTGTAAACCCGTAGTCACGTAGTTGGCTTTTCATCCACAACACTTGTGAACAGCAAGAAGATACAGCCACGTATTCTGATTCAGCTGTTGACAATGAAACACAGTGTTGTTTCTTGGATGACCAACATACGGGTTTGTCACCTAAGAATTGTACTGCTCCTGACGTACTTTTTCTGTCCATCTTATCACCTGCGTGATCAGCGTCAGAAAAAGCAGTCAGATGAAATGAAGACTCCCTAGGTACCACAAACCAAGATTTGGTGTACCTTTGAGATATCTTAAAATTCGTTTTGCAGCAGTTAAGTGTGATTCTTTTGGATTTGCCTGATATCTAGCACAAACACATGTAGCAAACATAATATCTGGTCTACTGGCTGTTAAATACATTAATGACCCAATTATACCTCGATAATGGGTTACATCTACAGGTTTCCCTGAGATGTCCGCATCGAGTTTTGATTTTGAATCCGGAGCCATGGGAGTTTTCATAGGAGTACTATTGACCATGTTAAATTTCTTTAACATGTCTTGGATATATTTTGACTGATTGATAAAAATACCATCAGTCAATTGTTTTACTTGTAAACCTAAGAAAAAATTAATTTCCCCCATCATGCTCATTTCAAATTTCTGGGACATTAAAAACGCGAATTTCTTACAAAATTCAGGATTTGTAGACCCAAATATTATATCATCTACATATATATGTATTACTATAATATCTGGCCCCTGACGTTTTATAAACAGAGTTGTGTCAACTGCACCTTTTGTAAATCCACATTTCAACAGATATGTTGAAAGTGCATCATACCAAGCACGAGGTGCTTGTTTAAGGCCATACAGTGACTTATCCAAAATATATACATGATCAGGTTTCGAAGGATCAGTAAACCCTTCGGGCTGATATGTATATACTTCATCTGTTAGCTCCCCGTTTAAAAACGCAGTTTTGACATCCATTTGATATACTGTAAAATTTTTATGTGCGGCAAAAGCTAAAAACATCCTTATTGCTTCAATGCGTGCAACTGGTGCGAATGTTTCATCATAATCAATTCCCTCTTGTTGACTGTATCCTTTGGCCACGAGACGAGCTTTATTTCGAATAATGACGCCGTGTTCATCTTTCTTGTTCTTGAAGATCCACTTCGTGCCAATTATAGATTTGTCCTTTGGTCGCTCAACAAGTCGCCAGACCTTTAACCGTTCGAACTGGTTGAGTTCCTCTTGCATCGCCACAATCCAATCAGCATCCAGAAGGGCTTCTTTTACATTTTTAGGTTCAATCTTACTTAAAAAATTTGAAAATAAGCATTCATTTAATGTAGCCCTTCTGGTTTGGACTGATGACGATGGATCACCAATGATATTCTCTATTGGGTGATTTCTTGTCCACTTAACTGTATGTGGAAACGGTTCTATTGGGTCTTGGTTGGGATTGGAATCTACATATGGTTCGGGAGTGGTTGCAGATGTTGTAGGTGGAACATCGGAGGTAGGAGCTTCTGACTGTTCTGAAGTAATAGGGGTTTCAGAAGTATGTGGAGGTTCAATTGGTTGTACAGTCTCAGTAGTTGACTGCACCTTCGCTGTTGAAGCTTCTCCAGTTTCTTCTGAACTTTGTTGTTGAGATAGATCTGAAACTACGACTGGATCTTCAGTGATCCTGTCAGGCACCAAATTTTGAACATTAGATTTGGGAGTTTCAAAATAATCATCATAAAAGTTCTCAAACAACTTATTTAATTCATTTTGTTCAGCATTTTGTTTATTGGACTCCAACGAAGTCTGCATGTTAGGTCCGGGTTCTGAACTGGTGTGTTCAGAAGCCATCATCATTCCTTCGTCAAATTTAACATTTACGCTCTCGTTGACTATCTTGGTTCTCTTGTTGTATATTCGGAAAGCAACCGATTCCTTTGAATACCCGATGAAGATTCCTTCATCCGCCTTTTGATTAAACTTTCCCAGATTGTCTTTATCATTCAATATAAAGCATCTGCAACCAAAGACATGGAAAAATTTAACATTAGGTATTCTTTTATTGATCAGCTCATACGGAGTCTTTCCGAATCTTTTATTTATTATTGAACGGTTTTGTGTGAAACATGCTGTTGCAACCGCTTCTGCCCACAAGAACAATGGTAAATTGGAGTAGGCCAACATCGTCCTAGCTGCTTCCACTAGTGTCCGATTTCTTCTTTCAACGACACCGTTCTGTTGTGGAGTCCGAGCAGCTGAGAATTGATGTGTAACTCCAACTGAATTTAAGAACGAGTCCAATGATTTGTTCTTGAACTCTGTTCCATTGTCTGAGCGAATTGTCTGGATGGTGAGTTGCAACTTTACTTGTATTTTTCGGATGAAGTCGATGATAGATTCGGTGGCATCTGATTTGGATTTCAGGAAAAACACCCATGTGTATCGTGAGTAGTCATCAACTATCACCAATACATATCTTTTCTTATTTATACTCTGTACTCGCATTGGTCCACACAAATCCATATGCAGTAACTCTAATGCTCTTGTGGATGAGTGTGCTGTTTTGGATTTGTGTGTGGCTTTTGTCATCTTTCCTTTTTCACATGCCGCGCATAGTTGCTCTTTTTGATATTTAAGCGCCGGCAGCCCTTTAACTAACCCTCCTTTTGCTAGGTTGGTCAGTTCATTGAAATTTAGATGCGAAAGACGACGATGCCAAAGCCATGCTGTTTTGGATGTTGCTTTTGACAATAAGCAGACATCTTTCTTCAGATTGATCGAGGCTAGATCAATAGAGTACAGATTTGTTTTCCTGGTTCCTGCTAGAATTTCTTTTCCTTCTGCTGATTTGATGCTGCACCGATTGGCTTTAAAGTTGACTTCTAATCCCTTATCACACAGTTGTCCAATACTGAATAGATTATGACCAAGACCGTCAACATAAAAGACCTTTTGGATTGTGATTTTGTCATATTTCAGACTTCCATATCCCTTGATCGGACAAAACTGATCGTTTCCAAATCTTACCGTCCCACAGAACTTTTCTACAAAGTCCGTGAGTGTGTCTCGTTGTCCGGTCATGTGTTTGGAGCATCCCGAATCAAGGTACCATACATGGTTTACCTATAAAACGTAATAGCACATGAGGTACCCACTTGTAGTTGGGTACTTTAGTTTTAGGTAAAACATGCATAGTATCTTTTGATTTGCTAACTGATATGGCTTTAGGCTTATCGTTTGAATTTATTTTAGGTACCCATTTTTGAATTGTTCTTTTGGGTATCCACTTTTGTACAATTCTCGGTGGAATTGTTTTTGAAGTTTTTATCTGTGGATCCTTTTGCTTGTCATACACTGGGTCCTTTTTCTTTGGTTGCCATACAAGCTTATTATGTTTCACAGTTTCAGACTTACAAACATAAGAATTCAAAGCAATTAATTTCGATCTTGAAAACTTAACACAAGAATTATTAACAAGTTTATTATTATTACAGACAGAATGTTCAATTTTGTTGTTTCTATCTGTAACAATTTTTCCTTTCACGCGCCATTCTTGTTTTATAATCTTGTTTTTCTCTTCTCTTTGCTTCTTTCGCCATACTTGTTTTCTCGACCCGTTCACAACGTTATCTGACATAAAAGAAGTTTGAGAATTAGAAGATTTAGATGCTTGTTTTTTTCTGTAACCTTTTCATACCTGTTGAAGATTTGACTGTACGTGCAAAGGAGTTCGTTGATGAGGATGATTCACCCTTTTCAAAACCAGGAGACTTAACAAACAGTTTTGTTTTCTCCTTCTTTTGTTGCACTGATGGTGAATATTCAGATGGTTTTAAAGAGTCTGTAGTCTTTCTTTGCAGAATTTTAACAGATTCTTTATTACCAGTTGATAGTTTGTTAGTCAAAGGTTTGATAAATTCACCAATTTTACCAAATCTTTGATCTAATGAATTAATATCAGAGTGCATGAACAGATCAAATTCTTTTTCTGAATTTATAGAATCCATAGAAATAGATGAATGTGGATCAGACACATTTATGTTTTTAGACTTATCTTGCAACTTTTGTTCTAATTTTAGTAATTCAGACTTGAGTGTTCCATTCTCTGTCTCAAAACTTTTAATTTTCAATTCTAAATCAGAATTTATCTGTTCTAAAATTGAATTTGGTAAATATAGTTTTTGAGACTGAGTTGGTAATTCAGACAAATCCTTTTCAGAATAAGTTTGAATGTACTCTTCTTTAGTATCAACAATGTTGCTGTTTTCATTTATCTTGGTATAGTCAACATAATTTTGCATTTTGTCTGATCTTGACCTTTTGATTTCTTCACTGGATTCTACTTCTTCAGATGCTTTCAAGAATGTCATTTTTAATCCTAAATTCATGTATCTGACATCATATAATGTTGGTGAATTTGTTATAGCTTTTGTCAGATACTTAGGATTTTCCCAACCAATACCAGATTTAGAGTTATAAAACTCTGTATCTTTTGGTTGATTTAGATATATTGTTTGATCTGTTTGCCCTCTTTTAATAAATTCATCCTCCATCTTTTTTATTTTCTCATAAAGTTTAGTTCTTTCTTCAAATATGACATGATATTTTACAGAAAAATTTGAGGCTTCTAATTCAGCTATTCGCAGACTTTCTTGTAAATCAGATATTTTGTGATTCAAATTGAGTATATTGCTTTGAAGTTCTTTTTCCTTATCTTGTAAGTCTGAGACAGCTCGTAAAGCTAAGGCTTTATCTTTGGAAAAATCTAGGACTAAATTGTGTTCATTTAGAAGTTTGTTTTCCAAAGAATGAACCTTTTTCTTTTCTGCTTTTAAGGATTTTTCAAACTTTTTAAGCATGAAAGCCATATTAGTTAGTTTTTCTTCTAATATGCCTGATTCGTCAATATCATAATCTGAAATAGAATTTACCTCCTGTCCTTCTGAATCCTCTGAGTTATCAGACTCTGAATCCTCCTCATTTTCAGCTTTGTTTTGGCCAGATGCCATTAATGCAACTTCTTCTTTTTCTTCTTCTTCATCAGAATCAGATTCTTTCTGCTCTTCATCCTCTTCATCTGTCAGTCCAACCCACACCTCATCTTCAGCTATCATAGCTGATTCACTGAGTTCAGATTCATTGAAGATTTCTGACTTTAAACAGATATGGGCATCTTCATCCAAAATGTCATCATCTTCGGATAACTGTAACTAATGATCATCCTCCGCCATAAGAGCTTTGCCTGACTCTTTCTCTTTAGCTAAGAGGGCCTTTCTCGTATAGTAGTCTGAATTTTTGACTACTGGTGATCTGCATTCCCGGGCATAGTGACCTGGTTTTCCACAGTTATAGCATTTCTGTTCAGATTCCTTCTTGGTTGATTTATCTGACTTCTCATATTTGTCAGACTTTCGTGCACTACTTTCTCCAGCCTTCTCATACTTATCCTTCTTCTCAACTTTCCTTGAGCCTGTTTTGTAGCGCATTTTGTTGTTTGTTGGCTTCCTGTAAAATTTCTTCTGAAATGCCTTTGTAAGCAGTGCCATCTGTTTTTTCATCTCTTCAATCTCTGAATCTGCAGATGAATCTGATGATTCTGATTCTGATGATGTACTGCTGATTACCGCTCTTTTCTCCTTTTTGAGCTTGTATTTATACTTTTTCTCCGCCAGTAGAGCTAGTGGATCAGCAGTTTCTTTTTCCGCTTTCTTCTTTCCAGATATTTTCCTCAAAACAACTTCTTGATAGTTGTTGAGGTTTTCAAATATCATATGAAAATCCATCTCCTCTATGTCTTTCGTTTGTTGGATGATCATAGCGTATTTTTCCCACTCTGGATTTAGGACATTTAAGAATTTGACATTGATGTCCAAGTTGGACTTCGTCACTCCGTTTCTTTTGACCTCACTTACCAGATTTACAAATCTGAGATAAGTGTTTTCCAGAAGTCACCTTCACGGGCTCTAAAGTTCTCAAAAGTCATTAGACTGTTCCTAGCCCTATTAGTAGCAGCTCTGTCTGATCCCCGCATGATTTTGCACACTTCATCCCAGATGGACTTAGCAGTCTTTGTGTTTGTCAGACAAGTGTATATATCATTGGGGATTGATATCAACAATAATTTTCTGGCTGTCTTGTCCCCTAATTTTCTCTTTTTCTGTGCCTCTGTCAGATTTGTGACCTCAACAGTCCTCGGTGGTATTGGGGGATTGCCAGTTGGTACTCCTGGGATTGTTTCCATAAAGATTGCTGGTCCTTCAGTTAATGACTTCAGCATTTCTTCAGACAGATCATGGAAACTTATAAATTCCAGAAACCTTTCCCGCCATTGAACGTATTCACCCCTGTATAAGATTGGGGGTTTGGTTTCGGATCCCATAGCAAGTGCATCTTTAGACATGTTGATTGTTTGTTGGGAAACTTTGACCAAGATCAAATGAACTCCGAATGAGATTGAAAATTTGATCACACCTTGAAACACAGATTAGTACTGAAACACAATGACTTGTTAGTAGCAATAAGCAGTTTAAATCAAGCAGTGAATTGTGTTTGTATGTATGTGTGTGACAAACTTGAATGATTCTTGTGTTTATGAGTGAAACTTGAATGAATGTAGTGTAAGACTTGATTGAGTTTATGATAAAACTCGATTGATTCTTTCACTGAAACTCGAATGAGTGTTTGATCAAACTCGAATGAGTGTTAGATCAAACTCGAATGAGTATGTGAACAAACTCGAATGAGTATGTGAACAAACTCGAATGAGTATGTGAACAAACTCGAATGAGTATGTGAACAAACTCGAATGAGTATGTGAACAAACTCGAATGAGTATGTGAACAAACTCGAATGTGTCTTACAATAAACTCGAATGAGTCTTATAAGAAACTCGAATTGTTCTTATACAAAACGTCTTGTATAAAATTCGAATTGGTCTTATATAAAACTCGAATGAGTCTTATATGAAACTTGAATTGTTCTTATACAAAACTCGAATGAGTTTTGTATAAAATTCGAATTGTTCTGAAATTCAAGTTGTCAATTTGAATTGTTTGGCAACTTGATTAATATTAAGACACAACTCGATTAACACAGATAAGCAACTCGAATTACACTTGTACTCAACTCGAAGTACACATATACTCAACTCGAATTACAAAGGTACTCAACTCGAATTGTTAAGGTACTCAACTCGAATTGTTAAGGTACTCAACTCGAATTACACACTGGATGTGTATATTTCGAGTTTCTTAGTATTTTCAGGTTTTACAAGTCTGAAATTCAGATTAAACCAAATTTTTATCCAATTTCACTCAAATTGTAATCGAAGGTAAGGTTTTTGAATACAAACACTTTTTGTTAAGCACTTTTATGTAAAAATGGATCTAAACCAGACTTTTTCAATGAAACAGTACCGGTTTTGACTTTTTCAAAAATTTCAGAAAATTCCTTAGATCTTTTTCTGTGTTTTGAAATTCAAATCAAGTTTATATTCAGTAGATTCGTTTTTGAAACCTGAACCTTCGATCCAATTATCACTTTGAATGATCAACAGAATCAAAACCCCTATTGATTTTAGGGTTTTTCCGAAAAATACTCAAGAACACGAAGAACAATTTCAATCTCAAACAGAATAATTCATTCCTAATGCTCTGATACCAATTGAGAAATACAGTTTCTACCAATTCAATCAACACAATACGATTAATAAGATCAATCAATGTAATCAAAACTAACCGAATGATTGGATTTAAGATCTTGATGATTACAATACGTTGAAGTGTAAAATCCTTCGTACAGTGCAGCTGCTTCTCAAAAGTTAATGCGTACAAAATCTGACAGATCTCCTACACTCTAGAAAGTCAACATGACTATTTATATACAATTACAAACTATAAGGAAATTACATATTAAGTCCCTAGACTTTAATCTTTCATCAACTAAACATATTCCAACAAAAATGTAGTTGAATCAAAATGCATAAAAGTAATCCGCGAAACATATATTACAGAACTTGTTACTATATCACGATAGAACCTAACATGTTTCGTCTGTGGAGTGTCATACAACTTCAGCTTTATCTTATAACCCCTATACATAAAACGACTACTTTAATAAAATAAATACATTATGTACAGTAAATAAAATGTACATAAGAAAAAAAACATGTATAATATACTCTTATGTTTTATCCTGCAAGAAGATCTCAAACGAAGAGCTGAATAAGTTTGAATATGTAGCACTAATTCAACCACCGGAGACAATTTTTTCAACATCTAACATAACGTCATTACAAGTTATAAACGTAAAATGAACACACCTTATACACAAAATGAAATTACTATAGATAAGCGTATTAAGAGGCTTACCGATCATCATTCGTGAACTCATCGGTTTTTGCATGAGACTTTTAATTGATGGTACGCACGGATATAAAGAAAACATGTGCTCGTTGTCAAGTGTAACGGGTGCAATTGTTGTGCTCCTAATAAATATAATATTCCACTCAAAACGTAAAAAATCAAAAGACTCAAATCTTGGACATCGATAACATGTTCCTTCAATTTCAAATCAATGGAAATGAAACATGTGACTGGCCAAAGTATTCCACTTGTATAGATGCATCAACTCAAATTGGGTGATGACCGCCATTTTATCTCTCTAGTAAAGAAATATACCCATTGTAAACTAATGTTATAAACCTAAAGTGTTACATCATAACCATAAGATGACTAATTAGGTAGCACGTAAGGCTTACGTTTTTATCAACTGCAAATTAGTATGAGCCTATTATGTCGATCATCTTTCCAAACAAAATCAACTTGAACGGCAACGATAGACCACCATGCATGACGATGGATAAGCGATGACAAATGTCCACCGTCCAAGGGTAAGACATTGTCTACAAATAGAATATTTGGTGTTACGATAATATATATATATATATATATATATATATATATATATATATATATATATATATATATATATATATAATAACAATAATAATAATTTAATAGATGTAACATATAATAAACAAAGTAAAAAAGTAATTGAAACACTATAAAAGACAACCAACAAATAAAAGTACTATTATAGATGGATAAACATCAGATGAATACAAAACATCAACTAAGAGCATAGTAAACATAATATTAATAATGATGCAAGATAGCGTACACTAAAAAACACATAAACATGTAAATAAATAATAACATAATGTTACTTGCAGGGCATGTCAGATTACAAAAAAAAAAAAGGAAACTAAATTGTATCCATCGTCATAAAAGGTAAATGTATTGTCGTAACATTAAAGTAGTCATTTTAGGAAATAAGAGGTGCACGAGACGTGGGCAGGCCACAAAAGTAACGATAGACTATGGAAAACTCGTAGGGCATGTTTGATACAGAGAAATGGAATTGGAAACAATTTTCTTGTTTGTTTAGGTTTGAGAAATGAGAATTAAAACAATTCTTATTCCCTACTTTATTTCCCTCCGATCTAGTGAAATGGAATTTCCATTTCTCAATAAAAAACGGAGAGTTCATTTCCTCAGCTCCTTCCCTCCCCACATAAAAAACCCTAGTGACACCTCTCATTTGCAAAAAGCACTCTTCTTAGTTCTCTCTACAAACCCTCAGTCGTTGATGTGCCGCTAGCACACCTTGGTTCTAACATAAAAAAGAATGAGACTAACTAAACTTGAACTAGCGGACACATAGCCAAGTATTACCTATCATTTGCTAGCATGGCTTGGTAAGCCCAGGTTGTCGAACTCAGGGACAATTGGTGGATTATGATATAAAACCATCAGTTAATGGTTAGTGATGAATATAAGTGGATATTTTTGAAAATTATACTTAGAATCCAAAACGAAATAAAACATTTCAACAATTAAAATACAATTGGGATTAAAGGAGTTATGGGAAGACAATCTAGAAAATGATAATCACGTGGGAATGCTTGCCCTAAACATCAGATGATTAAACGATACACTCGGTTGGATTAAATATCATATGAATTCAAGAAGTAAAACCATAAAGATCACTCAAATATGAATCCACTCCTTAAATTTTACAACTAATGATAAGCAAGCAAAGATTACCTAATTACCACCCTATCACAAATTTCAATGTAAGTAATGACGATAAAATTATAAAGATCACTCAACTATAATTTCATCATCCCACAATCAACAATAAAAATATAAAGATCACGCAAATATATTATTATTACTAAAAAAATGCAATCTGAATACTCACATATAATTTCTTTCTATGAAAGATGTTTATCATCTCATAAATCAAAACATTGTTTAAATCGAGACTCACATCAACAACTTAAATGATATTATAACATTAATTAAATACATGCAAGTTTTACCATTTTTACCCTCACAAACTTAAAAGACTCAATGAAACAAACATATTACTTCATTAAGAACAAATACTAATTAAACCTAACTCACATTGTGAAAAAATAAAGTATTTATGGTAAACACATGCAAATAGATAACCAAAGCTACAATCTTCTTTCAATGCAAGAAACAACTATAATATTTAATCCAACACAAAATAAAAGTCATTTAATGTTTAGGGTTTACAACCCCACATGATTATAAAACAACTACTCCATAAAAATGAAAAAAATACAACTTGTTCATCATAATGATAGAAATATTACACATAACCAAATAATTTAGAGATGCGAAAACTTCCCTATCGATGATTCTCGATGTTGTAGTGATGTTCTCTTTCATGATTTCTTCCCAAAATGGCCCAAATGAACTTTCTTTAGCCTCCAAGAGTGTATTTCTTCGTGTGTTGTGTATGGACTCGTCCAAGAGTGAATAAATGCAAAGAAATGTGAGTTTTTATAGCCTGAGGAGGGCACGTCGTGCCTAAAAGTAGGCACGTCATGTCTGTGAGTTGTCGTCCTCTAATTGGCCCAAAATATCTCTGAAATGACGGTTTTCAGGAGAGCACGTCGAGCCTTAATGCTTGGAGCTCTCGGATAACATGTCATGAAAACGAAGTATGGTGCGCATGGAAGGGCACGCCGTGCCTATCATCATTTGGGCAAAAACTCAAAACATGAAAGTTGTAGCCCCATGTTTCCTCTTCATCTGAGTTTTTGAATCACCTGAATCCAAGTTCGTATGAGAGAGATATGGCCAAAATATGAAACAAACACATGACAACCAATTTCTTTCATTTCTTCCCGAACCTAGCCAAAACAAGAGACGATCAATAAATATACGTTTAACCATAAAAAACCATTAAATCCATGCAAATATTATACATAAATGTCCATGGATATCGCCAATAAAATATACATATAATTGGCGATATCAACCGTCTCCAACCCTCGCCGCCCCAACCCTTGTTGCCCTCACCTCTTGTCGTCCCAAACCCTTGCCGCCCTCAACCGTCACTGGTGACAACAGTTCCTCACTTGCAGCAGCACAACCATCAAACAACGAAGATGACAACTCCTCACCGGCGGCGGCACAACCATCAAAAACGAAGATGACGACTCCTCACTGCCCTCATCTCTCTCTCTCTATCTCTTTCTCCCGTCGAGCTCTCTCACTCTCTAACAACCTTCTCACCTACGACGGCACAACCGTCTCTCTCCCTTCATATTTGACACATCGTACCTTCGAATGTATATTATGTTAAAACCCTAGATTTGTTTTCAGGTACACTTGTTTGACATATTATGTAGGGATGGAAAAAAAAAAACCCGAACCCGATGGATTCGGGTCGGGTTCGGGTACGGCTTATCGGGTACGGGGATTTTGACGTTTCGGGTTCGGGGACGGGGGAGTCCATCCCCGCCCCGATATTATTATTATATTATTATTATATTTTCTATAGGTATACTATGTTGCATAAAAAAAGATAAGTTTCCTAATCTAGGGTTTGAAAAAACCATCCAGATCCAACGCCGCTCTCTCAAACCCTCTCCCCCACATTTGCAATTTTTGGCTTCTGGCTTCTCAGACCTCAGACGACCACCGGCGAGCGGCGACCTCCGGTGACTGGCTTCTCAGGCGACCACGGTCTGTTATGCTGTCGCTGTGTTTATCTCTCTGCCCTCGACGACCACCGTCCGCCTCTGTCTCTAGCTTGGCGGTGACTGGCTTAGTGGCTTCTGAGACGTCAGACGACCGACGGTCTCTCTATTCTCACCTCCTCGTCGACCGCCGTCCGCTGTTGTCTTTCTATTCTCACCTCCTCGGCGGTGGCTCTTCTCAGTCGCTGACTCTCTGTCTTCTCAGGCGCCGCTGTCTCTCTATCATCACCATCGGTTTGTCTCTAGCTTGGCGATGGCTCTCGACGGTAGATTTATATTTATATTTGTTAAATTTTTTATGTTTAATACTTCAAATCTGGTTATAGATTTATCATTTATATTTGTGATTTGTTAAATCTTGATGTTAGAAATGATGTTTTGTTGATTGTAGTTGAATCTTGATTTTTCAACAGTGACTTCAAATCTGTTTATAGATTTATCATTTATATTTGTTAAATTTTTTATGCTTAATACTTCAAATCTGGTTATAGATTTATCATTTATATTTGTTATTTGTTATTTGTTAAATCTTGATGTTAAAAATGATATTTTGTTGATTGTTGTTGAATCTTGATTTCTCAATAGTGACTTCAAATCTGTTTATAGATTTATCATTTATATTTGTTAAATTTTTTATGCTTAATACTTCAAATCTGTTTCAGCAACTTCTTCCTATTATTATCATTTACAAGTTAAAAGTGTTTTAGTTAAAAGTAGCTATTTATGGATTTGTTACTTGTTAGTTAATTTGTTTATAGATTTTTACAAGTTACAAGTAGCTAGTTAATGGATATTGACATATTGTTATTTATTTCTAAGTGTAATGTGTTACTTTTTGCAAGTAGAGTTTTATTAATGGATTTGTTAATTAATTTGTTTACGGATTTATACAAGTGGAGTCGCTATAAAATTTTAATATGTTACTTTTTGCAATATTTTTAGGATACATGGAAACTCAATGTGATAATTGTAAAACAAACACTCCTATCGATGTTGGAGATAATGATGGTCAAGGAGTGAATGATTCTAATGACCCTGCTAGTGTACCCATTTGATCATCACCAATGGAAATGGAAACTGTAACCAATGTTGATTTAAATGATGACCCTGTTAACAATGACCCTGATGCGGTTGGTAACAAGAGGGAAACGCGTTCAGTTGTTTGGAACCATTTCAAGAAGCTGAAAGTGAACGGGGAAGATAAAGCGGAGTGTAATTATTTTAAGAAAAAGTTGGGTGCAAAAAGTAAAAATGGTATAAAGCATTTACACGATCATTTCAGTCATTGTCCAAGAGGATCATTTCGTGATATACGCCAACATATCTTAGTGGGACAACAAAAGAATGCGGATGGTACTACATCATATCATTCTAACTACACATTTAGTGCAGATGCTTCCAGAAAAGATCTTGCAGAGATGATCATCGTGCATGAATATCCACTTGCAATGGTAGAGCATCGTAAATATCGAAAGTTTGTGGGAGGTCTTCAGCCGTTGTTCAAGGTTCCTTGCCGAAACACTGTTAAAGGGGACATATTAAAGATTTATGAATTTGAGAAGGAAAAGACATTAAAGTTGTTAGGAAAGAACAACGGTAGGATAGAGATAACTACTGACATGTGGATAACAAGCAATCAAAAGAAAGGTTTATGGCGGTTACTGCTCATTTCATCGATCAAAATTGGAATATGCAAAGTCGAATTATGCGGTATATCTTATTAATTGTTCTTATTAATTTTAAATCAATATTTCTTTATTATTGTTATTTAGATGTTTATTAACATGTCGAATGTTGAACTAGGTTTATTTATGTCCCTTGTCCACATGCTTCTGAAGTTCTTGCTGATGTATTGTATGAATGTTTGTGTGATTGGAATCTTGATAGAAATTTGTCAACATTAATGGTTGATAATTGCTCTATCAATGATGCAATCATCAATTTATTGTTGGACAAGCTTTCTTTGCGTTCATTGATGATGAATGGTAAGTTGTTTCACATGAGGTGTTGTGCCCACATTCTAAACTTGATCGTTCAATATGGTTTAGCTATTATTGGAGACGGAATTGAAAAGATCAGAGACAGTGTTGCATTTTGGACAGCATCTTCGAAAAGACTACAAAAATTTGAGGAAGCAGCTCGTCACTTGGAAATACCTTGCACGAAGAAGTTGATTCTTGATTGTAAAACTCGATGGAACTCTACTTTTTAGATGCTTAATGTGGCGATAACATACAAGGATTCTTTAGGCGTTTGAAGCTACGAGATTCTCAATACAAGTGTTTGCCAATGGAACGAGACTGGGATGCTGCTAAGGAAGTATGTGATAAATTGCAGTTATTTTATGAGGTAATTCATCATCTTTTTTTTTTTAAAAAAAAATTTGAAATTATCAAGTTATGCTTAAGTTAAGTAACTTTGGAAATTTTATTTTTATTGGGTAACTAAGATGTTTTCTGGTACAAAGTTTCCAACCGCAAATGTCTTTTTTCCATCGATTTGTGAAATTAGATATTCTTTACTTGGTTGGACACAATCTACTGATCAGATGATTGAGATAATGGCTTCGAAGATGTTGTTGAAGTTTGACAAGTATTGGTCTGTTATACATAGTATCATGGGGATGGCGGCCGTGTTAGATCCAAGGTACAAATTGAAGTTTGTGGAATTGTTATTTCCTTCAATTTATGGTCAAGAAGGTGCAGCTACTGAAATTGAGAAGTTAAAAGAACTTGTGTATGATTTGTTTAAAGAGTATGACTCTGATGCAAGTTCTTCGAGAAATGATAGTGAAAGTGCTGCTTCAACGGTCACTTCGGGGTCTTCAGTTGGTCATAGAGTTGAGTTTAAAAATCTCTTATCAAGTCTTGCTTCGATTGCTAATCAACATGAGGAAGTAGGTGTTACGACTGAGCTTGATAATTATTTGAAAGAAAAGACAATTGCTATGGCTACTGAGATTGATTTGTTGGCTTGGTGGAACTCACATGGGTTTAAGTACCCAACATTACAAAGGGTCGCGAGAGATGTGTTAGCCGTTCCAATTTCTACGGTTGCCTCAGAATCTGCATTTTGTTGGTGGGTGATTGGTTAGTCCACATCGTAGTCGACTTCACCCAAAAACTTTGGAGGCGTTGATGTGTGCTCAAAGTTGGTTATTGAACGAAACTAGAGGTAATTTATATATATCTATGTAATTTTACATTTATAACTTTTATTGCTTAATTATATAATTTTGAGTTTGAGTTTTTTATTTACATATGCATGTGATGATGAGAACACTGCGTATTTCCGTACTATTGAGTATGATAGAGACGTTGATGATGAGGTAATTAAATTTTATAATAATATTATCAACTTACTTTATATAATAGTTCTTTATTTTACTTTTTGCAATATTCATGGATTTATGCAGCAAAGTGAAGTCGTGAATTAAAGAATCAAAAGCTTGGGCTTCCATCATGGAGATTTCTGAATGCTCTTTGCAACGTTTATCATCGACATTTCGATTGAATTAGTTAGAAATTTGAGTTTTTGCTTCATTTTGTAGCATAGTAATTATGATTGCTTTTGTTTGATATTTTATAGGTTGTGAATCGTGATTTATGTTTTACAAATGGGGAATGACAAATGGTCCGAATGGAAGACATTTCATGATTGACAACTAGTTTGTTTTTCACTCTTTGTTATTTGTATGAACAAGAAACTTTATTCCACTTGAAATATTTGTCCTATTATTTGTATGATCGTTTGAGATGATTAAGACTTTAATGTTAATGTTTTCGTATCATTGATTGTTATAGATGTTAATGCAAGAGTTGTATGTGGTTCTAATAAATGATTTTTCTTGTCACTTGGGACATTTGGATTTGGATTTGGATTCGGGTAATTAAACGGGGAATGGGGGACCCTAACGCTAATGGGGATTTATTGGGTACCCAATGGGGATCGGGGCCCCGCGGGGACCCGATAACAAACCGGCGGGGAATGGGACGGGGATGGGGAGTGTTTTAGGTTTCGGGGACGGGGACGGGGGGACCAATCCCTGCCCCGAACCCGCTCCGTTGTCATTCCTAATATTATGTTAAACCTTATTTTCAGAATAGATTTTTGGGTTCAAACCCTAGATTTGTTTTTGGGTACATTTTTCTTGACATACTATGTTAAAACCCTATTCTCGGATTAGGTTTTTTAGGTTGAAACCCTAGATTTATGCTTGCTTATGAACTTATTTGAGGTGCAAGTCTCAGCTATGAACTTGTTAATTTCATATTTTTGGTTATGGGATGTAAATCTCATATTATTACCAACTTATTAATCTCCTTGTTATAGTTGTCAAGATGTGAACTTGTTAATCTCCTTGTTTCACCCATGATTATTGTTATGAACTTGTTAATCATGAACATATTATAGTTGTCAAGATTGTTATGAACTTGATAATCATGAACTTGTTATAGATGTCAAGATTGTTATGAACTTGATAATCATGAACTTGTTATGGTTGTCAGAATTGTTACGAACTTGTTATAGTTGTCAAGATTGATATGAACTTGTTAATCTCCTTGTTATAGTTTTCAAGATGTGAACTTGTTAATTTTCTTGTTTATTTACAATTATCATGATATGAATATAGAAAACCAATGTTGGCACTACCTTATATGTGACTTCAGTAACCTAATTTATAATGCTCGCTTTTACTTCTATTCAAACCTTTCAGCACTAACTCATCAAAGGTTATTGTACTGTGGTGGGAAAATGTCGAAAGGCCTTATCTGGGCAACTGCAGAAGATTTAGCAAAAAATAGGGGTAGGGTCCTTTCTCTGTATCGACAAGTACTGAGGAGCCTCAATTCTCCTGATTTGCCTTTGAATTTCGCAGCAAGATTGCACCGGAAGCACAAGCACGAGCCATATTCATGCTGGGTGCTAAGGAACGATCCCTCCATAGCATAAAAGATCTGATTGATACAACTGAATACTCTTTATCCTTCTTAAGAAAAGGAGAAATCCCAAAATATATTCAGTGAAATATTTATAGTTTTTAAATCATTCCCCTTTGGACATAATAAGGTTTTGCAGAAAGTATTACGCTCGCAAGATATATGCATCTAGGAAGTGATGGAACCATAATTCATCAAAATACTTGGTAAATTTTGAAGTGTGTTGAGTCTTATATATCCTAGTGGCGTTCAAAATATCCTAGCCCTAAGGTAATGGATTGACTATCAATCTTAGAAAGAGCGAGCTTGTTACACCCAAAATAATTAAGAGGTAATTATATCCCTAATAATGTTGGGTTAATATAATTATTGGAATAGTGAAAAATTAATTGGAGATAATATTAATATTACCTAAAGAGGTAATTAACTTTGTTAAACAATTATAACTAGTGTAATACCCGTGCGGTGCACAGACTAAATTTACTTTTAGAGAACACAGTTACAAATTATAAAACATTTAGAACGACAATCATAATAACTTGAAACGAAATAATATATTACTAACATACAAGTAAATATCACACATAACAATTGTGATAATCGTGAACGCACCGATTTCGAATAATAATACACTACACATATATTTTTGAGCTGGTAATAATTTAAGAAAATATACATGTAGTAAACATCATTCTCACTATCATTAAAATTAATATATGCATGTCAGTAAACAACAAAAAAGGTAGATTTTGAGTGATTCAATATATACACTTCCAAAATCTTTAATGAGAAAACACAAACAGATCAAAAAGAACCCATGGCTAGAAAATTATGTCTATCTGAAGGATGTCTCGAGAATCTTCAAACTCTTTGAATTAAAAGCGCCTGTTAGCATCTTTTTCTCAGCAAACACAAACAACCTCTAGCTTATTCACAACCTCATTCTCATCTCCAATAAACATACTCCATGCAGTCATAATGTGGGTTGTCATTGATTTTTTTTTTGCACAAAAATAGTTTTTGTCCCATTTTAGGCATAATTTGTTGTGTTAATTGTAAATACATTTGACTTTTAATAAAAAGTTTTCAATATAAACACTTGAGGGTAAAAAATATAAAGAATCAAACTTATCAATTGAATTGAAATAAAAAAAAATAGAAAATCCAATTACATTGCCTTGAGAACCGTAAAGATACGTGTATTCAGAGACTTCTCTTCTAACCACATTAGACAAGGTTAACATCTGCTTAAAGGTGATATGTTTGTGTGATATATTTTCACCATTTTCCAAATGTAATTTGCAATCAGATCAAAATCGTGATACATGTTGCTCAAAGTTCATATTTAAAAATCTAGAAGAAATTTGCAAAATCATATAATGTTACTTGTATGATCCAACAATCTAGATATAAATTTCATATTATATTAATTATAAGCATGCAAGTCTCTGCTATCAATTTATGGTTATCAAGAAAAATGGAAAACGGTGGTCTTGCAAAGATCAAGAGTAGAATACGGTGATTAGAATTCCTGACTATAAAAATCTAAAATGGAAAAAGAAAACATACTCAATATCATATTATGACAAGAACAAAAACGGGGGGCTTCGCTTAGATGTAGCAAAGAAGATAGGAAGCGGTGTAGGAGATGGAGCAACATTAGAAAGAGGGAGTAGTGGGAAATTCCAATGTTCATCTGTGGGTTATTTCATGCTCAACATATACTTTTGTAGCTTAAATGATGAATTAAAGATTATCTATCTGTACATGCCTTCCTTCTCTTATGACAATTAAGACAAGAAGTTTTCTTCTTGTCATATCAAATAGGAAACCAGGCAATTACAATGTTTTTGACAATGATTATTTAGGAGAGACAAATTTTAGTCAGCAATGTTGTAAGATTTCAACAATTATAGAACTTTTAACCCTAGGATAGCTAATCAAAAGTAAGTTTGAGACATTTACATGGTTGCCTTTAAAAGGGAAACAAATTTATAAGTTGGTACCATCTAGGAAATTACCTCCATATAATAAGTTCCAATACCCGAATTTAGCTTGACAGAGCTCAGAAGTTGGGCCTTCGTTATATGCAACAGTAACCTACATGTAATTAGTGGTAACATTTGAACCAAAAACTACAAAATTTCAGGGTAAAATATATTGAATTTAACGGGAGTAAAGGCAGCATTGCGAGGAAGCAGAGATTGAACTATTTAGTGTGTCATTAAAGAACTAATGAGACATAACTCTTTTCATGTTATTGTTCTAAAAAGAACATATATCAACTATTAAACCTAACATTGGGTTGTGATAAGGCTATAGATGCTAGATTAATTTGGAAGAATCAAAACTTCAACTTTATATGTGTATATATCCTCTGCAATAAAGCATGCTTTTGATCAATTGTCCGTACTAATATTACATAACATCACATATTCTACATGATTACTCAAGAAAGTTTGCAACATTTCAAACCTAGCACAAGGACTTTGTTGGGAATGCATTAAGAAATCATCCACTTAAGTATAGATGTACCTTACTTAAAGAATGAAAGTTACATGACCAAACATAAATCATGAATGTGCTATACACAATCTACTTTAAGTAAGAGATTTCATGTGAAATAAACAATCTATCTAGATATAGGGTGTGCTTATAATCATCAATGCTAACCACCATGTCAAAAGTTAGAACATATTGAACCTTGGGTTTGTAAATTAAAAAAAAAGGCTAATGAAACTATGAAAGTGATTTTTCTTTCCACTAGCTTGTGCAGAAAGTTTGTCAAATGAAGGTTTGAAACACATGTTAAGAGTGATCAAGAATGGAAGCCATGTTGATATGCTATATTTACCTGTTTATAAATTTAAACTCTACTCCCCACTCCCCAGGTCATGCAAAGAACACCTGTATTCTTCATAGAGAGATTGTATGTGTGTGACAACATCAAGAAGTAATTTAACAAAAATTAAAAGTTCAAAAAGGCAGGGATGAAACATCAAAGTGAGTCTTACCAACACAATTAAATATGATATCAAAGATAAAACACACCAAAAACTATAATCAATCTTGATAACAAACTAGATAACATACCCAATTTTTAGATTTGGTGACACCCTTTAAAAACATGGAAAATTGAACCTAGGCATAAAATGAAAGTATATCAGGTATGGTTTTAAAAAGTAAATGCATACTTGAATGGGTATTTTTACCTCAATAATACTCACTCCGTCTTCTTGCGGCTCGGGCATTGAATCTACCCTCAAATTGACAACTTCTTAGATCATAATTAAAAAGAAAACCAACATGGCAAAGAATACATCACACCTCTGATGAAAAGTACACCTCAAAAAATTTCACAACATCTAAAACATACCGTTTTTTGCAACACACTCGATTCAGTCCGATGTAAATCAAGAACCTTGCTAGAACATAATATGAAGTTATATAAAGAACATAATCCCAACCATACTATTAAACTTTAATCTACTAAAGAAGCTGAACAGGACCATTTAATTGTAACAATTATATATCTTAATTAATTCATGGAAAACATGAAGCACATAGATTTAGATTAGATTAACAACGAATAAAATTTCTTAGTAACCAAACCATGAATAAAATTGTGCAGTAAATAACATTCAAGAATGTTGGATATTATCGGTTTTATTTATGTTGATCTATTGTGTAAAGGAACAAATAACTTGTTCTTTTTTAATCAAGACAAATTGACAGCATTATATAAACCACATAAAATTGAAGGGTACCGTTTGGCACATTTAATCAAAGCAAATTTGTTTGAATATATAAGTGTCAAGGATATGAATGCACATATATGGTAAGCTTATATATTTGGCGTGCCTACAATTCAAATTACAATCAAGCAATCCCAAAAGCCTCTTGCACGCAAATAGATTTAGATTATAAAGGCAACTTAAACGCACAACCATAAGTGCATCAAAGTCGATAAAGCTTACGTGCAGGCCCAAAACCCATAAATGGTGAGCTTATATATGTAATGTGAATCCAATTCGCATTGCAAAAACGGAAACATTTTACCTTGCCTAGGATGCCTTTCCATAGAGAAGTCAGAGCGTGATGCATTTATCATGATCGAAAGATGGAGCAACCAAATATTTGGGTAGATCCTCCTTACTCTAACACAGTTTCTGTGTGACTAAACCTTTTGCAGATAGTACATTCACAGTACTTGTTCAACCAAGCCCTTTTTCCTATTTATGCATATCGACCTCAACTCGTTTACCTTGACTTTGAAATGCTTGCTCTTCATTTCAGGTTATACTTTGATTAAATTTGGTCTCATGAGCCTGAAATGAACCCATGATCTCACCAATAGTTAACAGGTACTTAGACTCTTCAATGGTAGCTATAACATGATCAAATTTAGGGGCTAAATTTCTTATCCATACGTCCATCTCTAAATAGAAGTTTTCCCAATAACAGCTTTTCTACATTATCTACACATGCAACTTTTGTTTAATTTAGAAAGACATGCATGCATATATTACAAGACAATCTTTTGACTCCAATCGTATGATTTAACTCCATAAGTGCAGACCACAACTTCAACTTTGAAATTTCCTTAAAGGATGTGTGATCTACCAAACTACAAGATTTATGATATTAGTGTATCTTCAAAGTTAATACATGAAGGTGACTTTATATAGTTCAGTTTGAAGTGCTAAGTAATATAATGTGCAATTCATGGAAAAAATCGACTAAAACCACAAATAATACATACCATGTCCAATCGTAATCGCCATGGAGCCATTTGCTAGTATATGACTTTGGAATATCGGTTTCAGACTTCTATTTCATCCAAATGTGTTAAGAATCAGTTAAAAAGTTTAATTCCACGTCACCCAAGGCATTTGTTAATATATAGTAGTCAGGTTAACATATAACTTGGTAAAACTGAAGTTTACATAATATATACACAAAAATCTGAAAATGAGATATGGACTAAAACAACTAAATATACCATCTCTGAAGCGCCTTCTTTTTCCAGAGAATCTGATGAACAAAGTTAACATGGAGCCATTTGTTACTATATAATTTTGGAATATCCAAGATATTGTGTTTCATCCAAAAGCATGGACATATCAATTAAAAGGTAATGCATAGCATTTGATGATAAAGCAGAGTAATACAACAAGATAAACGAATAAATCTAGCAGCAAAAAACATTTTATAATAAAGAAAATTTAAAAGAGACAAATTAGATGAAAGTTTTTGCATCCAAATTTCAGACCCATGTTGTAGACTTATTCTGTTCTATGTAGTATCACAGAATACAAATAAACATAAATCCATGACTCACCTCATATGTGATAGACTTTCGTTTCCAATTAGCTGCTTGTGCCACCTAATTTTAAAGGAAGAAAGCAGACAGAAAAGTATTAACAGAGAACGAATCCAAAAAACTACAAATGATGGAATTCACATAAAATACATGGCAGCCTTGATGTTCTCGTTACAAAATCAACGGTTCATGTTTACTCCATTAAGCATTTTTTATACAAAATTATGATCGACTAACCGTGCTAAAAACCTTTATTAATTTTCGGTTGACAATCAAAATGTAGGAAAATGTACATTTTCCTAATGCCAATAACCCAACACTTAGTAAACCAACATTCCAAAATTGACCACCAATTAGCCGTAGTATGCAGAATGAATCAGTAGCAAATTGCAGATAATTACATCACCAACCAGCATCCTTATGACCAATTTTGGCAGTAGAGCAATGCAAAAAAAAAATAATAATAAACGAATAAATGTAGCAACTAATAGAATTTGATAATAAAGCAAAGCCCAAAAGAGACAAATTAGTAGAAAGTTTTTTTTAATCAAAAGTTCATACCACCTTTTGTTCAATTATCTGCAATTCTACCAATCACAATTGCTCCAATCATGGCACCAACCGTTGCTATCTGATGAAAAGCCATGCACATTTTTTTTATAAAACGCACATTGAAAAAACCCCGAAATCAGATTCGCTCATTGAAGATATTGAAATCACATATTTTGCTCATGTGTCGAAACCAACATCAAGAAACTAAACCTAAACAATTGAAGTGTGAAATGATTATGTGTAAATCTCTAGCAGAGAAATTTGAATTACGGTACCAAAAACACTATCCAAAATCAAACAAAGAAACAAACCTGATGAGAACATCATAAATGGATTTCCCTCTTCGAAACTAAACATAATCTTCTCGACGGTTTAAGGTTCTAATTGATTTGTAACATGTTTGTTTTCATGTGTTGTGCAACGTCTAGAGGGCCGAGGAGGAAGACAGAAACAATCGATTGTTCTAGGAAAAAATCGAGAGGGAGACCACCGATGCCGCCGTGATTGAGTCGCTCGACCTAATGCTTTCCTTCATTTGTCATTGTATACCGTGTAATGTAATGAGGGTGTGTGTTTTCATCCGTGCGCTACCAAAAAACACCCAGAGAAGCAGTTTACATAACCATGGGATTCGTGGCTTGAGACACGGAACGGTTTATGAAATCATGACTTTTGTGCATCAAATACTTGTACTTCATGCATACACAGAAGTAAATGAATTAACACGGTTCACATTCATTCTCCCCAGATCTGACGGCTATTAATCACCCAGAAGAGAACTTTCTCTCTCCTTCTTGGGTAATATATAGGGGGAATTGTGATTTAAAAAGTAATATTATGAGTTAATTGTCAAGAATTTATGATATTTGTTATTATTGAGACTTGTATGATAAAAAGAAAATATAATGTTGGTTAGTATTGAATTGACAAGAATATGTAATGTACTTTGACTTTTAATAAAATGTAAGATAAAAGTGTTGGGATGGGTTATATGTGTAAGAATGTGAGAGTTAGAGGTTTAAGGGTGGCCAAAAGCCTTTAAAAACCGTCCAACACACACACATGGTGTGTGTGTGTGTGTGTGTGTGTTCTTGCAATTTCGAGGGAGAAGATAAGAGGAAATCTAGGGTTTGGAGTTTGTAAGAACTAAGGGGAAAATCAAGGCCAAGTTTTGATCTTTTGGTGATTTCAAGTGAGGTATAACTCCCCTTCTCTCTTTCTTATTTCATCTTTCCTTTTTGTTTTTCAATTGAAGAACCTAGACCTAAATGGGTTTGTGGGTTTGAGTAGGAATTTGACTCCAATCTCAAATGGATGTTGACGTATATTGTGTGTTAATACATTTGAGTCACAAATATGTATTTGATTGAGTTGAAGTGATGATTTTGAGTGGAAACTCAAGGTGGAGCTTCGTTTGAGCTCCAATGGAGTATGGAAAATTAGTTGTATTTTTCTTGATTTTTTTATATGTTACATTATGATTAAAATATGTTAAATATTATTATGGAATTGATTTGAGTCAAGTGGAAACTTTCGGTGAAATGCCACAATGAGTTCCTAAGCATTATGGCTTTAGGTTTCAATGTTTAAATATGAATTGAATGCTAACATAACATAAATACATTTAATTGCTTTGGAGTTGGTTAGAACCAAGTATAAGTTCATTTGGAGCTTCGTGTCGTTAGGTTGAGTTGTGACCCATTTATGAGCTCAAATGAACTCGATTGAATCCCATGAATTCATGAAGTCTAATGTGGGGATTGTGATATGTTTAGAGGTGTTAAAATGGTCTATATATGTTAAGTATGCTGTTTGTAAAGCTCATTCAAAGTTTCATAAACATTCGATGCGTTTTTGGGTCGAATCGGGGAGTTGAATGCTGGGTAAAATGTGCAGGAAGGCCTGGGTGACAGTTGTCACGGCGTGACCACCTCCATGGTCACCCCATAACCAACTTTTTGTCCAAAATGTGGAGTTTGTTCGGTTGGGGATCGATATTTGGGTCTTATACTTGCAAACCACCTCTAAATTAAGTGTTTAAAGGGTTTGAGGGTCTATGATCAATTCCCAAACTTCTAGGGCCCTATATGAACTTGGTGTCCTCGGTTTGATAACCCAATACCCTTAGCCTACTTTTAGAGGCTTATATTATGCATGAAAGCTTACGTGTACACTATATGTATGCTTATATAGGTGAATTGAGTTGGAAGGGACTTGAACTCAAGTCTTGTCTATCTTTGGGTTGTTATGCCTTAGTTGAAGACTTCGAAATACTATTACATCAAGCATTGTGAGTTCTATGACTAATGTAGAAGAATGATTACCTGCTATGTGAGTTTTATGCCTTTGTGATAACCTGCTATATGAACATGCACAATAACATACTAATTAACGTCATGCATTTGATATGGTGTGCCTAAATGTTTATCTACATGAATAATATGAATTGAAATATGAAGATACATGATTGATGACCTTGTCGGTCGTATAAGTTATTTATTTGGTGATAGTTAATGGTTGAGATGGATGCATGATGATTCCGAGTTGTAATTTGGGTCACTCATCGTGACAATTTGGTTGGTTATAAATTGTAGATTGGGACTATTTAATCGGTAGGCTTATTAAAGATTATCAACGGATAGGGACTATTTCTTGTAAGGATTAATTACGTCAAAAGGTAATCTATTGTCACTCTTTTTTCAATTTGGCTAACATACTAAAAAAATTTCTATTTGAGGTAACATACTTTCCAAATCTAGTCAATCAAGGTAACCGTATCGGATTGAAAGATAAAAATCACTGACCTGAAAGTTTTTGTATTAAGTAATCAATTTTTTTAATTTCTAATATTGCTTTATGTTTAAATTTGCTCAAAATAACAAGGTGTTATCAAAAAGTACTTTTAAATTGCACAAACAGTGCACATCATATAACAATTAAACTGTCATTTCTGTAAAAAAAAATGTTAGCTGGACAAAGAAATTGTCACGTCAGTAATTTTTTTCTATTAATCCGATATGGTTACCTTGATTGACTTGATTTGGAAAGTATGTTACCTTAATTACGAAAAAAATTATTATGCTACCCAAATTGAAAAAAGCGTGACGCTATGTTACCTTTTGACGCAATTAATCCTTCTTTTAATTGGTCTTATGGACCATTATAGATTGGGAAAATTATGCAAAAAACCATTAAAGTACAAAATTTTTTCGATTAAGTCCCCATTTCATTTTTTATTTCTGATAAGTCACCAGACTGTTTAAACCTTTTAAATTAGTCCGTTAACCTGTTATAACACGTTAACATGCTTAAACCTATTTTGCAAAAACCATCAAAGTATAAAAAATTTTCAATTAAGTCCCCATTCCATTTTTTTTCCTTGTAAGTCCCCGAACTAATTAAACCTTTCAACTTTTCGATAAAATAAAACGAATTTTTTTAAACTTTAAAAACGACGATGTTTATTATGATGACAGAGCATGTCATGTTTGTCTAGACCAAAATAAGTTGGTTTGACAACAATATTTTTTCAAAACGATGATGGTTGCTTGAAAATAATAATTTTTTTTAAAAGTCCGTTATTGCGGATAACATAAGTTGGTTAGATATAATAACATAAATGATGATTATTTCAGTCATATGTTTGTCTAGACCACAATTTTTAAATATATTTAACTAGTTCATCCCGACTAAACTTTAAACAATAAAAATGATTGTTTTGATTTATCATTTTGTTTTATTTTTTTTACATCCACATATGTGTTACCTGTCAATTGAACAATCACTTAAATTGATAAAACAACAAATAACATGAGTTTAATTAAGATAAGGAATTTATGTGGCAAAAAACTTAGTTGAGGGATTTATATGTAACAACCCGACTTTTAACCCAACTTAAAATCTGATCATTGAACCAATAATGTAATATTATTACATTATTTTGAATTATAATTTAATTAAGTTTTTTTGAAATATTTAATTAAATTATATATAAATATTTAAAATATGAATTATGAATTAATAAATTATTAAGATAATTAAATGAAAGATATATAAGATACGAAATTAATAGTGGGTTAAGTAGCAAACGTAACTAGTCAAAATATATAAATAGAATATAATTCATAAAATCAGATTTCACACTCTCTCTCTAGACTCTCTCTCTAAGACTTTCTATCTCTGCTCTCTCTCCTTTTCTTATACGTTTCTTCATCTTCATTATCCATCAAGAACTATCAAAAAAATTCTTGCAACCAAATCCAAGAAATCAAGAAAAAGAGATCATCAAGCAACAAACCTTCAAGATTATTACAAGATTTGAAGGTAATTTTAGCATTAATATGTTCTTGGGTGACAAATTGAAACCCACGATTTCTTAGGGAAAATACGTCTTTTATTTTAAAAATTGATCATGAATATATGTTTTGATCATCAAAGAAACACATGCATGTCCTTCTTAGGTATTTAATCAAGTATCCTAAATAACTTGAAACCATAATTCTTGTTGGAATTTAAAAGTAATTGCTGCTGGATTATGTAAAGAAAAACAGAAAAGAAATATGTATCTGTGTGTGAATATGAGTTGCATGAAAATACCGAAACCATGGAAAAGGTTTCGGTAATACCTGAAAGCATCCAACCTACATTGTATTTTGTTTTATTGATGGAAATTAAAGAAAACAGGAAGAAAAACAAGTGCAGATGTGTGTGCATGTGTGTGCTTTGCGTGAACCGAAACCCACTTGAAAGATATAAAGGACTGCCGAGACATGTTAATACCGAAACCTTGGATGGTTTCGGTAACATCAAAAAACTACCGAGACTCACATAGAGACTACCGAAACTTATATATATACATATATATACTTATCGAAACCCATCAATATTACCGAGACCAAGATTAGTACCGAAACCATTAAGGTTTCGGTAACGCCCTGAAACCCACCACCGAAACAGAAAACTACCGAAACCCTCAAGACCGAGAAACCAATGCCGAAACCTTTGAGGTTTCGGTAATCCCTTCAATACCGAAACCATACAGCACCTATTTTCCCTTTTGTATGTGGGTTGCGAAAAATAGAAAGAAACAGCAGTGTATATATATATATATATATATGTATATATATATATATATATATATACACACACACACACACACATATCGGTAGATGTATGTATGTATATTAAAGTATGCTGTCCCAAAAAGACTGCTTTCAATTCCCCTTTCTTAACATATAAAGAGTATGTGTGTGTGCAGAATTAAGCAGTGTTGTAAAGTAAAACAGCAGCAATATGTGTGTGTGTGCGATGCATAGTATGTGCAGAGGGTGTGACAGAAACATGTATAAATCTGTCCAAATGAAAACAGGACAATAGCCTTTTCTGCCATATAAAACAAAGTCTCCTATATGTGTTTGTATGTATAATTCATAAACATTAGGGGAGGGGGGCAGCATTAAGTTATATACATATATATACTCTAAAGGTGCATTTGTGTGTGTGAAGTGTGTCCAGCAGAATTCCTTAATGTGCAGCAATTATACTCACATAAATTCATAAAAATAACATTAAAAGAATATATAAAGAGCACATAAGCGTAATTATCTAATAAGCAATAAAGACTTAGAAAATTATATGAATGATTAATGGCAAAACATATGTTTATATTTAATAAACACAAGGCTAATAATTCATAGCACATAAATGGTATTCAAATATATGATCAATGATATAATTTGACATAAGCTTATGAGAATTGGATTATAAAATCCAATTGATAGCATATGATGTTTTTATGTTATGAAATAAGTATCATGATCAATAAATATGTTGTAATGTGGGTTCAATATGCAAACGAAAGCCAAGAAAAGACTTAATATAGTCACACATGTCCATGAAAAAGGACATAAAAATTTATAAGTCATTTAAAGCATATTCTATATGTGATAAGCAAAACTATTAAACGATTGAATGAAAAGATTTAAGAAATAGTTGACCATATTCATCTCAATACAATTAAAGTATGAGAATTTGGGATTAAAAACCAACGAATGAACATTGAATATGTTATTCACATGATTCAAAAGGCTAATAAATATCAGAAATGATATTAATAACAGATTGAGCAACGAGCAAGATGATGAGCAACTGAAAGTCTGACATAAGTCAGCTTGTGAGCAACAGAGCCAGAGCCAGAAAGTGCACAATTAACCAGTATCTGTGAGTTGTAGATTTCACTTTAACTGCATATTATGTGAATTGAGACTTTTGTTGCTTTATTCTGATTTATTTGATATTCTGATCTTGAGCTTATTGATATATTGTCATAGTATATTTACTATGATTTGTTGAGCTGAGTATTTCTTCCTCTAGATTCGATTCTTTGACGAGTCATTTGATTGTTAAGCTTAACTCCATCACTATTGCTTAGTGTTGGGTTAATGTTAAGCTTATGATGTGCTGATTTACGTGATGAAAGCACAAAGGGTAGCTAGAGCTGAGCATTCCGATGATATCCATATAGAGCTTTTACTGGTAGCTAGCCCAGTACGTGGCTGATCCCCACTAATGATGCGTGTGTATGGATTATCATCATCCGAGCATTCCTTATGAATTTGTCTAAAAGTCTCAAGAGCAACAACAGTTTTATAACTGGGAGCTGAGCAAAAGTCGCGCATCAAAAGAGCATTAATTGGCCAATGACCCTTCGAGATTGAGCTGTGCATGAGCCTAGTGCAGTGCATATAGAGCTGAGCCGTGCATGAGCCGAGTGCAGTGCATGTGCTTCCGCGTTCATAATTGCATGTTAAATGTGAAATTCTACATTCTCACTAAGCAAATAAGCTTACCCCGTTGTTGCATTATTTTTCAGGTAAAGGCAAAGGATTGGCTGGACCTAGTTCATAGGTCAGAACTCTGAAAGAGCTTGAAGTGCATTAGAACCCGTTTCAACACTTTGGTATTGTCAGATGAATGAGCTTTGGGGTTCGGGTCTAGTTTATATTATGTGATTTGATGTAATAGTCTAGATGTTTGTACCTTGCTACTTAAATTCTGTCTCTGATTGTAATTAACTTTATTTCCGCAACTGTTAATTTTATCTTAGTTTCCTGATTGATATTGCATTGCTACTGGGCCTAGACTTGAGACCTTTGAGAAATCAGAGGGTCTCACATTATAAGACAAAATAATTTAGTTAATGGATTTATAAGACAAAATTATTTAGTTGGGGACTTAATCGAAAAAAACCATTGATTTATAAAATCCACATCAGCAATTGCAACCCGCTTAACAGGTTACCGGTAATTTTTCTTGAAAAAAACACCAAATTCGTGATTTTTATTTAGTTAAGGGACTTATCAGACAAAAAAATTGATTGAGGGACTTAATCGAAAAAAAAACTTGTAGTTTGATTTTTTTGTGAAAATTTTTCAGATTGAATTCTCTTAAGGTACATTGAACCTAAATTTATGTGGTATATGATTTGGACCTAATTGGATGTCCATGGATTATTCCTAGCCCCATTTGGATGCCAAATGATCGACGTACTTGAATTGTCGGAGGTCATGACTATGATAGGGACAATCCCGATTATGATAGGGACAACATCGTACTATGCTAGAGGCAATACCAGTCTCGACTATGAGAGGGAACCCCAAACGACCATGGGACATGTGGTAGTTGAGTAGCCACCACCACTCCCGACTATGACAGGGAACCCCAAACAACCATGGGAAATGTGGTAACCCTAGACGACCATGAGGGTATGTGGTTATTGGATTATGATGGGATTATCTCATGTAAGGACGGCAACGGGCCATCTTAGGACGATGATGATCTGACACATTGGGTTGCAAGCATGAGTTCTAGTGGTGGTGTTAACATCATGTGAGGACGGCAACGGGCCGCCTCCGTGGCGGTGATTATGACACGTTGGGCTACAAGCATGTTTGCCAACACCTTTGCTTTTGAGTCATTAGCAATACGTACTTTGGTAATGTAATGTGCCGATTATGTAAGGCAACTATGCAAAAGCGTTACAATGTGCTACTATGACGTGCGTTAGGATCCCCACTTTGACTCGACTATGTCGAGTAGTGTAGTGGATTCCAAGATTTGAATTTGTTCCCCGCATTAACTCGGCAATTCGGGCGGTGATAGTGGAACATAGGATAATGATAAACGTCGAGAATGCTAATAGTCATCAGTGAGATTATGTACAATTGTGTTATATTTTAGAAAGTCAATAACCCTATGTGAGGTGAGTCATCTTATTGTGAATTCTTATAGATCCGTATATTGGATGCGGGATACCAACATTCCTCAATGAGGATGAGGTGATTCCATTCTAACTTGACATTGGCCATCACTGGTCTTTATATTTTTATTGATTAGAAATACGTGTTGGATATACAAGATTGATATGTAATTGTTATTTATATTGATCTTAGAATTCATTAAACAACTTTTGTTGTTTACGTTTTGGTTGTTAACATTTTCAAAGGTTTTGTGATACCACGCCGGAAACATTCATACTTCCTTATTACTGAAGATCGTAGATTCGAGACTAATGGTATGCATTGGTCGTTGTGATGGGTTTTGGGTACCCGACTTCCCGACCTTGAATATTTGTTTGCAGGATCATGATCTGTCCCCATGTGGACTATAATAGTTTTATTTGGATGCATCACTTATGATGCATTACTTGTAAAAGTTTTAATTCTACCATAATTTCGCAAGTATTAATGCATTAATTATTGTTAATTATACTTAAATATGTATTATTGTTGTATGAATGTTTCAGAGCTTTATTGATTATCTTGTAGGAGCGTTGATTACACACGACACCGAAGACGTTAAGGGTTGCCATCTTGATATAAGAACTTCCTCTTTATCTACAAAGTACTAATGTTGATAAAATATAAACCACCAACTGATCACATCTTTATGTGATCTTAATGTTAACATAGGTGCTTCCCTTTCCAACAAATTTCTTAAATTTAATTTTTTTTTTTCTTGTATGTATATTATTTCTTTTATAAAGTAAACTAAAATCTTAAATCACGTCTTCATTTTTTCTGACATGTTATCATTAGTGCAGATAAATCGTGAAATCAAGCAACATATGATAAAAGGGAATAGAGATATTCAGATTAGTTTAAAAGCGAGTACTTGTTACGAATTTCTTTATGCTTGATTATATTGTAGTTTCAAAAGCTAGTACTTGGTATTTGTAAGTGCTATATAAGTTATGAAATATTTAATCAATGAAATGTTTAATTATTAATATTTTTGGGTTTGAATAATAAATTTTTTCAAAATAATAATGATTACAATTAATAAATTTTTATAGAATTTTCTGTTGAATTCTCTGTTGTACCAAACAAGAGACATGAATGTTTGTTATATTCTCTGCTGAATTCTCTGTTTAACCAATCGAGATGAATCATTTCTCTTTCTCCAAACAAATTCCCTTTATCTCCAATTCCATTATTTGTTGTCATTTCATTGCAATTTCATTGTCTGTACCAAACGCACCCTAAACGTCAAGATTTATCGAGAATTGGTATTCAAATCAACAACATCAACGGGGTGCTTTCCATAACAGTGACTCACAGAATCATCGTTAATATGGTCTATATCGACATCCTATTGTATGATAGAATCATCGTTACTTAGTGTGGCCAGATCGTTGGAACAAATAGAAGAGGTTGATGCATGTTTCTCAACAAGGTCTGAGTTTGATTAATTATTGTTGAATACACATTCGTATTCACCATGGTATTTGGAAATTGTAAATCTACGAAGATAGTCTGGCGCCAAATTAAATGTATCTACTTTAATATCAAGTACAACATATCATGCACACAGATTATCTATAAAGAATCAATATATCCAATCGACATCATCACCCTGTGTTGGGGTAGAATTATTTGTTAAGTTGTAGGGGCTAGAATTGTAAGTTCTTTAAACTTTTGATTTGTAGTATACATAATATTTTCCCTTTTAATTTTCATTTAGTTGATCAGGTTTGTATTTGAGCTTACTGGAGTCAAGATCAAAAGTTTTTTTTCGTGGTTAATTGTTGTGATTCTTACTGTCGAGTGTGCGTTCTTAGATTTAAATCTTGTTTGAAAAGTTTAAAACACCAATTCAAAACAATGAGTGAGTAATTTTGATTTTTTTTTCAGAAAGTTTGGTTCGAAGTTCATTTTTACTGAAAAACATGATTTATTGTTGATTTTGTTGTTAATTGAAAGGAAAAGTGTTTTGAATTGGTTAGAAATTAGTATATGAGCAGATTGAATCCAATTTCGTTGAATTTGGGTAAGATTTGAGTGATTTTTGAAATATATTTGACTTTTCTATGGAAAAACCATTTTTTAATGACTACCGTTGTTCATCATTATGTACTTCGTGTCAAGTAAACCCTATTTCAGCGAGTTTGAAATTTTTTCAAGTATTATCTTCGAGTCCTTAAGACCCGAACTCGGTTCTCTTTGTTATACTCGAAACTTCAAGTAAGCCCTACTCAAAGCTCGACTTCAGTAATAAGGGTAGTGCTCGAGTGAGCTCAAGTGAATTCAAGTACTCGAAGTAATATTTTAGTTGAACACAAATTCAAGACCAGTAAACTTGAACTCGAGTTAATCATACACGTACTCGAGTCCTTCTATACTCGAAGTCGACTCCAGTTAATACTCACAAGATTGTTTTCAAACAATTTAAACACCCGAACTCATTAAGTCTACTCGAACTCGAGTCAAGCTTTCTTGAACTCCAATTAATACTCACAACATTTTTTTAAACAATAGCATGATTTCGTCTACATCCTCGACTTTTGTTTTTGAACCGTGACATTTCTCATTTTTTTTGCTCTATTATGTATAACCTCTAATTGCTACAACGACTTTCAATTCAATAATAATTACATTCGGAATATGTTTTGAGTATTCATTGCTTTCTATACACGCACAATAACAATTTTAATACACGCTAATTATCAGGGCCGGTCCTGAGTATTTTAATGCCTAGGGCGAATTAATAAAAAAAAGCCATATCCAAATAATAGTATACTACTGGAGCATAAAACGATAAAACCTAATCAAAGACAAGATTGTAGTCTGTGTTGGTTTGAAATTAGATTGTAATCCTTTTTTGGTTTGATAATACCTAAGCAAATCAGATGTAATTTCCAGTAAATCAATAAATTAGATGTAATTCTTATATTTAGTAAAGTATATATTCAAATTCAATACATGAAATCAGATGTAACCATGTAAGATGTAATACCGATTGAAGTATATAATATAAGGCAGACTATATTAAGCTATCACCCTATTTGCATTCGAAATAACTATCAGTACATCTAAATATGTGCTCAGTCCCATGCAATTGTGTGGAAAAAAATAGATTCGGAGTTTGTACATTTGGAAATTGTGTTGTGATAGTGAGTTCAACATTTTTTGAACATAAAATTGCATAAATAAGTTTAACAAGAGGAAGAAGAAGAAAACAAAAAAACAATAATAATTGATTTTAAGTGGGCCACTATAACACCTTGCCTTTTATTTGCATTTTTATTTTTAAGTATTTTGAGCAATTTGCGTAAAATGATGTAATTTCGAGATTTGGTATAAATAGGGGCTGAGAGCTCATTTTCTCATTTTTGCAAGCCAAATTCCTTTCCAGAGCTCCTCTCTCTAGAATTGAACTTCTCTCTAGCTTTTCTCCCAAACCGACCGGCCAAATCTCGCGTTCTATACGTCATCGGAAAGAACTCGAAGAGTACTACACGGATCTGCAATTGCATGTGTGATTTGATTCGGATTTGAGGTAAGAAATGTCATTTTCGACTTCTGCATTTTCGGTTTGAAATACAAAATTCGAGTTTATTGTTTTTAGGCGATTTAAAGCTAATTTCGTATGAATTTTAGCTAGAATATGATAGATAATGTATAATATAACTAAACCGAGGCTTATTACTTAGCTTATTTGTGGATTTGAGGCTTGAAAATGCATGTTTAAAGCTGTAACTTATGAACAAACTCGAGTATGCATAGAACAGACTCGAAATACCAAGAACAGACTCGAGTAGAGCTAGATTCGAGATATGGGTTTCGAATCTATCCTCAGATTCGAATGAGGTTCGAATCTAACCCCCATAATTCGAATCTGTCTTCGAACCTAACCCCTGGTTCGAATCTGATGCTCAGATTCGAATCTGGCTTCGAGTCTGATGCTCAGATTCGAATCTAGTCCCTAAATTTCGAATTTAATTGATAAAATTTACGAACAACGCATAAATTAGCAAAATAAATAGCAAAATATTTAGCTAGAAGTATGGCTTATAGATATTGGAATATTGAGCTAGCAATATTAATTTAGCACATGTTCTGTAATATTAAACTTCAGATATTATACATAAGCCGTTTAGCCCAGTTGCGAGTCAAAGCCAGTGCCAGAATATATATATTGAGCCTAGATAAGCAAGTGCAAGCGTTATAAAGCAATTTAAAGCGTAAATAAGCCCGAGCAAGCATTTCAGAATATTTCAAGCATTTTCAGTACTGTGAGTAACAGTTATTCTTGTTTACATGTTTTATATGAAATTGAGACATAAATTGCTTCTATGTGACTTCTTTGGAATTCAATAGACTTTTGTGAGTGAAGGCGAACACTGTGGTACAGGTGATGCCCAGCTTAGCCGGATCTTACATTTGATCTATTAATATGCATATTTATCTGCTATCTGTTTATTGTTCTGCATACTATACAGCAAGCCTTGTTTTAGCGTTTCTTTGTGCATCTCATAGCATTATATTTAGCGAGCAAGCAATTCTGATGTTCACCACTATCCCTTGAGCATTATGCGGGTAGCTAGCCCCGCATCACAGATTGATCATCTGTCAGCGGTAAACCCATAGTGGTGGCATCTCCGTTCTGCGTGAAATGTCTCAATTGTGCAGCGTTCTTTCTGGGTATTAAGCAAATGAGCAAGCAAGCAAGCAAGCAAGCAAGCATAACAGCCTTTATAGGCATTTTCGCCTCATATTTTACATGCATTCATGAATATCTGTTTACTCACTAAGCATTAGCTTACAGTTGCTACTTACAATTTTTACAGGAAAAGGTAAAGAACAAGCTGGACCTTCTGCTTAGGTCTATTATCTGATCTGCCCAGAGGACTTAGCTCATTTTCAGCTTGTGGTATAGCTTATGATGCCTTGGGTTTTGGGTAGCTGCTTTTATTTATGTTATGATGTTTTTAGCAACTTAGTACTGTAACCTTGAAGCATGTGTAGTGCAAGACTTATTGTAATGTTTTATTTAGCTTTATGCATTTATTGTTATTCCTGGGATAAGCAAGCGTGTTTTGAAGCAAGGATGTGACAGGATGGTATCAGAGCATTAGTTTGAGGGATTCAAGTGTTAGCAATAACACTTGGACTCAAACTTTTAAGGAAAGATATTAGCTTCGAATATCTAGGCTTTAACTTGACCTGAGATAGGCTTTGACTTTGCTTTAGGAATTGGGAAATGGGGTAGAATAGGAGTTATGCCTATTCTTATGCAAGTATTATTTATATAATTTCAGAACATGTCTGGATCTGGTGAAGGAGCTGGAGGTGGACTCACTCCTGAACAGATCATGCAAATAATGCAAACAATGCTTAACGAGAACAATGAGCGTCAAGCTAAGTTCTTGCAAGAACAGTTTCGTGCTCGTGATGAAGCCGAAACTAGGCGAAGGGAAGAACGCCAGAAGAAGCAGCATGAAGACACTGGACGCCGAAATGATGACACCGACGAGGAGGAAGCCCCTGTAGTCCCTCCGAAGGGCTGCAATTTCCGTTACTTCAAAGCTTGCGGAGCTCAACCCTTCAAGGGTGCTGCAAGCTCGATTGAAGCGCTCGAGTGGATCACTGGCATTGAGCGAATATTTCTCATCAGCGACTGTGCTGAAGCATCCAAGGTCAGCTTTGCTACTACATTGTTCGAGGGAGGCGCTGTCATGTGGTGGAGGTCTCAGGAAAACATGCACGGAGCCAACTGGATTAAGTCCCTATCTTGGGATGAATTTAAAGTTATTTTCTTTCGTCAGTACTGCCCGGCTGATGAAAAGAAACGTCTGGAAGAGAGACTGATGTCTCTTACTCAGGGAACCAAATCAGTGACTGAGTATGAGATTGAATTCACCCGACTAAGCTTGCTGTCTGACTATCAAGTCGCTACTGAAGAGCGAAAGATCGATCGTTTTCTTATGGGTCTACATCCCGAGTATCAGAAGTTCTTGAAGCACCGGGGATATACCAACTATGCTGACTGTGTTGAAGCTGCTCGAATTCTCGAGCAGGATTTTATTCGAGCTGGAGGAGTTCCTACTTCCTCTATTAACCCGACATGTCCATCACCGCCCAAGAAATCGCGCACCGGAAGCTATTCTGGATCTTCATCCAGATATTCTCAGCCACAGCAGTCTCAGTACCGACAGTTCAGCTCGCCTACGGCACAGCAAACTCGATCTTATGCGGTACATTCTGAGCCGAGGCAGTGTCGCCGCTGCCAGAAGTCACACATTGGGCGTTGTAACCCCAATGATGTGAGGTGCTATGTGTGCAACGAAATAGGACATAGCAGTGAAGAATGTCCTAACAGAGTTAAAGTTTGCAACAATTGTTTACGCCCTGGACATAATGAGCATGCATGTACGCATCCGTTCAGCATGATTTACCCGAGTGCAGAGCATCATCCGCGATTGCAGCAGCAGCAATACCGACCTCAGCAACAACATCAACAACAACAGCAAAGACAAAATCAACCAGCCCGGCATAGCACATCGCGAGGAGGTTCTAGTCGCCGTAACGAGCCAACTAGGAGTCAGAATCGCGCATTCCAAATAACAGCCGAGCAAGCGAAGGAAATACCAGATGTGGTATCTGGTACGTTTCTTGTTAACTCTATCCCTGCTAGAGTTATTTTCGATTCAAGAGCCAATCGCTCTTTTATATCAAGTGCATTTGCATCTAAGCTTGGAATTACTCCGACAACTCTGCCTGTTATATTTGATATCGAAACGGCCAGTAACGTGTGCGTGTCCACCGATAAAATTTACCGCGACTGCATAATTCTGTTAGATAATTGCACGTTCCAACTTGACCTCATTCCTATGGACTTTCACGAATTCGACGTCATCGTCGGTATGGATTGGCTTGATCATCATGACGCCAACATTGTCTGCAAAAAGAAGTTGATAAAGCTCACTACACCGGATGGCCGCAGTATCTGCATCTATGGTGACAGAAAGAAAGGTGACTTATGTTTAATTTCTGTAGTCAAAGCTAGGAAACATATAGCTAAGGGTTGCGTGTCATACTTAGCATATGCAATAGATGCTAAGTCTGAAAAGAAAACTTTAGCCGAGGTACCGATAGCCTCTGAATTTCCAGATGTCTTTCCCGAGGACATCTCTGGACTCCCACCAGACCGTCAGGTGGAGTTCAGAATTGATTTAGTGCCCGGCGCGGCACCAATTGCTCGAGCCCCGTATAGACTTGCACCTGCTGAGATGCAAGAAATGATGAAGCAATTGCAAGAATTGCTTGACAAGGGACTCATACGACCAAGTTCATCTCCCTGGGGAGCTCCTGTTTTATTCGTTAAGAAGAAAGATGGGACTCTCCGGATGTGCATTGATTATAGGGAGTTGAACAAGGTAACAATAAAGAACAAATATCCATTGCCCAGAATAGACGATCTTTTCGACCAGCTTCAGGGAGCCAGTTACTTCTCAAAGATCGATCTTAGATCTGGGTATCATCAGCTCAAAGTTCATGAAGAAGACGTCCCTAAAACGGCTTTCCGTACCAGATATGGGCATTACGAGTTTCTTGTTATGCCCTTTGGCCTTACAAACGCTCCTGCGGCGTTCATGGATCTGATGAACCGCGTTTGTAGACCAATGCTCGATAAGTCTGTTATCGTCTTTATAGACGATATTCTCATCTACTCAAAGACTGAAGCTGAGCATGCTGTGCACCTTAGAGAGCTGCTAGAGTTGCTGCGCAAAGAGCGACTTTACGCCAAGTTCTCTAAATGCGAATTTTGGTTGCGACAGATACAATTCCTTGGTCATGTGATATCTGGTGAAGGAATCTCTGTGGATCCTTCTAAGATAGAAGCCATTCAGAACTGGGAAGCTCCCAAATCAGCCACTGAAATCCGAAGTTTCTTGGGATTGGCGGGTTACTACCGTCGATTCATTAAGGACTTCTCAAAACTAGCCATGCCTCTTACATCTCTTACTCGCAAGAATGTTCCCTTTATTTGGGAAGAAGCTCAAGAGAACTCATTCCGAACTTTAAAGCAGAAACTCACCGAAGCACCTATTTTGGCCTTACCCGAAGGCAATGAAGACTTTGTGGTCTTCAGCGATGCTTCATATCAAGGGCTTGGGTGTGTGTTGATGCAAAGAGGCAGAGTCATAGCATATGCTTCTCGCCAGCTTAAGGATCATGAAAAGAGTCATCCGACTCATGACCTTGAACTTGCTGCTGTGACTTTTGCGTTGAAAACATGGCGGCATTATCTCTACGGCACCAAATGTCAGCTATATACAGATCACAAGAGTCTTAAATACATTTTCAACCAGAAGGAGCTCAACATGCGCCAGCGACGCTCCATGGAACTCATCAAAGACTATGACTGTGAGATTCTGTATCACCCTGGCAAAGCGAATGTGGTGGCCGACGCATTGAGTCGTAAATCCTACTCCGCCAAATGTCTCTATACTCTGACTCATACTTCATTTTCATCTACTCTGATTGATGAAATTCTTGTTGCTCAAGCCGAAGCCCTAAAAGAAGAAAACCTCAACTCTGAGGACATGAAAGGGCAACTTCAGTTCTTAACCGATAGCCCTCATGGCTTGAAGCTTTTCAAAAATCGTGTCTGGGTTCCCAAATTTGGTGATGTTCGACAGAAAATTCTTTCGGAAGCCCACTGTTCTAACTTCTCGGTACATCCTGGCAGCACCAAGATGTACAACGATCTAAAAGCCGAATATTGGTGGCCCGGTATGAAAAGAGACGTAGGCCAATATGTTGATAATTGTGTTACATGCCGATTAGTCAAAGCGGAGCATCAGCAGCCTTACGGCAGTCTTCAGCCCTTACCGATCCCCGAGTGGAAGTTCGATCACATAACGATGGACTTTGTGACGAAGTTGCCGACTACACGAAGACAGCACGACGCAATATGGGTTATCGTGGATCGCCTAACCAAAGTCGCACATTTCATTCCGATTCGCGAAAACTATTCACTTGAGAAACTAGCCAAGTTGTATATAGACGAGATCGTTACACGACACGGAGTGCCTCTGTCTATTGTTTCCGATCGCGACAGCCGATTTACTTCGAGGTTCTGGACTGCATTACAAGAAGGTTTAGGCACCAAGATCAGAATGAGCACGGCGTATCATCCGCAGCCTGATGGCCAGAGTGAGCGCACAATTCTTACACTCGAAGACATGCTGCGAGCATGTGTTCTTGAGTTTAGCGGTAGTTGGGATGACCACTTGCCGTTAGCAGAGTTTTCTTATAACAATAGTTACCACTCATCCATCAAAGCCGCACCTTTCGAAGCCTTATACGGACGCAAGTGCCGAACTCCTACGTGTTGGCATGAAGCCGGTGAAGCACCAATCGCCGGTCCCGAGCTACTTCAGCAGACAAATGAAAAGATCCGAATCATACGTCAACGATTGGAAACTGCTCAATCTCGACAGAAATCGTATCACGACCGACGCCATAAGCCTTTAGAATTCCAGAAGGACGACTATGTTGTATTAAAAGTCTCGCCGATGAAAGGTGTGTTCAGATTCGGCAAGCGTGGCAAGTTAGCACCACGATTCGTTGGTCCTTTCAAGATCACCGAGCGTGTTGGAACTCAATCTTATCTGTTGGACTTGCCGAGCGAACTGTCCAACATACACCCCGTGTTTCACGTTTCGCAACTAAGGAAGTGCAAAGAAGATGACAGAGAAAAGTGGGCCGATCATCTGAGCTACAAGATCAACGAGAAACTGCAATGTGACGAGCCTGAGGTTATTCTAGAGACAAAGATGAAGAAGCTGAGAAATAGAGAAGTACCAATGGTGTTGGTGCAGTGGAGGACTTCTCACGGAATTTCTCAGACCTGGGAATCTGAGGAAGACATGAGAGTTCGATATCCGCATCTGTTCGAGCCTTAGGTACTTCGAGGACGAAGTGCAAGCGTGGTGGGCTCATACTATAACACCTTGCCTTTTATTTGCATTTTTATTTTTAAGTATTTTGAGCAATTTGCGTAAAATGATGTAATTTCGAGATTTGGTATAAATAGGGGCTGAGAGCTCATTTTCTCATTTTTGCAAGCCAAATTCCTTTCCAGAGCTCCTCTCTCTAGAATTGAACTTCTCTCTAGCTTTTCTCCCAAACCGACCGGCCAAATCTCGCGTTCTATACGTCATCGGAAAGAACTCGAAGAGTACTACACGGATCTGCAATTGCATGTGTGATTTGATTCGGATTTGAGGTAAGAAATGTCATTTTCGACTTCTGCATTTTCGGTTTGAAATACAAAATTCGAGTTTATTGTTTTTAGGCGATTTAAAGCTAATTTCGTATGAATTTTAGCTAGAATATGATAGATAATGTATAATATAACTAAACCGAGGCTTATTACTTAGCTTATTTGTGGATTTGAGGCTTGAAAATGCATGTTTAAAGCTGTAACTTATGAACAAACTCGAGTATGCATAGAACAGACTCGAAATACCAAGAACAGACTCGAGTAGAGCTAGATTCGAGATATGGGTTTCGAATCTATCCTCAGATTCGAATGAGGTTCGAATCTAACCCCCATAATTCGAATCTGTCTTCGAACCTAACCCCTGGTTCGAATCTGTTCGAATCTGATGCTCAGATTCGAATCTGGCTTCGAGTCTGATGCTCAGATTCGAATCTAGTCCCTAAATTTCGAATTTAATTGATAAAATTTACGAACAACGCATAAATTAGCAAAATAAATAGCAAAATATTTAGCTAGAAGTTATGGCTTATAGATATTGGAATATTGAGCTAGCAATATTAATTTAGCACATGTTCTGTAATATTAAACTTCAGATATTATACATAAGCCGTTTAGCCCAGTTGCGAGTCAAAGCCAGTGCCAGAATATATATATTGAGCCTAGATAAGCAAGTGCAAGCGTTATAAAGCAATTTAAAGCGTAAATAAGCCCGAGCAAGCATTTCAGAATATTTCAAGCATTTTCAGTACTGTGAGTAACAGTTATTCTTGTTTACATGTTTTATATGAAATTGAGACATAAATTGCTTCTATGTGACTTCTTTGGAATTCAATAGACTTTTGTGAGTGAAGGCGAACACTGTGGTACAGGTGATGCCCAGCTTAGCCGGATCTTACATTTGATCTATTAATATGCATATTTATCTGCTATCTGTTTATTTTTCTGCATACTATACAGCAAGCCTTGTTTTAGCGTTTCTTTGTGCATCTCATAAGCATTATATTTAGCGAGCAAGCAATTCTGATGTTCACCACTATCCCTTGAGCATTATGCGGGTAGCTAGCCCCGCATTACAGATTGATCATCTGTCAGCGGTAAACCCATAGTGGTGGCATCTCCGTTCTGCGTGAAATGTCTCAATTGTGCATCGTTCTTTCTGGGTATTAAAGCAAATGAGCAAGCAAGCAAGCAAGCAAGCAAGCATAACAGCCTTTATAGGCATTTTCGCCTCATATTTTACATGCATTCTTGAATATCTGTTTACTCACTAAGCTTTAGCTTACAGTTGCTACTTACAATTTTTACAGGAAAAGGTAAAGAACAAGCTGGACCTTCTGCTTAGGTCTATTATCTGATCTGCCCAGAGGACTTAGCTCATTTTCAGCTTGTGGTATAGCTTATGATGCCTTGGGTTTTGGGTAGCTGCTTTTATTTATGTTATGATGTTTTTAGCAACTTAGTACTGTAACCTTGAAGCATGTGTAGTGCAAGACTTATTGTAATGTTTTATTTAGCTTTATGCATTTATTGTTATTCCTGGGATAAGCAAGCGTGTTTTGAAGCAAGGATGTGACAGCCACTGACGATGCCAATATATATAAGAAATATCAACGGTGCCTTTTATACAAAACTTTAATGTACATAAACTTTTTGGATTTACGTCTAGTTCAATGCGTATACTTGAGCAACATCTTTTAACTTGCCATATGATGAATACTAGATCATTAAAATAGATGATATAACGATAATCGGAATTAGATTATATTACCTGCAATGGGCATATGAGATTGAGTTTAACAAGTGAACAACAACATTGATGTTCTAATCTTGGTGAAGAAATCGATAAAACCAAAACCCCAACAGAGAGTATTTCAAGAAAATGAAGAAATAGATCACTTGGACCGCTGAACTTTGAAATCGATTTGCTGGTTTTATCAAGAAAATGAAGAACAGAAGAAATTGTCAAATTGATGAACTTTGAAATCGATTTGCTCAGGTTTTATCAAGAAAATGAAGAAATCGATCAGACGATCACCTGATACTCTGTCACTCTGATACGAATCGTGAATTCAGCCCCGTCTCCGTCGATTGGCGATTGCAATATTTCATCCGCCACCCACGCTGCCACGCTTCGTTTTCCATAGAGATAGTCAGAGAGACGCTTCGACAGTTCGACCAATAAAGAGATCGGAGATGCTTCGTTTTCCATCGAGAGAGCCACCAAGAGAGAGATGGAGACGCCTTGACTTCTCGTCTTCTAAAAGTCAGAAGGGCAACCGGAAGTCAAAAGGGCAAGGGCCATTTGGATTTCCTTTGGATTCCAGAAAAGAAAACCTAACGGGCTACATTTGGATTTCATTTAAAAATGGACCTAATCCTATATGACCAACTTAAAAATTTGTATGCCCCAATCTAACTTTCTGCCCTGGGCCGAAGCCCACTTGGCCCCCCTATTGGGCCGGGCCTGCTAATTATTTTTAAAATTTATATAATCCTCATTTGATGATGTTGGATATAGGTTTTCTTTATGTTCATAAATATTTGGGTGCTTTTAGATTGTGGTCTTTCATGGCCAAAACCACATCAATTATCTGCCGTAAGCCAATGATTTTTTGAAGAAAAATGATAACACGACACTTAATCGTATTAAGCATTATATAAGTAAAAACAATTTTAACTTCTCTTTGTAGTGACAATCAACCTTATTTGCTTTTGTCAGCAGAGGTTTAAATTCAATCGTCTTGCTCTAATACCAATTGTTAATAATTTAAAGACAACTATCAATTATGTGAACACATTAGAACTTAACAATAATAATGTAATAATAACAATTATAGAACAAAACTTTATATAATAATGGAACTTTGGAGAGAATGCACACCGAAACTTTCAGCGATATATTGTAAAATAGTCAAAATGTTACATTGATAAGAAACCCTAGTCTATGTATAGATGACAACTATGTCATTCTACTTGATACTATTCAATAAATGTGAAATACCCCTGGACATATAATACAACTAATATAAAGTCAACAGATTTTAGTTTATATATAATATAATAGCTATATATTATATTAAAATTAATATTTGTAGATTAAAGAATAATAGAGCGTATTTATCTTTTTAAAAACAATAATTTATATTTATCATTTATTATTTATAGATAAAAAAAATAACAGAGTGTATTTATTTTAAAAAAAAACAATAAATTGTATTTATTATTTTTTCTTTACAAAAATAAATTGTATTTATTTTCTTTTTTCTCTATAATAATAAGTTGTATTTATTTTTTTTATACAATAGTACATTGTTATTTTGGGTAAATAACCGATTAATATAAATTGATTGCAAGCTGAGGGAGAGAAGTGTTCATATTTTATAGTTTATAGGGTTGTAAACGAACCAAATGTTCAGCGAATAGTTCACGAACCATTTGACGGGAAGTTTGTTTATGTTCGTTCATTAATTAAACGGACGAACATGAACACAAAATTTTGTACGTTTAATTAAATGAATCGTTCATGAACAAAAACTTTGTTCGTTCATTTATGTTCGTGAACTTTCGGTTACGGTCGTTCATTTATGTTCGTTCGTTCAGGTTCGTTTGTGTATGTTCGTTCGTTCATTTATAATAAGTTTTAACAAATATATTATATTTACTATAGATATATTACCTTTTGTAATACATAATATTATTTAAACAATATATTAATTAATAATATAAATTCAAAAATAACACTTCATACTCTAATACCGTAGAATTGATGACATTTAATACAGATAATTTTTTTTGAAAACTAGGAATCATGTTTTGTGGGTTTTGTTGTTATGCAACAAGTTTGTTCGTTTATGTTTAGTTGTGTTCATTTATGTTTGTTCGTTTAACTTTCGTATATGTTCGACCCGTTAAATGTACGAACACAAATGAACATGAATACAACCAAATTCTTAATAAACGAACACAAAAAGAAAACCTTCCACTTGTTTATGTTCGTGTTCGTTTATTTAATCGGCTAAAGTTAGTCGAACAAACATGATATATATAGTTTAGGGAAATTATGCAAAAAACCATAAACGTATAAAAGAATTTCGATAAGTATTCATTTCAATTTTTTTCCTGACAAGTCTCCAAACTAGGGGTGAGCGACGGGTACCATTTCCCGAACCCGAACCGGTACCGAACCGGTACCGGTACCGAACTAATATATTCGGTTCGGTATTCGGTTTTTAAATTAGCTAAAATTCGGTATTCGGTACTCTCGGTTCGGTATTCGGTTTTTAAATTAGCTAAAATTCGGTATTCGGGACCGAACCGGCACCATATAAAATTATACGGTTCGGTATTCGGTTCTTTCAAAACTAATAATTCGGTTTCGGTATTTTCGGGATCGGTACCGGTTCGGTTCGGTCCGGTCCGGTACCGAGCTCACCCCTACTCCAAACAACTTAAACATATTAACTTCATCCGTCAACCTGTTATAGCAGGTTAACATGCTTAAATTAATTTTGCAAAAACCATCAAAGTGTAAAACATTTTTTTATTAAGTCCCCTATTAGTTTTATTATTATTATTATACTATTATTAATTCATAATCTTTTAATTATAATAAAATAATAAATTTATTTATTTACGATTTTAATTTTTTCTTAAAATTTTAAATTCTTCGTTTTTATTAACTTGGATGTTTACTTATGTTCATAAATATTAAAAAGTTTTAAATTCATTTTTTATATTACCTTTTCGTTCGTATATATTAACATATAATTTCATTTTCTTAAATTTTAAATTCATTTTTATATTACCTTTTCGATCGTAAATTTAAAATTCATTTTCTTAAAATTTAAATTCATTTTTTGTATTACCTTTTGGTTCGTAAATATTTAAAATTTACGGTAACTCATTCTGTTTTTCCAAACGAAAATAACTACACTATTTATTTACGATCAAAATTTAAAAGTGGAAGGGTTCGTTACTTTTTCCGATCGGAAAAATAAAAATCAAAATAGCTGTAACTATTTTAGCTAACGGTTCGTTGTTTTTATGGAACGTAAATAAGTATTTTTAGTAGTTTTCGTTTGGGAAAATGAAATGAGTTGTAGTTTTATACACTTGAAAATTCAAAATCAAAATGAATCGTATTTTTATCCATTTGAAATATATAAAAGTTAATTGTAAGATTTTTTCCTTCAGAATATTAAAAATCGAATTGTGCTATTGTTTTTTTCCGATCGATTAAATCGAACCAATGTATTTAATTTTTCTGAACGGAAAAATTAGAATTTATTTTATTATTCCGAAGGAAAATAACTACAACTACTTATTTATAATCGGAAAATGAAATCTAAAGGGTTTGTTAAAAATAAAAATTAAAAAAGTGTGTCTTCTTTTATTGAGAATTAAAAACTCAAAATAGTTTATATAATAATCGTAAATAAACAATAATATGATATATAATTGTTAAAAAATAACCGTATTATAAAAGTAAATAAATAATCCAATTAAACACAAATTTAATTTTAAATTTTACAAAAATTTTAAAATCGTAAATAAACAATTTTAATGTAACTAAAGAAATTAACAATAACAGTAACAACAATAATAATAAAAATATGAATGGGGAGTTAATCAAAAATTTTTATACTTTGATGGTTTTTTACAAAATAGGTTAAGCATGATAACTTGCTTAGCAGGTTGTCACATTTGGACAAATTATATGAATTTTAACAACTTCTAGATTTATCGAAAAAAATAAAAAATAAAAAGGACATAATAAAAAATTTAGTATACTTTTGAGGGGGTTTTTTTTTAAAGAATTTCATATATATCCTTGTAAACCTTTTTTATTACATATATATATTCCTATATACTTCCTTATTACATATATATCCTTCTAAACTTTTAAAACTCACTAATATATCCAAATATCTAATTTTTAATTATTAAATCATTTTGAAAATATCAAATATCAATTTCTTTCTTTATTTATTTATAAATCCCAGAATTACCCTTTTCCCACAAAACAAGAATTGGATATATCAAGGCCCATCTTATTCCTACACTGCCTTTTTTTCTAATTATACACCCCCCATTAATTACACTTTAATTACCCCAATGATTGTATAATGATTTTGATTTGATATATAATGATTTGACAAAATAACATTTATTTAATAATGATTTGATTTAATGATTTGATTAATGATTTGATATAAAGATATAAACATTTATTTAATAATATTAAACTTGAATTAAATCACCATTGAACAGTACATGTATTATCACTCAAGTGGTACAACATTAAGATCAATGCACAATTAAGTTCCTTATAAGCGAGTAAACGATCTTCATACATTTTAACCCATTCGCTTTCTTTTTTTTCGGCTTTTTTTTTTTACCGATTGTAGCCAGAAACCTCTGGCATTGGGTATTCCTCACGTAAATCAACCTTCACGAAATGGTTGTTATGTACAAATGCGAGTGTAATGACATGATTTTCTTTTGGAGACTGCGGCTTTGACCAAAGAGGAAAATATGTTAAGCAGCGTGCATTTGTTAGATAGTGAAATATACAGTTATACTTATTTGCGATCAGAAGACCAGTGTAAGACATCCGCATCCGGTTATGAAAAGGTGCATCACGATACTCAAAAAAGTTGAGAGATTCTTCTAAGCGCTTGTATTCACTATCAAAAATGCTTTTATATTGCTTACTATTTTATTTAGCTCCTCTAGTAGTTCTCGACGTATTGCAAGCCATTCCTCCTCATTCGACCCATAGCAACAGCAACTGAACGAAACCCTTAGTTTCCATCACCTTTAACATCTTGAATTCCAATGACATAAAGATGAAAACATTTAGGAATTTCGCTAATCAAATGATGATTGTAGCTCTTTGGTTCCTATAAAAAAATAGATTAATTTATCATATCGACGACCTAAAAAAATTAAGATAATACATTTACCTGGAACTTTGGTTGATGATAATGATATTCATCTTGTGTTTGTTCTGCGTAAGTGTATCCATATTGTAACGGATTTGCCGGTTCCTAATGTTTTATCATGTAAACCAATGTCATTCAAATGGATAAATAAATAACATGCAAAAATGCATAATAATAATAATAATAATAATAATAATAATAATAATAATAATAATAATAATAATAATAATAATAATAATAATAATAATAATAATAACATACCTGTAATGTTCCTTCCTGATTAAAGGATTGATCAAACACTTGTGACGGTAGTGGGTCATAATTTATTAAGTTATGCATAAACGGATCTTGATCAAAAAAGTTGTTCAAATGGATTAAAGGATTGATCAAACACTTGAGACGAGTTTAACAAACTTTTTAAGTGGGCATGTGAACTCTCCACTCTATTCGTCGTATTATTATCAAAACTGCGACATTTATCGCACCATGCAGAAATAAACCTTTCTTTATACGGGTCAATCCAGTTGTTATTTACGTACGAAATTACATGACCTGAAACTATTAAAGAATTGCACGTTAAAATGTAATATTTTTTTTAAATAATGTAGTAAATAATACCTTGATTGTCATGTAGAAACTGTTGGAGCCGATTATAATTATGCAAATATATATCTACTGTTGGAGATTTTACCAACATATTCCATATGTGGTTAAAGGTATTCCAACCTTGTAAACTGAAACAAGGTCTGCAATTCTTCAAGATATTTTGCCAAATGTGTCATCTACACAGTAATTTGTAGGAATCTGGAAACACCTTCATGCATGCGTTCATTAGAGCCAAATCCCTATCAGTAACAATCACAGTTGGATACACTTCATTTCCCAATCTCAGCTTTAATTGATTCAATGCCCAAGTATAGTTTTGTACTTTTTCATTTTTTAGGATGGCAAAACCAATAGAAAATGAAGTGTTAGTTGACGTCACACCAATCATTTGTACAAGTGGCATGTTATATCTGCAAAATACAAATATATTGTCTCATCATTTAAATAAAAACCCTGTATATAATTTTTATCAAAATGTATAGGAAAGAATAAATACATGTTTGTCTTGTACGTTGCATCGATCAATAACACTTGTGGAAATGATTGCCAGATCCCTAAAGATGTTGGATGGCAAAAGAATAAATCTTCTAACATATTTGTTTCTTGATTTGCATTCACCTCATATAGAAAACTGTTAGCCTCCAAAGCTATCATAAGAGCCTCCATACGGGTGCTACCACGGTACACGGACGTCTTTAATTTATGTCGTTCATTGTACACATTTGACATAGACGAAAAATTACCTTCATTTCGACTTTTTATAATTGTAAGAATATTACGTGGTGGGACATTAGCTTTGGTTAGTTCTGCGACCAAATTCTTTTCATCTTCATTCAAACGCATTGCGAATGCGTGTCCCTCAAAATTTGAGGCATTTGTATGAGTGTGTGTGCCACATAGCACAGTTAAATTTCATGACTTATTATCATTACGACAAGCTACTAACTCAAACGGACAACCGATTTTTTTTGTGAGATTCTCTCTGCTAGAACTAGAATCTTTATACACACCGCCACGTTCGCATTGTAACCATACTTTTCTTAATTCATTTTTTTTTGATAATTTTGAACGTTTTTTAATAATGATAACACCAAGAGATCTTGCAACGTTGTTAACCCAGTTCATTAAATCATCAAAAGTAGGAAAATCCTACAAAAATTATGTACATTAATTAATAAAAACATAGCGTAGCTTTAAATAATAAATATGGAAAATAGTTCATAAAAATACCTCTGTAGCAGTGAAGTCTGTCGTGTTATCAACTACAATATCATCAAACCTTGACATTTTGATTGCAAAAGAAGAGCACTGTTAATATTTAAAAAACACTGAAATGCACTCTTATAACTAAGGATGTGTATTAAATGAAAGAAGTTGGGTGTATATATATGTAAAATGTGGGCCCCAACTTGATAAAAAAACAAAAAAAAGCTGTTATGATAGGAGGGGTATGAATAAAGAAAAGTGGGCCCCACCTCAATAAAAACAAAAAAAAAAGGTGATGTGATAAGAGGGGGGTGTATGAATAAAAAAAGTGGGTCCCACCATAATAAAAAATCTTGAAAAATTAGACTTGATTTGACAATATGTGGGTCCCATATAATAATTAGATAATCATTAGGGTAATTAAGAAATTTTTTAATATTAATTAGGGGTGTGTATGATTAGTAAAAATTAGTGAAGGGGGGTGTATATTTAGTAATAACAAAAAAAAAAAAAAATCACATTCAGACACTCACTAATATAATTGCAAAATTAACCTTAATTATTTAATCACGTCATTGCAATTGCTACAATTCCAATAACCATCCAAACACGCCCACCAAAAAAAAAAGAAGTTTGACTTAAAAAGTCAAAATGTATATAATTTAACATTGAAGACGATATTAGAACCACCGAATATACTAAAACCATAACCCAATTCTTAAATTTAAAACTTAAACCCTGCCATAAAACAAATAACAACTCAATCCAATAAGCCAATTGACTAAAAAAATGAAGAACAAAACCCTCTAAAAACCCGTTTTCACTAACAAACACCCACGTAAATCCTAGTCTGCAAAATCGGTACTACAAGTCGAATTAAGCTAATTTTTACCCTCAAATGTCAAATTCAAGAACAATGAATTAAAATTCCATCATAAACAAAACCCCCTTGAATCACTTCATAACTCACAAACATGAAAATTTTCCGCAAGCATCTATATACTATAATAAATGAGAACAATTCTTGCCACATGTCATCCTCTTAATACACAACATTTTCATTTTCCCGCTCTTTTTCTAAAAATAAAAATTAACATTAATTAAGTAGCATGCATATCATTTAATTGATTTAATTTACACTTTATTATTGAAACTTATTATTTTTGTTTCCTAAACTAATTGAAACTACAATTAATATTCATTAAAAGTTTTCAAAATTAACAACCTAAAATAAAAAACTTTAAAAAATCAATAAAATCATAAAATTCATGTTTAAATGTCTAAAAATAAATAATATTAAAAAAATCGGTAAAATAAAAAAATTAATTTTAAAATAATTTTTTTTAAGATCAAGAAGATAATTAAATTCAAATTTTAAATGTCCGAAAGAATAAATAATTATATGAAATAATAATTAAATAACTTAGTATACAATAAAATTGAAAAACTTTTTGTTATCAAATCTTTATATGTTAATTATGAAATTTTGACACATTAAAAAAAATAATCATTCAAATTTCAAATGTATTTTCTTTAATAAAATTTTGTATTAATATTTTTTAAATTTCAAAAGTAAATGTCGTAAAATTTATATTTTAAAATAACTTAATTTCGAATAATCTTATTTATTTATTTATTAAGTTGACGTTGGAATTGTTGTATCAAGTTTTAATCAGTTAGGCAATAAATATTTATTATTAATTAAAACATCTTCAATAAGAAAAACATTTTTTAATTAATAATAAGAAGATAATAATTAAATTGTATCGCATATATAGGAGTCATAAAATATTATATTTAAATCAATAATTCAAATATTTAGAATCATATTTTAACCGTCTTCTTTTGACTTAAACATAACTTAGAGTCATCATTCTTTTACCATTGACTCAATGATTTTGATTGTATGTCATCTTTTTATCGATTTTTATTGTATCTTAATTTTTTTTAAAAAATATAAGGTTCTTAAGGATCCCGCCTCTTTATAAATATTTAATTGACAACAAACTTTTTATATCAATCCATGTCATATATGGGTATAAACCTAGTTATATATAGAGAAAGCGGGGTACGGTGCAGGTGTATTGCTGCAATTGCAACTAAAATGATGTCTCGGAAGAACCAATTTCTTCTGTATGTAACAACATCCTTCCTGCTCTTTTGCCATGATTATTCGTGGATTTCAGGAATATAGATGAAGACAACGATGAAATGGAGGTTCTAACGAGTTGGGAATTGGATAGAACACGATAATATGCAGTTGGTGAAGAAATTGGCGTACTCATTTCTCTCTGAATTTAGGGAGAGAAAAGAGAGAAATGAAAAGATCTTGCTAGAAATGTTAGTTGCATAATACATATAATAACATAACGATGTGATGAAGTTTTGCTGTTTATATGTATTATGTAATACATATAAATTTTAAACCTTCAAGGGTAGTTTAGGAATTTTAATAAATAAATTAAAATAAATTGTTTTTTTATATTTTTTAAATACTTTAATAAATATAAATTAGATATTTGGATATATTAGTGAGTTTTAAAGGTTTAGAAGGATATATATGTAATAAAGAAGTTTGTAAGGATACGTAGGTAATAAGAAAATTTTAGAAATTATTATTATTATTATATTTTTTTTCGGGTGTAATTTTCCCTATGGTTTATATACCGCCAGAAGCCCAAAAAATTCATTTGTAGTGCAAAAACTCTCTGTCTGGATTCGAATTTGGGAATTCAATCAGAGGGAAAACCGCACAATTGATTAGGTTTTTCTGTAAGAAATTAGAAATTACTTCAAAAACACAGCTGAATTGTTTGTGAAAATGCCGATAGAGATGCCAAAAGGGTTACCATTCTCGGTGGACACATGGACGCCATGTTCAAAGACGAAGAAGAGACACCACTTTTTAACTCACGCCCACAAAGATCATTCTCAAGGAATCTTTACTCACTCTTCGTTTCCAATTTACGCTACTCGTCTCACCAAAACCCTCACTCTCAATTATTACCCGCAAGTAATTGATTGTTAATTCAATTTTATTATACGATTATTGGGTTTTTTTTGTGTTGTGATGGTTTCTAGGGTTTTGATTTATATGTGTTGTTGATTTGCAGCTTGATGAATCATTATTTGTGGATATTGAGATTGGTCAGTCGTTTGTTATTGATGACCCTGTTGAAACTTTTACGGTTACTCCCTTTGATGCAAATCATTGCCCTGGTAATTAGTTCTGAATTCAAATTTTTATCTTTTCGTTCTTTGGAATATTGTTTCTATTGGTTTTTGGTTTGATCTAGGTTGATGTGAATTTTTAAATTTCGTTTAAAGCTTATAGAAGTGAGACATCTCACTTGACTTTTTAGCCGGTGCTCTTACACTTAATTTGAAAATGATCTGAGATTTGATTCATAGATTGGTACCTTTGGTACCATTGAATTGAGAGTGATGGAAAAAAAACGAGAATTGATTTTATGTAAATTTAATTTCTCTATTTTCTTATCAAAATGGAGAGAATCAAAAGAATGAAAAACAAATGGTGTTTTTATTTTTGTCCCCTTCATTTTCAAAATCAGTGTTTATTTATGTGTTATTATCATTCATTCATTTGTTTAAATAGCATGTAAACCTCAACGATTCTATTCTCTTGGATTACATTATACTAAGACACCCTGAGTACTTGCATTTGGTGTCGTGCATTATATCGCACAGGAGATTTGTTGACATCCCAACGGTCTCATCCACTTTGGGATGGTTGTGGAGGATATCCTTGGATAGTTGGATGCAACCTCAACCTTGCATTTGCAGAAAGGCTGTATATAGCTCTAGAAATGTATATAATGCAACAATATGAATACTGCCTTGTAGAACTTTTTTTTGTATCCTGGAAAAGTGGCAATCTCGGTGAAAATAGGTCGAGGTACCTTAACATGCCACACGTTCTCCGGCTACTGCATGTTGGTAATCGTTTCTAAGAAGTTATTAATGTAGTATGCAATGAAATTAGGGTGTAAGTAGTCTGGACTAATCGCTTCTTGCGTCAATCGCTAGTCACTACATGTTGGAAATTATTAAAACAAGTGATTTTCGCGTGAACACAGGCATAAAAAAGAACAAGGAATGAGTTGTGTTGTTTTAGTTGCTATTGAATATTGATTATGGTACAGTTTCTATGAATTTAATGGTTGAATGTTTGAAGCATAAGTTGATTACAGGATCGGAATTCATCATGGAAATATAGAAGAAAAGAAGACTGTTGAGTATGACCTGACAAAAAATTGAGTATGATCTGCATATAGGTTAAGCCAAGGATACAGAGGAGTCTTTGAAGAAATTGATATCAAATAGGCTATACTGTTTTTTCAATAAAGCCATAGCTAAATGGTGTGGAATTGGATTGCGCAAAGGCAAATATATGATACACTAGATCTACAAAAATGGTTTTAGGTTATGATGCTAATGACGGTTTTAGCTTCTGAAGGCCGTAATATACTTTTACCTTGTGTATTTCTGGTGGTGCGTTTTCTGATTGCTTCATGTCATCTGACTGCTTTTTGATACAGGGTTATCTTTTCTGTGGTACTATTTTTGTCGTTATATGTTTAAATTTGTCATCAGTGTTTAGTGTTTACATATTTCAAATGTGATATTGGGAAAACTTATTTACAGATGACCCCTTTTTCTGCCATGCTATTTGCAACCTTCAGGTGCAGTCATGTTCTTGTTTGAAGGCACATTTGGTAATATTCTGCACACAGGAGACTGCAGACTCACTCCCGAGTGTTTGCAAAGATTACCCGAGAAATATTTAGGCAAGACATCCAGAGAACCTAAGTGTCGACTAGATTATGTTTTCTTGGACTGCACATTCGGGTCGTTTTCATCTAAGATGCCTAGCAAACATGTTGCTATCCGGCAGGTATTTTCCAACGCTTGTAGACCATCTTCTGTTGCTTACTCATGGTGTTTGAAGATTCATATCTTTTTAATTTGTTTCTATGTGCCATTAACTCAATTTATCAGTTTTAATTGTCCTTTCTTTTAATGCAGGTCATTGATTGCATATGGAAGCATCCAGATGCTCGTGTAGTGTACCTGACGTGCGACCTTCTTGGTCAGGAAGAAATACTTGTTAGTGTTTCTCAAACTTTTGGCTCAAAAATCTTCATTGAAAAAGAAAACAACCCCGAGTGTTTTCAGTCTTTATCTCTGACGGTACCTAATATACTGTCTCAAGACCCATCTTCAAGGTTTCATCTTTTTGATGGTTTCCCAAGACTCCCGGAAAGAGCAGAAGCAAAACTAGCTGAAGCTCGAGCTAATTCTCAGCCTGAGCCTCTTATAATACGCCCTTCAGCTCAGTGGTATGTCTTTGAGGATGTTTCTTCAGAAGCTGAGAAACGAAAAAATGGTCGATTTAAAGAAGCAATAAGGGATCAATTTGGTATTTGGCATGTCTGTTATTCAATGCATTCGTCTCGAGACGAACTTGAGTGGGCCCTACAACTGCTTGCACCTAGATGGGTGGTTTCGACCACCCCCGAGTGTAGAGCCATGGAGCTCACTTATGTGAAAAGGCACTGTTCATACGGTAATTTAGCTCCAGATGACCCTCTCTGGAAGCTTCTTGACATTGATGTCGAGGCTCCATTTGTCAATGAAGATGTACAGGAGGAAGTTTCCATTAGTTCGTCTCCACTTGGTCTTCATCGATACTCAGAGTCCCAGTTGGAATCATCACAAGCATATGTCAGCAAGAAAGAAATCTTGACTGTCCATTCTCCAAGTCCAAGCAAAAAGCCATCTGTAACATTGTTTGGAAGTGCGAGACTTGGACTCAGCAATTCCACTTTTAATTTTAATAATTTCGTCAATCCTCATAACCCATACCAGAAAAAAGATACCGAAGTTCAATGCAACAATGATGTAGGTTTGGTTGGGGACGTTTTTGAAGGTAAACATGACGAGTTAAAGTCAATGGAGCCTACAGAAGGAAGAGGCAAACACATCATTACCGCTAATCCACCAAATGGATTGTCTAATGGAGTTGGTGAGAACACAAGGTGGTTGTATAGGAGTATGCATGTTCCGGTGCCTAGACCACTTCCTTCTTTGGTGGATCTATTAAATGAGAGAAAACGTGCCAAAAGAAGGCTTCTGTCGTAGAATTTTACAGGCCCTTGGTCTGCTGCATATACATTTTACAGTAAAGGAATTCTAATTGCAATTGAATCATGCTTTGCCTGATGTACATTGTGAGAACATTGTCAAAAGTTTGACTAAAAGTCAAATTACAGAGTGTATTGTAGGATCCATCCAAATGAAACAACTTTCTTGAAGCAGTGGATTCTGATTCATATTCTTTCATAGTTGAGTTTGTCTGACTGCATGAATTAGCAACAAAGTATCCAGGAATTATGTTATAAGGGACTTGAGGCTGTAACTTCGACAGGTCAAAAAAAAAATGGAATTACCTTGATTAGCATGTCTGTTGGAAGCCAAGCTGGTGCAGTTGGGACCCCAATCCATGCAATCTGCAACACAGGTTACATTACAAAGTTGTATAGCGTTTGTACTATTCATCGATCTCCACTTTACGATACTTTGAAATTAAAGTCTTCAAACAAAGTTTTTTTTAGTTGTGTGCAAAATTGACATGAAAATGTTACATTTACTTGAACTTACAAGTGCATACTCTCCTGTTTCGAAGATACGGATATCCAGCACCTCCCCACGGTCTTCGTATATGTAGTCCAAGCCTTTATAATAAGGAGGATGCCCAACAGATAGGTACTGAAACGAAACGAAACCAACCATTGATAGGTTTCAACCAAAGCAAAATATTACCAAGTGACAACGGGATGAACTTACATTGACACTATTTAGATACTTTTCTTTATCCACTCTAACAATTTGCCCCTTCTTCACTGGCAAGAAAACAAAGGTGTTAGTATGTCGTTAAAATTTGCAATTGGTTTGATCTCGAAGAAGAAAAACTGACTGGAATAAACAGGTTTCTTGGGGGGTTTTGGAGCAGGAGGGGTTTCAGTTTCAGTAGCAGCAGCAGCAGGAGGAGGGTCAGCAGATTCAGGTGATTTCACAGCTTTAATGGAGAAGCCGAACCCACCTCCGCTGCCACCACCACCGGTAGGAGGCAGCAGTCCTATTTTTATGGTGGTGGTGGTGGTTGTGGGTGGTGGGGTGTGTGCTTTTGTGTATGAAAATGAAGAGAAAGATGAAGAATATGCCATTGCCATTGCTTCTGTGAACCCTCTTCTCTTTCTCTCTTTTATTTTGTTTATATATGTATGTGTAGATAAGAGAAGATTGGCCATCCATCTTCAATATGCTGCTTTTTTCCTTTTCTCTTTTGCCCCCCTAAAAATTGGATAAATTCACTTTGATCCCTATTTTTTTTTAGACAATTATTTAAAATGTATTTGGGATTGCTTATTTGCAGATATTGAAAACCACACTTTGTAAAAGTAGGGAAAATGTGCTTTTTGGAATAACGTTGGAAGCTAAGAAAAAAGTGCATAATCTATATAATAAAGGTTGACATAATACCACATTTCATCTAGAAAGATAATTACATATTATTATTTTTAATAAAATAAAATACAAGATAAATACAATTAATTATTTTAATATCTATAAATATTAATAATGAATTAATTCTATTTGTCATCAGTATCTTTTTGATATTTGTTAAGTTTTTAACAATTATATTAAATAAAAATAAATAAAAAGTTAAAATAATATTTGTAAAATTACATTTTCTAAATAAAAGATGTAGATAAAAAATATCTATGACAAATAATTATATTTTATTGTATTTTTTAAATTAATATTATACGGTTTTATGTTTACATATATTTTATGCAACCAATTATTTTTTAAAAAGTATCCACGTACTACGTGTTCATAAACTAGTTATGTTTTGAAAATACAATGCCATACACTTTTTGGTGTGGTTGCATAACTTATAAGATGATCCATCCCAAATACTTAGAGGGTGTTTGGTTTTGCGTTATGAACCAGATTATCAGCTTCTCACGTTACAATAATGCAAATAATTAGTTTAAAGTGTTTGGATTGCATACATTAATAAGTGATTATTTGCGTTTAGCGTCAATCTTACCACACTTTTTCATAAGTTAAAAAATGTAGCTTATTTGCTTAATAAGTGATTATTTGGTTATTTTACAAGTAAAAACACAAATCCAAACACTTTAAAAACTGATTATTTGATAATTATGATAGCAAACAGCAGAAGCTAAACCAAACATTACATTTCCTGCAGCACTTTTTGTTACAGCTATTATCTGATTATTAGTTTTCAAAACGCTACAACACTTTTTTAAACGCAAATTCAAACACCCTCTTATAATAGTCTCTTGCATTGCCTGCTATTCAAAATTACATTTTGGACTAAGAATATTGAAATGGGATTAAAGGATCTCAAAATGGATTGATTCAGATCTTGATCCTTTATAGATTGAACAAGTAAATGTTTATAACTTATATTCTGTTCAAGTCATTTTAAATCCATGGTATTTTGGGGTCCTTCAAATGTGGGATTTGAGAAACTCTTCTTATCCTTGGTGCTTCGAAAGTCTTGAATCATGGATTTTACATATTTTAAAAAAAATTTATCCTTCCAAAATCCACAAATATCAATGAACTTATCTCTGAAAAGAGCAAATTACCAAAAAAAAAAAATACATAAAATTAAAAATTGACGATAAAGGTACTGTGAAATTTTTTAGGGCTAGAAAGGTGATATAAAATTTAATTTTGTCAAAATATGGTATTGATGACCGATTAAGAAGGTAAATCTGTAATCTTATGAGTTCACAAAGGCTTCAGGTACAACTGATGAACTAGGGTGACGAGTCTGCTTCCCCTCAGGCACTGAGGCTGATGGGGTAGACTTAGCTGTTTTGGGCTTCTTGCGGACAGACTCAGCTTCACTTGATTTCAAGGCCCTTTTGATCAGTTTGGGCCTTGATTTGGATTTTCCCATGGGAGCAGCAACTGGATCCACATTCTGAGTAGAAGGTCCTTCTACCAAACCAAGTAACCTCCTCATTGGAGTAGACAGAGGAGGTTCATTGTTGAGTACTGGGGTATAAAATACTTTATTCCCAATAACAAGGAATGCAGCAGTAGACAATAGAGGTTGAGAGTTGTACAGATGCTCACCAAGTTCCTCAAATTCACGAAAATCCACATTGCCATGTTCAGAGTAGTCCCATCCACAAGCTGTAGGACTATAGGAATCTCATCCCTGCTAAGTTGATCAAAGGAGCCAACTTTGCAGCCGAAGGACATCACCACAGAGGCGAATAGAAAACTGTATGTTGGGGATAAGTCCCTTCTGAACAAGGTAGCACCCACTTTAGGTTCTGATACACCACAGAAGCGTAGCAGGTTGCCCATCTGTCCACCCTCAGGCTGTGCTTTGTCATATTTGTCAGCAATGGAAGGTGAAGGACTTCCCTGAGAAGAGCAGTAGTGATCTCAATGGTTTGAGTGCCATTGAGAATGGTTCCCCTGATGGTTTTGGTTGAGGAGTCATACGAGCAGGTATACCAAAACTCATAAACCATCTCCTAGTACAAGACACCGGGAGAGACAGACATGACATAATGCAGGGGATGGGCTTGCAGAAACTCCACCATCTGTTCATAACCTTTTCCCACATAGTTTTTGGGAATAGACAGATTTGCAATGTAGTTGGTGGGTTTGATTGTGAGCATTGTGGTGACACAGAGATGTTTGGTAACATCATCACCAAAGAACACAAGTAAAAGAGGGTTGTTTTGGTGAGCCATTTGGAGAGTAGTAGTGATGCACGATATTTGACACTTAGTCGATTTGAGTTTGGCAGAGGGTTATGGAAGCAGTAGAGAAGAAGAAGAAGAAGAAACAGTGGTTTAGGTATTTACAGGGTTTGAATGTGAGTGAGTAGTAGAGAGAAAGGTTTGGGCGGTTGATTTGAAATAAACTTAACGGAAAACGGAACGGTTTGCCATGTCAAAACGGTTTTCAGACCACTTGACATTTTTAACTACTAACACATGTTAACAAACGTTATCCCAGTTAATTAAGTTAAATAAAAACTTAATTTAGGTAACTTAAATATGAAGAAAGATAATTAAAACTGATGTTCTAAGCTGTTGTTCAAACTTGTGATGAACATGTTTCATCACAAACTGACCACTCTTCAAACTGTTCATGCAACCTGTGCAACCATATGAGAACATGTTTCATTGTGAAACATGTTCAGTAGCTGAACAGGTTACAAGGCTTAGCCTTGTATGACACAGTGAGAGAGTGAGCAGGTTGGAAGTTTGTACACCAGAACAAGTTTGAGATTTAAAACTTATTTGTCAAGCGTGTTATGTGTCCAAGCTGTCCAATTTTACAAAAACTGGCTAAGTACAGAACAAGTAAAACCTGTCCTGTCCAAGTTGTTCTGCAAAATTTTGACAGATTGGAACAAGTGGTCTTAGGAACATCAATGACACTTAGTCACTTTTATTTAACATCCCCAGCTTGCTTACAAGATAATTAAACTTGCTTTCATCAAGAGGTTTGGTGAAAATGTCCGCAATCTGTTCTTCTGTGGTTATAAAACTTACATCCCCATTACTTTTCTGGATATGATCCCTGATAAAGTGATGTCTGACTTTAATATGCTTTGTTCTGGATTGAAAGACTGGATTGTTGGAGATAGTTATGACACTTGTATTATCACACAGAATTGAAGTTTTCCTATATACAAGACCGTAATCCTCAAGCTGATGCTGCATTCATAGAAATCGCCCACAGCAGCTTCCAGCAGCAATGTACTCAGCTTCAGTAGTAGAAGTAAAAACTGAATTCTGCTGCTTGCTACACCAACTGATCAACTTACCACCAAGAAATTGACATCCACCTGTTGTGCTTTTCTTGTCTAGCCTGCCGTTTGTAAAATCAGAATCTGAATAACCAATTAGTTCAAGGCTGGAGTTTTTGGGATACCAAAGACCCAAACCTGCTTTAGGTATCTGAAGATTCTTTTTGCAGCATCTAGATGTGATTCCTTTGGACCAGCTTGAAACCTAGCACACAAACAGGTAGCAAACATAATATTTGGTCTACTAGCAGTTAAGTATAGCAAGCTCCCAATCATGCCTCTGTAAGCTATCACTGAGACAGGTTTGCCACAGACATCAGCATCCAGTTTTACATTGGTTGCCATTGGAGTTTTGATGGGAGAACTTTGATCAAATTTAAACTTTTTAAGAAGATCTAGGTATACTTTCTTTGATTAATGAAAATTCTATTTGAGGTTTGTTTAACCTGTAATCCCAGAAAGAAAGTAAGTTCACCCATCATGCTCATTTCATATTTAGATTTCATGAGTTGTGAAAAGTTCTTGCATAGTTGTTCATTAGTATTACCAAATATTATGTCATCTACATATATTTGAACAAGCATAATATCAGATTTCACCTTCTATATGAACAGTGTGGTATCCACTTTACCTCTGGAATAACCATTGCTCATAAGAAAATCAGTGAGAGTGTCATACCAGGCTCTAGGGGCTTGTTTTAGACCACGATGTGCTTTGTCCAACTTATAGACAAACCCTGGATGTTGTTCATTTTCAAAACCTGGAGGTTGCTTGACATATACCTCTTCCTGCAGCTTACCATTCAAAAATGCACTCTTGACATCCATTTGATATACCTTCATGCTCTTGTGGGCAGCATAAGCTAGAAACAAATGAATTGCTTCTAACCTGGCTACTCGAGCAAATGTTTCATCATAATCTATGCCTTCTTCTTGTCTGTAACCTTGAGCAACCAGTCTTGCCTTATTTCTAATGACATGACCTTGTTCATCCATTTTGTTTCTGAAAACCCATTTGGTGCCAATTATAGTTTTACCTTTGGGAACAATAACCAATTTCCATACCTTGTTTCTCTCAAACTGATTGAGCTCTTCTTGCATGGCAGTGATCCAATTGGCATCTTTCAGTGCATCATCTACTTTCTTTGGCTCCATTAGGGACACAAAGCTAGAAAACATACAAAAGTTTCCTAAGCTGTCCCATCTTGTTTGTACTCCTTTGTTGATGTCACTAATTATTTGATCATTGGGGTGACATCTGATCCACTTAGGATTGTTAGACATTTAATTTCGATCATATGGAGTTATTTTGTAATATTTATTGACTTAGTATTTAGTCTTGTATTTAGTTTCCTTGTATTTTATTTTCTTGTAAAAGTCTAGGGGCCATTTATGTCAATGCTTCAAAGTTAATTAAATGAAGCTATAATAGCTCCTAGGGTTTGCTTTTGTATTACACGGTTGAAACATATTGAATATACACTGCAGCCGCCACTTTTATTCTCTCTCAATATTCATATTGTCTTCTTCATCATTTCTCAATTATTGAGCTTGTTTCTTCTTGGGATTTGATAAAGAATCATTAAGGTGCTGAAATATTACGGGATTACATATCTACAATTGGTATTAGAGTCTCAAAGGTGGATTTCAACTTCAAAGTTTCGGATTCTGCTGGGTTTTCTCAAAGTTCTTCGTGTTCTTCATTCTTCCAATCGGTTAGCCCATTTAATCTTCTATTTTCTGCGGTTTTTTGTGTTATTATAGTCATATAATCATCACATTATCCTCCTATACTGATTTCGAGCTCATTCAGTTCAATCTTTACATTAAAATCATCAAGAATCGGTTGTTTGAAAAACTTAAAAAATATGGGTTTTAGTGGGTTTTAGCTTGTTTTTTTTACTGATTTTTAAGTGCTTTGGTATATTTTAAATCATCAAAGGTGTTTAAAATAGATTCCCAATCATTTAGAAACATTTTAGGCTTTAAATCTGCTAAAATAGACATCTGAACTGTTCTGCCTTAGAATATTTGTTAAAAACCTGCTGTAATTCAGACCTTCAACTGTAGCATTTCGGACCATATTAGATCCCAATTCGGACTCATTTCGGACCATATACAACCCTAGTTCGGACCTCATTTCGGTCCAATTCGGACCAGACTTAGGTGTATTTCGGACCACCCTGTGCCCATTTCGGACCCATATTCGGTCCCATCCGAACTTCGGACCATCCGAAGTTCAGATCAGGCATTCCCATTTTTCACATTTTGGACTTGTGCTTTAATTTTTAGATTTTCACTTCGGACCATATCCATTTCGGACCATCCGAATTCGGTCCCCTTCCTGGACAATTCCCTTAGTGCCTGTCCGAATTAGTCACTGTTCACCCGAACTCGGACCATCCGCATTCGGTTCCATCTCACATCCGAACTACCCTCTGTTCATCCGAAGTCACATCTGTTCATCCGAATCCGGTTAATCTGAATTCGTTTTATCAGACTTCAAAGCATCCGAATTAGGTCCCTCCCTTGTCCGAACCAGGTCCACATCCGAATTCGGTCCACTCCATCCGAACCACAGTTTCATCCGAATTCGGTCCCCAGTCCTAATTATTGTTCATCCGAATTGCTGCCCGTCCGAATTACTGTTCATCCGAACTCAGTACTTCATCCGAATTAGCACCATCCAGTGTGCTATTCTTCCGCAGTCCAGCCCATCCGTTTCAAGTTTCCACCTTCAAGATCTTATCTGTTAACTCAGCACCCACATCATGTCTTGTGAAGCTCTCGTACTCGGATCTGAGAATAGACCACCTGTTCTCTATCCAGATGAGTATGAACAATGGAAATCCCGGTTCCTCAAATTTGTCGGAATGCAGCCGCTTGGGAAACTAATGCTTCAGTCCATCTCCGAGGGTCCCGTGATCTACTATCGGGAAATAGCAGCCAGACCCGAGGCTGACCCCCCTGTCTTAGCTTCGAAATTTGAAAGAGAACCGGCTAATGACGCCGAGAGAGACAGGCAGCATGCCGATAAGAGGGCGGAATATTTGATCTATCAGGCCCTCCCCACTGACATCTTGGTTGGCGTAGACAGCAAAATGTATGCCAAAGAAATGTTGGACGAATTGGAAGTCCAAATGCTGGGGGCAGATCTCGATGATCATGCCAAGATCGAGGAAGCGAGAGCTAAGTTTACAGAATTCCGAGCCAAATACGGGGAATCTCTGCAGGCTACGTTCACAAGGTTCTGTGCGGTACTGAATGAATTAAACAAACTGCACATAAAAAAGGACAGGGATGACATAAACATCCAGTTCTTTGCAGCCTTAGCCCCCGAGTGGCAGATCGCATGCCGGGCCACAAAACGTGTCCTGAATATTCCTGAGGTATCTATCAATGTTGTCTTCAAGGAGCTGAAGAAGTATCAAGGGGATGTGGATCAACAGAAACTGATGGCAAATCAACTGGCATCTTTGCTGCTATCTGCCAACACTGGAATGAAACCCAATGACTCACTAGCCTTGATTACCAACACGAATATTCCCACTCCATCCTTTGCTCCAGGTTCATCGTCATCAAAGTGCAGGTATGCTTCTCCTCCACGTGAGGTAATTGATGAGGAAAAGACCACTATTCAGGAACAAATAGCCTTGTGGACCAATCGTCTCCAACAGCGACGGTTTTCCAACAAGACTAACAATCAACTCCGTTATGACACCGGTCCACGGAGGTACTCTGATGACCGTAGGGATGAACGACACGATGATTATCGTCGGGATGATTATCGCCGGGATGATTATTGAAGGGACGACAGGGATGATAGAAGGTATGACGATAGACGCGACTATCGAGATGATCGCCGTTATGAAAGGCGAGACGATAGGCGTGATGATCGCCGGGATGACAGGAGAGAGTATGATAGAAGGGACGATCGTAGGGATGATCGCAGGGACGATCGCCGGGATGAGAGAAGAGACAATGAGCGTAGGGACAGAAGGAGAGATGATAGCCGAGATCGCCGCGCCGACAAGAGGCCGGCTGAAAGAAGGGATGAAAGGTCAAGAGCTGACGAACCAAAAGGCACAGAGGAGCGTCTCTGTTACAAGTGTGGAAAACCTGGCCACTTTGCTCGGGAGTGCAATAATAAATTTGACAGAGACGTCGGCTACTACGAGAGAAAGCTGGAGGCCGCAAAGAAAAGAACCGACGCAATGACCCTCGTCGCCCAGGAAGATTACTGGGATGCTGAAGATACCGACGAGGAGGATGATAAGGGCAAGAACTGTTATATGGTTGATCGTCTAGGGTTGGAGCACTTTGTCGTTTCCACGGCTGAGACTTCAGATCATGCTGCTGAGGGGGAGACATTGAAAAATCCACCAGCATGTCTGATGGCCACAACCGACGATCCCGAATGCTCATCATCCGGTTCAGAGACAACTGATGTATATTCCTGTTACATTCCAGAACATGTAAATAATTTATCTGTAAATAATGAATGTACATTTCACACACATATTCTTGATCTACAAGCTAGGTTAAATGCTAAAACTGCAAAGTGTGTACAGGCTGAATATCTAGCTCAAACTTTAATAGAATGGTCTGAATTATATCAATCTAAGTGGTTAATTAATCACAATGTTATAAAACAGATGTTAATCGAGAAAGTAGATGTTCAGGACAGGATTATATATCTTGAAGCGTGTATGGATAGGTTATCAAAAGAAAAACTCTCGTTAAAAGAAGAAATTTCTGTACTTTCAGAACAATTAGATACAGTAAATATGGAAAATATAGACAGTTTAGAAAAATATAAAATGATGAAAAAGAAAGGATAAGTTTGTACTCACGAATAAAGACCCTTGACGATGCATTTTTAAAAAGGGGTCAAACAGAACAAACTATTCACTTAAATCAGCCCAAAGAAACTAGGTTTTACCATTCTAAACAAAGAATCGGTTTTAAAAATCCTAAATATTTGGAAAAGGCCCAAAAAGTATTACCTTTATTATATGACATGAACTATATGGGAGCCGGACTTAAATCTTTATTTTTTGAGTCATCAAAAGAAGTTTTAAACCAAGAAAATGAGAAACGTGTTGAACATAAAGAAAAAGAAAATTCCTTTCAATATGAAGAACTTAACGAGAGTTATTCATCTAGAGTACCCACTTTAGAGGAAGACTACTTGTCAACTTATTCAGAAGCTGAATTGAAAACAGAAACTGTAAAACCAATTCCTCAACTTTATATTCCTACAAAAGTTCTTCAACATCAAATTAATGTTTTAGAAAAGGAATTGAAGTCGTCTCAAAAGAAAGCTCTTGATCTTCAAGATGCTCTTCTTAAGAGCGAAAAAAATTGGTAAATCAAACTTTTCAACAAACTGTGGAATTAACTGTCCACAGAGAAAATTTTGAAGTGGTTTCTCAAAAGTTGAAGGATTTTTCAAAAGAACAAATAGTTTCTCATTCCACCCAAATTCCATATGTGTCATCAAATAAAGGTAAGGCTAAAGCGGAAACTTCTTCTTTCATTTATAAAGGTGAGTGTTCAAAACCGTTTAAAAAATGAGGTTTCTAAAAAGACTCAGTTCCAATCCAAGTCTTTTAAGAAACACACTCACCAACAAAAAGAAAATTCTGTCAAGTCTAAATCTTGCATGCTTACTGACTCTAATCGTTTTGTTCCTACAGATTATGTAAGAAGAGTTCCAAAAACCACCATGCTGGATTTTTCGAGTTTTTTTGTGAAGAAGGCTATAATGCCAAATGAATTTGTTACTAGAGATAGGATGTCTGTAATCTCGAAAGACAATGTGTGTAACAATGTGTGTAATGATGTACCAAATTCTGTTGCTTCTTTAAAGTACTCTTTCAGTGAATTATTTAATCTATGTCCAACTCGTTATAGACGACAGGTTCCTGAAATGAATGCTTTAAGTGGTTAATTAATCACAATGTTATAAAACAGATGTTAATCGAGAAAGTAGATGTTCAGGATAGGATTATATATCTTGAAGCGTGTATGGATAGGTTATCAAAAGAAAAACTCTCGTTAAAAGAAGAAATTTCTGTACTTTCAGAACAATTAGATACAGTAAATATGGAAAATATAGACAGTTTAGAAAAATATAAAATGATGAAAAAGAAAGGATAAGTTTGTACTCACGAATAAAGACCCTTGACGATGCATTTTTAAAAAGGGGTCATACAGAACAAACTATTCACTTAAATCAGCCCAAAGAAACTAGGTTTTACCATTCTAAACAAAGAATCGGTTTTAAAAATCCTAAATATTTGGAAAAGGCCCAAAAAGTATTACCTTTATTTTATGACATGAACTATATGGGAGCCGGACTTAAATCTTTATTTTTTGAGTCATCAAAAGAAGTTTTAAACCAAGAAAATGAGAAACGAGTTGAACATAAAGAAAAAGAAAATTCCTTTCAATATGAATAACTTAACGAGAGTTATTCATCTAGAGTACCCACTTTAGAGGAAGACTACTTGTCAACTTATTCAGAAGCTGAATTGAAAACAGAAACTGTAAAACCAATTCCTCAACTTTATATTCCTACAAAAGTTCTTCAACATCAAATTAATGTTTTAGAAAAGGAATTGAAGTCGTCTCAAAAGAAAGCTCTTGATCTTCAAGATGCTCTTCTTATGAGCGGAAAAAAATTGGTAAATCAAACTTTTCAACAAACTGTGGAATTAACTGTCCACAGAGAAAATTTTGAAGTGGTTTCTCAAAAGTTGAAGGATTTTTCAAAAGAACAAACAGTTTCTCATTCCACCCAAATTCCATATGTGTCATCAAATAAAGGTAAGGCTAAAGCGGAAACTTCTTCTTTCATTTATAAAGGTGAGTGTTCAAAACCGTTTAAAAATGAGGTTTCTAAAAAGACTCAGATCCAATCCAAGTCTTTTAAGAAACACACTCACCAACAAAAAGAACATTATGTCAAGTCTAAATCTTCCATGTTTACTGACTCTAATCGTTTTGTTCCTACAGATTATGTAAGAAGAGTTCCAAAAACCACCATGCTAGATTTTTCGAGTTTTTTTTTGTGAAGAAGGCTATAATGCCAAATGAATTTATTACTAGAGATAGGATGTCTGTAATCTCTAAAGACAATGTGTGTAACATTGTGTGTAATGATGTACCAAATTCTGTTGCTTCTTTAAAGTACTCTTTCAGTGAATTTTTAATCTATGTCCAACTCGTTATAGACGACAGGTTCCTGAAATGAATGCTTTCGTGCCATACCCTGTTAAACGAATTCGGAAAAAGAAAACAAAAACTGCTGCATCATTAGCCACAAATAAAATTGAGACTTGTCCGTTGCCGAGGCCCAAAACCAAAGCAAAAGTCAAAAAGGTCTCAAAAAGTCGAACACCAAAGGCAATTTCATCGCCTAAGGTTCGAAAGCCCAATAAATCCAATCTTCAATGGATTCCAAAGGGTTATGCATCCGGATCACACAAAAATGCTAAATCGGATCCTAAAACTGCACATGTGCCATATACATCTGGAATTCCTAACAAAAAGGGACCCATAGTGAGATGGGTACCCAAAGTTGTGTGATCTTTATGCAGATGGTTCTTGGTTACTTCTGATCAAGACCCGTTCTTCAATGAAATGGCTTCTAGTTACTACAGACTAGGACCCGTTCTTTTGCTTGTCGGTTGTGCTTAAACCGACACGTTTGGCTTCTGTGCACACAGCTCAGGACCCGGTCTTAACTCATCATGTTTTCTGAACATCTCGGTTCAGAACACGGTTTGCTTGTAAATAAACGATGGATGTGTTTGAATGCATATAGTTTTTCATTATACGAATTTATTTGCTTTTCAGGCTAAATCCATTTGGTATATGGATTCGGGTTGCTCCAAGCATATGGCGGGAAGAAGAGAATTGCTGTCCAACGTAGTTGAACAGTATTGCGGAACGGTAAAATTTGGGAACAACCATCAGGCTCATATTAAAGGATACGGGGACTTAGTTCTAAATAATCTAGTCATCAAGGATGTTGACTATGTTGAGGGATTATCACATAATCTATTTAGCATAGGGCAACTCTGTGACAAAGGACTAGAGGTAACGTTTAGAGCTAAGAACTGCAGTGTGAGGAGTATGGATGGAAAAGAAATCCTGTCTGGTTCCCGAAACTCTAACCTCTACACCATTGACGTAGCCAAGCTAATAGTAAATGATAACATTTGCCTCTTATCAAAAGCCTCTTCAAAAGACTCTTGGTTGTGGCATCGAAGATTATCCCACTTGAACTTTGACAATATACACAAGCTGGCTGCGAAACAATTGGTCAAAGGTCTCCCCGAATTGCGTTATGAAAAGGACCATCTTTGTGGAGCGTGTGAGAAAGGAAAAATGAAACGATCATCTCACAAACCAAAGCCCGAACCATCAACAAAAAGAGTATTGGAGTTACTTCACATGGATTTATGCGGACCGATGCGGACACAGAGCATAAACGGGAAACGATATGTGTTGGTTATCGTTGATGACTATTCACGATATACCTGGGTCAGGTTCTTGCGATCCAAGGACGAGACAGCTCAAGAAATCATAGATTTTATAAAGAGTGTCGAGACCCAATAGCAGCTGGCTGTGCAATCAATCAGATCCGATAACGGCACGGAGTTCAAGAACTCGGTAGTAGAGAGAGGGCTTCCTTCGATCCAAAGGTATTCGGCATCAATATTCTGCTGCTAGAACGCCACAACAAAATGGGGTCATGGAAAGACGTAACCGTACGCTTGTGGAAGCCGCTCGTACAATGCTTACATACTCAAAGCTACCTCCATTCTTGTGGGCCAAAGCCGTATCAACAGCCTGCTATACACAAAATCGCTCAATTATCCATAAGCGCTTTAACAAAACTCCTTACCAACTCCTTTTGAATAAAGTGCCATTTATCAAGTACTTACGTGTATTTGGTTGCAGGTGCTATGTGCTGAACGATAAAGACAACCTCGGGAAGTTTAACGAAAAGGAGGATGAAGCAATCTTCATTGGATACTCATCCAACTCGAAGGCCTATCGCGCATTCAATACCCGAACCAGAACAGTCAATGAAAGTGTGCATGTCACATTTGATGAGTTGGCTGAACTGGCACCCGAAGTTGATCATACAGGACCTCGCATTACTCAAATGCCTGGAGACTCTTCTAATTACCCCATTTCTTTTTCTTCTTCTGATTTGGTTAATTTTTTTGATCCTTTTTACGCAGAATTTTTCGGTCCTAATGCTAATGTGTCTAATGTTGTCAATAATGTCTGTAATCCTTCCAATTCAACTGCGCCACAAAGTTTCTCCGCTCCATCTTCATCCACATCATACCCTCATCCATCAACATCATCCACCGATACATCCGCAGTTAAATCTACTCCCATAATACCCTCACATATAATACCAACTATTCTTCCTTCACCTGAACACTCGGAAATCAAACCGGAACCAGTGGTACCTTCATTCGAAACCATTGACCATGAATCTTCATCCATCCCCACTTTAACAATGAGATTCCATCCCGAGCACCCCTTCCACACGAGATTAAATGGACCCGAAGTCACCCAACAGATCAAATCATTGGTGATGTTTCAACTGGAGTCCAAACTCGTAGGGCGTCTGCTAATGAATGCCTCTTCGCATCATTCCTTAGTATGATAGAGCCCGCTCGTGTGGATGAAGCCCTAAAAGATCCAGATTGGATAGTTGCAATGCAAGAGGAACTCAACCAGTTTGAACAGCTAAGAGTATGGCGGTTAGTTCCCAAACCAAAGACCGTACAGTGATCGGAACAAAGTGAATTTTTAAGAACAAACGAGATGAGAACGACATTGTGATAAGGAATAAAGCAAGACTTGTTGCCAAAGGCTACCGCCAACAAGAAGGGATAGATTATGACTAGACCTTCGCTCTAGTTGCACGGATCGAAGCGATCAGAATCTTCTTGGCGTACGCGGCACACAAGGACTTCAAAGTGTACCAAATGGACGTCAAGACTGCCTTTCTAAACGGTGAACTTAACGAAGAGGTATATGTTGAACAACCACAAGGCTTTGTTGATGCACATAAACCTGACCATGTTTATGTGCTAGATAAAGCCCTCTATGGTTTAAAACAAGCACCTCGCGCATGGTATGATTGTCTTTCTAATTTTCTTATTTCTGCCGGTTTCTGTAAAGGTGTGGTGGACACAACTCTGTTCACTAAAAGGGAAGGCCCACATATAATGCTAGTACAGATATATGTCGACGACATTATATTTGGATCTACTGACAGTAATTTCTGTAAGGATTTTTCAGCCCTAATGGAGTCCAGGTTCGAGATGAGTATGATGGGGGAAATGAATTTTTTCCTCGGATTACAAGTCAAACAACTTGAAGATGAGATTTTTGTGAACCAGTCGAAATATACTCTTGACATTCTCAAGAAGTATAAGTTAGACTCTTGCACAAGTATCGCAACTCCCATGGCCTCCAACTGTAAGTTAGACACCGATCCTTCTGGGAAAAGTGTCGATAATACAACTTACAGAGGGATGATAGGATCCTTACTGTATTTGACTGCTAGTAGGCCGGATATAATGTTTTCAACATGTCTTTGTGCTAGATTTCAGGCCGACCCGAAAGAATCACACCTAACTGCGGTAAAACACATTTTTCGTTATCTTAAGGGTACACCCGATCTTGGTCTATGGTATCCAAAGGGAACCGATTTCAATCTTACCGCTTTTTCAGATGCTGATTTTGCAGGTTGTAGAGTTGACAGAAAAAGCACGTCAGGAGGAATACAATTCTTGGGAGATAGACCGGTGAGTTGGTCCTCCAAAAAGCAGAATTGTGTTTCAACATCCACAGCTGAGGCTGAGTATGTAGCAGCTACAAGCTGTTGCTCTCAAGTGCTGTGGATGAGAACACAATTACGCGATTATGGATTCTCACTCACCAATATCCCAATTTACTGCGACTCTCGGAGTGCAATTGCCATCTCTTGCAATCCCGTGCAGTACTCTCGAACGAAACACATAGATATCAAGTATCATTTTATTAAAGATCACGTAGAAAAGGGAACCATTGAGCTGTATTTTGTTGGCACGAAATATCAACTTGCAGATATATTTACTAAGGCTTTAGACGAACCTCGTTTTCAGTTTTTAGTATCCCATATCGGCATGTTGAATCTGCATTCCAATTAAATTACAGATATTGTCTTAAATAATTCTATTTCAATCTATCATGATTGAAATTCCTTTATTTTAGAAAATATCTTTTATTTAAATTTAAGGATTGTGTCACAAAATTGAAACTCAATATTTCCTTATCTATGTACATTTTTAATAATTAATGATCCTGCCAAATTGCTGTGTGAATTGTTCATCACGGAGTGGGACGCAAACATAATCCAAGTTTGTCTGTATCTTTAAGGCTAAAAAGGTTCACGAACTTAATCTGAAAAAGAAAAGGAAACGAATGGGTAATTATTTGAGGGGGAGTATAGTTAGGATATTAATTTTTATAATGCTTTGTTTCTTTTTAATTTTGTAGTTAAATTTTAAAGTTTAGGTTGGTTATATTTTAGTTTATTTTGTATAAGTTTAACTTAATAGTTCAGAAAATCCCAAAAAGATTTTAATTGTTCAAATTTTTCAAAAAGCCAGAAATATTTTAGTTTATCTTCTTTACTTTATTTTATTCTTGTCTTAACTTAAATACTAAAAGAAAATACCAAAAATATTTTATTTTGTTGTTTCAAAGAAAAACTCAAAAAGACGTTATAAATTGGGCTAAATTTTTGTTTAAAATTTTTTATTAAGTAAGGCCCAATATTTTTTTTGTTTTGTTGTTGTTGTGTGTGGTGGTGTGAAAAAATCCGGCGGCCCAACCCCTTTTTTTGGGCGCGGATCCTTGCCCCGAACCCGACCCGGTTTCCTTTAAAAAGAAGGGTCAACCGGTCAATCCTTTACCTTCATTCATTCTCAAGTTTTCTCTTCTTCTTCTTCTCTACTCTCGTCGACTCCACCGCCGGCCACCATAACCACCACTCCAAGCTTTTGGAACACCGATTTTTCTCGTTTTTCTTGCTTCATTCAACTTTGGCACTACCAGGTAACATCTTTTTAAATTTATTTCAGCTTTTAATGTCTTATTTTGTGTGTTTGATTTTCAAAATTTTATTACTTTTTCATTTTTGGTTTTTCTTACTTTTAGGTAGTTTAATGTGTGTTATTTACTTAGTTGTAGTTAGATAAAATGTTCCTTATATGTTTTTAGTCTAGGATCTTTAATTTCATGCATTTTTGTCGATTTTAACTGTTCACGTGTAAATTTGCATGAACTCATTAACTGCTATCATGCATTTCGGACGTCCGAATTCGGACCAAGCCCCGAATTCGGATGTCCCACTTAGACTAATTTTCAAGTTTTTCAACATACATAAACCGAATTCGGACCACTGTTGATCCAAATTCGGTCCTTCAAAATTTCCAAATTTTCATTTAAGTCTAAGTGTTTTCTGTACTGTTCATCCGAAATCGGATGGTATCCGAATTCGGTGCCTATCTGAATTTTGTTTTCCATCCGAATTAGGTCCTTTTGTTTCCTTTGCATGCATTCCACCCGCACAAGCATCCGAATTCGGACCATCAACATGTATCATCCGAATTCGGACCCCCCAAATCCTCATCATCACTTTCACCCAATTCGGTACTCATCCGAATTCGGACCATCATCATGCATCGTCCGAATTCGGACCATCATCGGACCCCCAAATCACCTTTCATGCATCATCCGAATTTCGGCCGGATCCGAATTCGGTGACACTGTTCATCCGAATTCGGACCATCTGAAATCCAGCACTTAGCATATTTTTTTAAATTTTCTCATTTTCGCATTTTCACTATAAATCCAAAAATCCAAAAATATTTTCATTTCGGTGCACCATTGATCAGAGTCAGGATTAGTGTTTGAGTGAAAACGTCTGATCTAACATTGGTCTCTTAACGATTGACTTTGGACTTTATTAGTAGAATTTTATTCTACTAATAAAGACCCGATGCTAAACAGATCAGGCGGTTTCTATTTCACACTCATCTAGACTTCATCTCAATGTCATATCATATCAAGTCTTGTGTTCTAACTTTGATGCACCTTTGCAGGATGATGGAACCAACTGTTGTCCTCACCATACCCCATCCCCCGAATCCCAATAATAACGCCCAACTACCCGAACAATCCATCCTTCCCCAGGCCGAGTTTGTCGAGTTTATACCACATAACTGGCAGCTCGACGTCTCCATTCTTACCAAGGAACCACAAACCCTCGCCTTCGACATCCTCCTCCACCACTCCATATATTACGCCCTGTCTACCGCAATCGTTATTCCCTAGATATACCTGCAACAATTCTAGAACAGATTGCAATATGTTCCCGACACCGAACCATTCTTCACAACCACAATTGACTGCGTCCCAGTCAAAATCACCATCGCTGCCATACGCCATATCCTTCGCCTTCCTGTAGAAACTTATTTGCCGAGCCGCCTTCAGTTTGATCCCATCCCTTCCATCCCAGAAACCCTAGCCGAAATCCAAACCTTGGGTTACGACGACCCTCTAACCAAGCCTTCAGATTTCCGAACAAAGAATCTACGATCTCATTGGCGGATTCTCTTTGACGTCATCAACAAGTGCTTCACCGCAAAGCACTCAGGCCACGACTCTGCCTCGGCTCAGGTCTTAGCCATGTTCACCGGCTTTGCCTTTGACCGCCATGTTGATTATGCGGCTTTCGTCTTCGAGGAATTGAAAAGAGTACATTTGGAGAGAGGAACCAAAAAGGGACGCAGGTACATACCTCTCCAACGATTTTTGCAGCTGATCATCCAATATGCGATGGACAACGATGAAGACATCCACGAGCGCTCTGAGGCGGATGTCTACCCTACAGTGGCCATTCAGAAGCTTACTTTGCCAAAGGGGGCCTCTTCCGTGCCTATAATGACTATTCCGTTGTCACTAATGCTAAAAGCAAGGGATTTGGAAAGGGTTAGGGCTTATATTCGAGTGTTCTATCCGGATGAGGCTCAGTCAGAACCGACTGAGTCTAGCCAATCCGAAGGTGAGACAGAATGAGTGAGGATGAGGGAGATCAGGCGGAGGTACATCAATCAGTTGGGATAGGTGAGCGGGAGCCTGTGTTTGTAAGTGAGGGAGAAGGTGGTGAGGCGGCAGAGGCGGCGGATTCCGAACGAACCGTCTCTGTCGTACGAGGGATAGATATTCATTCTGAGGGTGATCACAGCCCTATCAGCCAGACCACCCACCAAAAGACCGTCAGTCCAATGTTCAAAATCACCCCCACCATCCACTTAGTATCCCCTCAAAGGGAAACCACTTCATTGCACGGGAATTTTGCACATACACCATCGCCCTCTCATTCGGAGATCGGCGGTGTTGAACGCGGTCACACTCCTCCCCACGTGACCGAAATTCATTCACGATTCCATCCCCACAAATACACACGCCGCACGATGCCTCTGTGGCATCCCCAAGAGCTGCCTCCGTGGCAGCTCAACAAAGTTCCGGATCTGAGCGTCTCTTAGTGGAGCCAGAAATGACGGAAGGAGGACCTGAAGTGGCTCCATTAACGCCATCCACTTCAGGCCATCTCCCCATTAACTTGGAGATGCTAACGTCAGCTCTTCGTGCTGCCGGTGTTATTACCCGGGCTGACCTGGACGCCCAAAAGGAAGCTGCTGAGGAACGTCACACTGCCCTTCTCTCACTTATCAAGGGTAAGGGTGTCGCTTTTGTAGCTGTGCCTCCACCAGGATCCCATTCAGTCCAGAATCAGATTGCCGACATGTCAGACAAAATAGATGCGCTGACACGTCTTATTCTTCATGTCCAGGAGCAACTGAACTCCAGAATGGACCGCCTTGAGTATGCAGTGATTGAGCTACAATGCCGTCCTCAGGCTGAGTTCCAGAAAAGAAAACATGACGATCAGGACGACCTTGATCGCCACGAGGGGGAGAAAAGACAGAAAACTCAGTCTGAGGACCCAATGTTGTTTGTAGGGGGAGCAGAGACCGAAGGTACAGAGATTCAGGGGTCAGGGGAAAAGATGCTAGAGGCTCAGGAATACCTGATGATAGAAGATGAGCCCATGTTCGAGGGTCCAGCTCCACTTGATCCAATGACAGCTATGGTAGAGTTCGAGCCCGTTCATGAAAAAGTTGAAATCATATTGGTGTCTGACTCAGACTCCGAGACTGAGAACAACGAACCCTCAATCATTCCTAAGCCTGAGCCCGAATCACCGAAAAATCATCATCTTCCTCCTTTGATTTCCTAAACTCACCACCACCAGCCCCACAACAAGAAATTTTATCATCCATCCAAGCTCCCTCATCACTCAAAGCATCCCATCTAGTCCAAAGCCCACCAAGATCTCCAAGTCCTCCCCAGTCCAACAAACCGAACAACCAGGTCCTTCACAAACCAAGAGGGTTGATTGCTTTGATGAAACTCCAGAAGGTCCCGGTGAATATAGCAGAGAGAGGATTTATACTGGGTAGGCCAGTTTTCAAGAGGTGAGGTACATAATCTACCGCCTGAAAAGAAAGAGGAGCTTAAATAAGAACGGCGGGGGACAATCATAAAATTGCTTGAAGCTAAAAAGTCTGAAATAGAAGAACCCCCCGTTCAGGGTCTCAAAGAATTCCTGCAGAAGTTTCCTCCTGAGCAGTTTCAGAACCCGTTCTTAGAAGAAAGATTTAAGATGGTATTCAGAAAGAAGCCTGGATCCTTCAGCAGACGCCTCCTGATGGAACTGACAAATGTAACCAAAGCTGAGCAGGCTGAATACTATCAATTAATGCTCACGGAGAGGAGGTCAAAAGTTTCAAAATCGAAGATAAAGAAACTCATATCCATCACCATGTGCAAAAGGGAAAAAGTATACTATCCCGCCTTTCAAGTAGAAAGAGAAGATGACACGACTGATGAGTTCTTCGAGAATGACATGGACTTCATAAGTGTGGACGACGTCGAATTCTTACACGACCGATTGAAAAATCGTATTAAAGGGCGTCTGTCTCGCATGATTGCTTTAGGTGCCCTTGTTCGAAGTATGAACCGCCGCTCGATCATTATGTGCCTCAGAGACTTCCAAATGGCGATAGAGAGCGCGATTGTTAAAGTGGGCCTACGAGCACCTGAACAAGACAGCTTCCTTTTAGCCCACCATCCTGCATACAGAGTTATCTTTAGAGGAGGCTCGGGTGTCATTTTTGTCAATCAGAAGGGCTTCAAAAGTTTCATGCGCTTTGAGGATCTTCCCTGTTACTCCGACGGTACCCTCAGATTGGTTAGCGCTGCGCTTACTCAAAAAGTTCAAAAATATGATGCTCAACCAGATCCAGAACAAAGATGCTCACCGAAGGAGATTCAGGACACCCTCAGCGGCATTAAACTCCTGAACGAACGACTACATATGAGACAAGTGACCAGACGCTTTGACGTCATCCTTGGACTCTGAGAATCGACAGATCATGCCAGAGTTCCAGGACCTCCAAAATGATCGAAAAGGGGGGGATTGTTAGACATTTAATTTCGATCATATGGAGTTAATTTGTAATATTTATTTACTTAGTATTTAGTCTTGTATTTAGTTTCCTTGTATTTTATTTCCTTGTAAAAGTCTAGGGGCCATTTATGTCAATTATTAAGTTGATGATGTTTAGATGTTATAATACATGTACACATGACAGCAACTTAAAAACAGAAAGAAAGATTAAAAGTTCCAGTCCAAGTGTTCAATTAATCAAGTGTTGCTCTGAATTTATAATACACGCACACACACTACACACTCTGAATTTTATAATTATTAAGTTGTTGCTATTCTGATGTTATAATACACGCACACACACTACACATTCTGAATTTTATAATTATTAAGTTGTTATAATACACGCACACACACTGCACACTCTATTAATTTATATATATTTCACTTGGCTGCAGTTTGCTTTAATTCCCACACTCTGAATTGTTGAGATATAAATGGGTTTATAACTTATAAACAGAAACATATCTGCAGCAGCACCATAAATATGAGCAGCAAGTATATATGTGTGTTGTGTGTTCTGTTATTAAATCACAACAACAAGCATATGCTATAATTTAAGAATCATATGTATGTTTGTGTGATTCCAGCAGCCCCTGTACATATATCTGTACACTAACAAATTAAGTATAGTGTGAATGTGTGTGATGTATGTGCAGCAACATTAATTGTGTGTATGTGTGCTCTGGTATGTAAATCTCAATACTTAATTTAGTTTCTAACTTGTTTTGTTCTATAAAGTATTATTATGGATGACAACGAACTTGAAGCCGGGGAGTACACCTCTAGTGACGAGATGCCTACTAATTCAGAGCAGCAAAGTGATTTCGATAGCAGCAGTTCCGATGGTGAAGACAATCATACTCATACAGGTAATCTATTTTTTGCATTTAACTAATGCATTACTCTTATTAGCATTTCAGGCAATATTTATATGTTTTTAACAGTTACATGTAATTATTATTAACCCTTAGTTTTTAGCTAATTTTGAATTTTTTACACTTTTTTTTACTATTTTCTTAAGATTTCTATTACAATCTCCATCTTAGGAATCAGTACCAATTAGCCAACGATCTTCACGTACAGTAGCCCCAGAAGTTGCGACTTCAAATGTTGCGAAGCCGTTTGGATCTTTAAGTAAACCAGTAGAGAGTGTGGTGTTATTAAATTACTTTTATTTTTGCATTTTTTTTATTTTTCTTGAAAATCTTCAATTACACTATTTCAGGCAACTGAGAAAGACAGTGAAAAATCTATTGAACCTATGCCCGAGTCTTTACATGTTGCGACTTCAAACATGGTGAATCCATCTCCAACTTCCAACAGTGACATTTAATATATGATTATTATAACTTTAATATTATAATATTAATATTGCCATGTACATTTGCAGACAAAAAGTTGCAAACTGTCGTATCCAGATCTGAGAAGCATCGTTGCATCCGGTACGGTGTACTTTTCTTAGGAAGACAAACACATGGAGTTCCACTCAAAGCAAATTGTGTAAGAGTTTCGGTGGATGAATTGATAAAACCAGCCGCCTTTTTACCAATACCAGCTGTCGAAAATGCGCTAGGTAGTTTCGTGGCTTGGTCAAAGGAGCTTGTAACATTTAAGGTATCTTTGTTGCTTAAGTAATTTAGTTTTCATTAAACGAGTTGTTTTTTCTTAAAAGTTTTAAAAAATAACATTATTCATACTTGTTTTGATGTATACCTAATTTTGTTGTTACAGGAACAACTAACTGCACCTCAAGAGAAAGAAATGCAAAAGTCGAAGAAAAGGAAAAAACAATACACAACGGTAGAGGGATTAAAAAAGCAAACAAGAAGCAATGCTCTTAAGGATAAAATATAGAATTTTGGTTTTTCGGTAACTATGGATTTTGCATTTTTTTGAGGAGTGTATGGATTTTATATTACTATAAACAACATGTCTATGGATTTTGCATCTTTTTTGAATAGTGTATGGATTTTACATTCCTATTAACAGCATTTCCCTTTTTATTACATTTTATCGTGTATTTTCATTTTTGATATATATTTTATATTTAATAGTAGCTTAGTATTTGTTATTTAATTACCCATGGCTAAAAGTAACAATTAGTCATGAAAAAAAGAAAAAAATTGTCACCATAACTACTTTAAGGTCACGGTTTATTTTTATTTTGTGTAACAAAAAATAATTAATGGTCATAATTCATAAAAAAACATGTGATTATAAGTATTTTATCGTCACGGTTTAGTATATTATTGTGTCTCAAACTAAACATACATTAACCATGATAAAAGAACAAAAACGTAAGTATAAGTATTTTATAGTCACCATTTATTTTGTTTTGTGTGGTTAAAGATTATCAATTGTCACAGTTAAAAAAAATACTTGTTAATATAAGTATTTTGTGGTCATGGTTAATTGAGTTATGTGTGTCAAAAACTCAACATTAATCATGATAAAAGAAAAAATACCGTGACTACAAGTAGTTTATGGTCACGTCTTATTTTATTATCAGTTGCTTAATGTTATTAATTGTCATAATACAAGCAACAAAATGTGGCTATAACTATTTTATGGTCACGATTTAGTTTGTTTTGTGTGGTTAAAGGTTATTAATTGTCATAGTTTAAGAAAAAAACTCATCATTATTAGTATTTTGTGGTCATGGTTAAATGTCTTATATGTGTCAAAAAGTAACCATTAATTATGATGAAAAAAACACCCGTGAGTACAAGAAGTTTATGGTCACGTCTTATTTTATAATATGTGACTAAAATTAATTCATTGTCATAACAAAATAGGCAAAATGTAGCTATAAGTTTTTTATGGTCACAATTTAATTTCTTTTATAAGGTTAAAGTTATCAATTGTCACAGTTTAAAAAACAACGTGTCATTATAAGTATCTTATGGTCATGGTTAAATGTCTTATATGTGTCAAAAACTAAATATTAATCACGATAAAAGAAAACAAACCGTGACTACAAGTAGTTTGTGGTCACATATTATTTTAATATATCTGGCTAAAAGTAATTAATTGTAATAATTAAAGACAAAGAATGTGACTATATGTATTTTATGGTCACATTTAATTTTATTTTGTATGACTAAAAGGGATCAACGATCACCGTTTACGAAACAACACGATACTATAAATATTTTACGGTCACTATTATAAATGTTATGCGTGTCTAAAAGTAAACAACAATCACGATAAAAGAAAACACATGTGGCTGTAAGTAACTTATTGTCACGGTTTAATTTTTTACACGTGTCTAAAAGGAACAATAGTGATTTTAAGAGAAATATAATGTGACAATAAGTATTTGATGGTCACAGATTGTATTGTTGTATGTGTCTAAAATTTACCAATTGCCACGATTAGGAAGTAATAAGTAACTAAAAATGGTCTATGGTCACAGTTTGATTTATTATATGTGTCTCAAAGTAAGCAATTGTCATGAATCAACGAATTATTCTATGACTAAAATAATAGTATGGTCATGGTGTAATTATTTTGTGTGTCAAAATGTACCAATTGTCACGGTTTAATACTTTATGTATGTCCAGTTGCAACCAATCGTCACATTTTAATAAATTATGTGTGTCTAAGTGTATCCGACGGTCACAGTTTAATTGTTTATGCATATCTAAATGTACCAATGGTCACATCACTTAATAGTTTATGTGCGTTAAAATATTACCAATTGTCACGGTTTCATTCATGTGGTGTGTTTAAATGTCTCAAATAGTTACGATTTAGCTGATTATGTGTGTATAAATTTATCAAATGGTCACGATAAAATATTTGTGCGTCTTTAAATATACCAGGTGGCCACGGTTTATTTGTTTATGCGTGTCTGTAAAAATGTTAACGCCACTGATTAATTGTTTATGTGTGTTTGAATGTATCCAACTGTCATGGTGTTAAAAGAAATTGTGACTAAAAGTATTTTATGGTCACGGTTACTAAAAAATATAGACCACAACTATATAGAAATTGTTACCATATAGCCACGGTTTTAGGCTATGGCCACGGTTTTACATGTGATTTAGTCACGAATATTAAATGTAGCCATAAGGTACCAAAAGTGATGCGACCTTTGGTCACGATTTGAATGAAAAATAAAACTGTGGCCAAAGGTCTATGGCCACGGTTTTTTAACGTGACAGATGACATATTTTGTACTAGTGTGTCTTCTTCATCATTTCTCAATTATTGAGCTTGTTTCTTCTTGGGATTTGATAAAGAATCATTAAGGTGCTGAAATATTACGGGATTACATACCTACAAGGATCATTTTTCAATGAAGATTCTCCTGTATTAGATTCATTTTCATTGGGTTTTGTTGAACAACCTTCAAGGTTTTCAGACACACTGATGTCTTGAGCCTGTTCACCCATTGAGAATGAATCATTGTTGCTGAACACATCAGCAGAGGATTCAGGATAATCATCATTGATTGGTTCTGGACATGATGCATTAATCATATCAGTACAATTATTCACACAAGGTGTACCAACATAATCATCATCGTGTCCATTGTGGTTAACAGGTTCCACTCTAGGTGATGTGGAAGCTTTGGAGTCTTTTTCTTCAGCATTTGAATGCATAAGATCATCAAAACTGAAATCTCCTGAAACTGATCCAGGAACATCTTTGGCAGAAGGATGTAAGGACTCCTTAAAGGTGACATTGATAGATTCATCAATCACCTTTCTTTTGTGGTTGTATACTCTGTAAGCTTTTGAAATGGCTGAGTATTCCATAAACACAACTTCATCAGCTTTTGGTTTAAACTTGGCTAGCTGGTCCCTTTGATTCAGGATGAAGCAGGGACATCCAAACACATGGAAGTAGCTTATTTTTGGCTTTCTACTTTTGTGTAATTCATAAGGAGTCTTGTTGAACCTTTTCACCACTAAGGATCTGTTTTGAGTGAAGCAGGCAGTATTAACAGCTTCAACCCAAAATGGTGAGAGATCTAGAGTTAACACACACTCTAAACTGCTCTGATACCAGTTGTAGGTCTCAAAAGGTTTTCCTAGTATGTTGTTCTAAGCTGTAGGGGGGTGAATACAATTATTTAAAAATTCAACACACTTTCTCAATGTTTGTATGTATATTATCAACAAGTGTTAATTACAAACAAGCCAGAACAGCGGAATGGTTCAAGCTGAGATGACAGAAACAATAGAGACTACTAATCTAAGACTTACTCAGACTAGTTACAATGAACACACTCACAAAGATAAACTCACTGATATTACAAGACAGACAGACAGACAGGTTGAACAAGAACAACTTGGACACGCTTTACTGTTTTATTCAAGCAGACTTTGCATGCATGAAAACACACTTCTTTGCACATTCTGAATATCACTCTCTTGGATGTCTCACATTCCTTAGAAGCTTCATTTTATACTCTCACAAAGAATCCCAGTGCAGCTTCCCCATTGGATGTAGAGATAGTGGAGCGGCTTTCCAAAAATACAAAAATACTTTTCTGCACGTTCTGACAAAGCAGCAGTTGTCTTTACATTGCGGAATTTTTGTCTTTTCCTTTTTGTCTCCGTTGCAGAAGGTTTTAACCAAAAGAGGAATGTCAACTTTAAACCTTTCATCTTCTGGAATGGCCATTTTGATATAAGAAATGGTCTGTCACCCATTTCAAATATACACTTTGTCTTCATGTATCAGAACAGCTTGGGCAATGTAGGCAGATTCTGATTTTCCATTTTGTCTTCGACTTTGTAAACTGATTTTTTGGTCCAAGACAATACATGAGGACATGGAAACATATTTCATAAAGTGTTTAGCCTGTTCATAAAGAACATGTAACAGAACACTTACAATTTGTCCAAGCTGCTCAGTAGGTATGAGTAGCGTAGACAATTTATGTCTAGCCTGTACAACAGAACATAACAACTTGGACAATCTGCCTTAGTTGCAACGAATGCAACAGGGTAAACAGCTATGACTAATATTGCAAATCACTTATCAGGATTCAATAAGGCATTAACAGACCTTAGATTATACCTTCAAGTGCATCAAACATGTTTGATTAACAATCTCCCTTAAGATGTATAACAAGTTTGACTGAGGCCTTTTTGTGCCTAACAGTGTCCAACTTATCTTGATCATGCTTGATGAAAGCCGTGTACATTTCCCACTTAGCCGGTAGCGCATCTAAGTTTGTCGATCTTTTCTGATTCCTGATATGCAACCCTGTGGTTATCAAGCTCGGTCATTAGATGATAGAATCTTGTGATTATCTCATCCAAGTTCTGATTCTTCAAACCCTTAAGATCGCAAACTAGTGTTTCAACAACTCAGTTCTCCCCTTCCTCACCATTGGGTTTCCCTCATACCTCTTCTCTAAAGCCTCCCAGAGTTCTTTTGAGGTTCTGTGATGCTTAAACGTATGTAGATACTCCAACGGTAAAGCCATCTTAATTGAAGACAGAGCCTGATTTTCTGCTTCATAAGTTTTCTTATCCTCATCTTTCATGTGTTGATGGGATAGAACCTTCATCCTGCCCTCGAGCTCTTGTGTAGGGGGAACATACCATCATCTATGCAAATCCACATACGCATATCATTAAAACGAGTGAAGTTCGCATACCTATATTTCCACCAATAATTGTACTCGATCTTCATAAGCTTAGGTGGTGAATTGGATTTGCCCACTTCGTGATCCATTTCCAAGAATTTGTGTAGACTTGACATTCTCGAAAAACTTTTTGTTCACGAACTTAAATTACTTAAATTTGAAACAAGTTCGTACGGACTTAGATTAAGTTCGTACGAATTTAATTAAATTCGTTTTACCAAATTAAATTCGTGTGAAATTAAGTTCGTGGACACTAAGTTCATGAGACTACAAGTTCGTGGGACAATAACTTCGTAGAACCCTAAACTGACTAATTCGTGGAATCTGACAAGTTCGTGCGCCGCAAGTTCGTGGAGGAGCGTATTCTGACAAGTTCGTGATGCCCTAATATTCCTCCTAAGTTCGTGCGCCGCAAGTTCGTGAAACAACCCAAAATTCGACTTTTTCAAAAGTTCATATTGAATCAGTGTTTTTAAGGCTAAAAACAATGAATATCACTGAATAGATGAACTAAGATGATTATACGCTTGAAGAACTTCTCTATACACCATAAATACTTCGAAAAAAATGTGATATATCCGGAAAAACACCAAGAAACGTTTGAATGTTCTATGAAATGCGAAGAAAATGAAGAACACTCAATATACCTGGCTCTGATACTAGTTGTAAGGTCCACTCCTATCGGATCTTATCAAGGCGTGACGGTGTCAAACGAGTGCGGAATCCTCGTTTGACGTTGACGAATCGATCACACGGAAACACGGATTCGAACAGGATGCTAGACGATGATATATCGACCCCGCAAGATGTATCGCTCCATTGAACGCTGTAAAACTCTATGAAATCGCCTTGTATCACACACACACACACACACGATTTTGAAAGCAATTCTACAAGTGTTATGAAAATAACCTCACATAAGTTCATGATATAACCCTTAAGTTCGTGCATGGCCCAAGCCCACGAACTTATCTGTTCAAGCCCATGCAGATAAGTTCGTACGAGCTTATCAGGCTAAGTTCGTACGAACTTAGCAGCCCTAAGTTCGTAGCACCCTCATGAACTTATTCTAATAAGTTCATAGCCTCATGAACTTATCACCATAAGTTCATATCTCATGAACTTAACATGCAAATATGAATCACCATACATAATCATGAATTTAAGATATAAATATGAACAAACAATCATGACTTCTATTAATGATGCCCTAAGCCCCTAACTATTACAAATGACTATCTATTGCAAAACTAGACTGCTGTCGTCACACCGGGTGACCAACACATGGGTGCTTGTAGCAGATGTAAATGCCTGGCCCATAAAAGGTTGGGAGCTATCAGCTATAGTCATATTTCCTCCTCGGCTCGTAATGATTTGTCGTAGAGAAGTGAGAACATTTAGGAGGAGATGGGATATTCAGTGGTGGTAGATAAGTAGAGTGCGTATCCTCACTCCCCCTTTCTTCTGGAGCAGTCTTAGGCTCTCTAACAGCTTCAGAATCCCTCTTAATTTGTTTTTCTCTCTTCACTCCCCTAAACCTTGCCTCTCAGGGTGAGCTCCTTTGGCAGGCTCAACTGGTTGTGGCTGAGCCATAGGAGCATTATATCTCTCTCTAAACTCCCAAACAGCCTGAGACTCTTGGTTTGTAAAGGCAAGTAGTTCTTCAGTGAGTGGCATGATGGGCATTCCCGGTGGAGTGATTGGGTCATCAAAGTACTTGATTTGGAAGTCTCTGATCGCCATCTCGTGATCACGACGTCGAAAACCTGGGATCTTCGTCATACAGTAAGTTATGATCATTTGCAAGAATCGTTGAGCAGGCACGGATTTTCTTGTACGTTTTGTTCTTTTAGCTTGTATTACTTCTATCAGTTCTGTCGATAATGTCCAAGCATAATTGGGATAATGGTTGTAGGCGACACTGTGGAATATTCATAGAATTCGAAGGCTGGCACAGTCCGTTCTAGTGGGCTTGACTGCTAGGCACCTGTCTAGAATAGAGCGCATGTAGTACCAGGGCCATAACAGATGTCGTCTGAAGAATTGAGAAGCTTTGTCAATAGGTCCATCATAGCCTAGCTAGTTGATACCTGGCAAATTTGTTCTTCAAAAAGTTAATCGTCATAATAAGCTTTTCCAGGAAAATCTTGTGGCCTTGGCAGTTGAAGGATTCGCCTAAACTTCTGGAATGTTATCTCAACGGAATGATCTTCTATGTCACTGGCAATGTATTCGTTGTCGAGATCTGGGTGATATTCCAGAGAGTTCTAGAATTGTTGGAAGTAGATCTGAGGTGGCCGAGGTCTGGTGCGGCTAGATAGGGCATATGCATTTCTGTGCCCCAGTAGAATTTGTTCGACTACCCGGTTTGATAATCTGAGATTCGTGTCCTCTTCGGTCTTATTTAGAAAGGCTGAGTCTAGTTGGAAGTTATTTGGTTTAACTTCCAGCCAGAATTGCCTTGGGTAGATTTTGTTGAGAGGATTGGGGAGGTTGTGCAACAGATCTCGAGGTAAGTTCGTCATCAGTTGAGTGATCACCTAAGTGTTTGGGGCTGTGTTGCGGGATGTTTTTAGCTGAATGTGACTGTGAGGCCATTTCACCTGTTAGATGAATGAAAGTTATATATGTATTTATGAATTAAGATCAGACTTAGTCAAGGATGTTTCATGTATCTTAGTTGTTAAAGGGCTTCTATAGATAAATTCTCAGTTAGAAAATTCACCAGTATAACCAAATTCATCAAGACCAGTCCCAACTCAGATCAATTCAAGTATAACATTCTTTGGACATGAGTTAAAACCCTTGAATAATTAAACTTCCAAGTGAGCGGAACACTGGGTTTGTTTTCAGACTTAGAAAAAAAAATTAAGGCCCAACTCTTGGATATATTGTCATCCGAAAGTTGTAACTCTTAGATGATGCTTCTACCGAGAGCACCCTTAGAAATGTTAAGTCCAAAGTCATGTTCCCTTGAAAACTTGCGTAAAGGTTCACCCGAGAGTTACAACTCTCGGGAAAGCCTTGCATCGAGAAGTTACTTAGAAAATTTAAAGAAATTGTGGGCATGAACAAACAACTCACGATTGTAGCTTATCCCGAGAGTTGTAACTCTCGGGTATAACTATAGTCGAGAGTTATACTTGGTGAAAATTCAAGGAATTCGGCCCAATCGCAACTTGCGAATCAAGTGTTATCCGAGAGTTGTAACCTCGATAATAACTAAAAATTTTAACACTTAGAAAATTTTAAGCCACTTCAAAATCCCCTCTTTATTTGTTTGTTGTAACTCTCAGGTAAAGAGTCCAACACTTAGTAATTTTCAGCAATTTTACACAAACTCACAAACATCTTCGAAACTTGTGATTTTGGATCTAAAAGTGGAATTTTGAAAACTCTTGGGTTTCTTCACGATGAAGAAACCACTTGCAGACTCAATGTTCTTTCGATTTTGGTATACTGTAAAGTCCAAAACACTGAGTAAAACACATAATGATGAACGAGTTGAGGTTTTACACTTACTGATATTCACGAAAACGCTTTAAACTTCACGAGATTGAACTGACGATGATTAAGAATGCTTTGGTTTGAGAGGGTTTTATGCGATGAAGAAGATGAAAGTGTGAAGAAGATGAAGTCGGTGGGTGGGGGGGGGGGTTGGGCTTTTATACCTTTTTAATATACCGGTTCCCCCCAACCCGTTAAGGGGGAACCCGACCTGCCCTTTTTTTTTTGAAAAAAATAACAGAAAACAACCAAAGAAAATAAAAGGAAAAACTAAAATAAAATAGTAAATTTTTTTGATTTTTCTTTTATTAAAAACTTAAATAAAATTTAAAAAATTAATACAAAATATAACTAAAAATTTAACAAAAATACTTAAGATGAAATTAGCATTCTTATTAAATTTTTTTAACAAAAACACTTCAAACTTAATTAATAACTAAAACACACTTCAAGTAAATAATTAAAACACACTTAATAAAAATAAGAACACACTAAAAAAATAACATACTTAAAGAAATTAACAGTAATTACTTAGACACACTAAATGAACCTTTCTTCCCCTACGAGTGTGCATTGTTGAATTAATGAGAACACTTGGAAACTTAACCCCGTGAAGCATCTCGAAATCATGCAATAGATAAAGTAGTTATAAACAAATAAACCTAGCTACATAGACATGTATTTTACAGGTCATTTAGATTCCTTGATAACCATATTTGTAGGTTTTCGGCGGCATTTTTTTATGTTTGAGTACAGGAGCATTAGTTCAACAATGCAGGCATAGACAAACCAAGTGGTGATTCAGACAAATCAAACATCTACTTTAATGAATATTGCTTAACAGTAGAATCATTTAAAACATGACATTTAGTCATAGCAGTACTAGAATTTAAATCAACCACAGTTTCGTCTTTAATTACATTGGAAACAAAAAAAATTTGAAATAACATTATTTGCTCATGCATTCATCAATTGCGATGCCTTCTTAGGTGTCATGTTGTTAGGTTTTTACTTTATAGTCTGAAATAGAATGCACACATTTGTCAGCCTTACTAGATTTAGGCTTAGAACCAATGATCATTTTGTTCTGTGTTTGTTTTCGAGAAGTCTTATTGACCTTGTTAAAGGAACAAATAGAACTTTTGACAACCTTTTTGGAAGAATTTCCATCATGTTCAGTAGTAGGAACGATCATCGGTGCTTTGCCTTTCTTTATTTCCATTTATTTCCAAAAGATGTTGCCTATGTTGTTCAGAATATGACTCTTTCGATTTAGACCGACCTTCGTGAACAACTATGGAAGATGTATTGTTGTTCACAAAAAGCTTGAGGATTTACACAATTTACTTTAGAAAGAAGTTGAGATTCTAGCCCCTTGATGGTAGCTAGAAGCTGATCCCGTTCCTTGTCAAATGATTTAACATCTAGTTTAAATTTCTGTTCTCGAATAGAAAACAGTCTTCTTGATTCACTAAAGTCATTTTCTTTACTTAAGAAAGCGTTTCTGTCAGCATCAAACAAATCCTTGGTTTCTTTTAAAGCTAACTCAAGGGCATGGATTTTATCATTAAGATGCGAAGTGTCAGCTACAGAAGAGCTAAGTCATGCAATTTTGGCTTCTAAATCTGATATTTTCTTTGAAAATTCATTCCGTTCTTGCTCAAGAGATCATGATGACGTTTTCAAGATCTTTTCTAGTTCAAGTGCCCGTTGTTCTAAAACAAAATATGACATGTATATACGAGGTTTTGGCAAGGTCGTGTCAGTTAGGATTTCCTTTGGTTCAACGAATTCATCTTCTCGAAAAGATTTGTCTAAATTTCAGAGAGAATCATATTTTAACAAATCATATACAAACCTAATTCGTGGAATATCAGATCTTGCTCGTTTTTCTTCTTCTTTGGCTAACATTTCAGGACAAGTTTTGTTGTAGGGCATAACGAATCCTCGACCCATGGTATTGACATGATATGAAGGACTTTTCCTTTTAAATATCATCTCTTCCACGACTCTGGAACCTACAAACCCTAAACCATCTTTGGATTTCAATTCTCTAGACCTATACATGTTCATGGTTTGATCAGTTTGACCACGTTTATAAAATTTATCTTCCATGTCTTTGAGTTTTTCTCTCAATTTCGTTCTTTCAGCCAAGACAAAATCACATTTCTGAATACAATCTAATTTATCTACCTTAAACATTTGATGTGCATGTTCTAGTTCAAACATTTTGACAGACAAGTCCTTTTTCTTGTTATTAGCCTTCGACACCTCTTTTTGAAGAACTAAAACGTTTGATTTTGATTCAGACTTTTCAATTTTAGCATTTTTAAGAGCAGTGTGAAAGGCACTTATCTTTTTAGCTTCTTTTCTTAAGATCATTTATTCAGCTAGAAGCTCTTCAGGAAGAATACTTACCACAGTCTCACTCGTGGAAGAGTCCTTACTGGTTTTGGCATCCTGAGCCATCAGAGAAACTTCAGATTACATAGGATCTGCAACATCCTCTTCTTCTTCATCGGTGTCTTCCAGCCAGTGTTCTTCTTCGGCAAACAGAGATTTTCTTGCATTTCTTTGCTAGGCGAGCTTGTATTGTCTGGTAGTAGTTCTCGTTCTTTTGCTTTGGAAGATGACATTCACAAGCAAAGTAACCCGGCTTCCAGCAATTAAAGTAACCTTTCTCCTTGTCCTCAAGCTTGCACTCTTTAGTCTTTGGCTTCTCAGCTATCTCTTTTGTTTCCATCAAACTTCTTGATTTTGGATTCCTTACGGAGTTTGTTTGACGTCTTCAGAAACTTTTTACGAAAGGTAGTGGTGAGTAATGCAATTTGTTTCTAAGTGCAGTCGCCTCAGGGTCAGAATCAGACTCGGAGGACCTAGATAGAATCCTTAGCAGTTTTACAACCTTTGAAGTCTTGAGCTTTTTGTCAATTAGAAGTGCGAGAGGATTAGAGGTAGTAGCTTCATTTGCCTTTTAGAGCTCAGACTTTCTAGAATCCTCTGATTGATAGACAACCAAGTTATCAAACATATCATGGATCCTGATGTCATTAATTTCTCAAATTAGCCAGACGAACCGCTTCCATTCAGGCTTTAGCGAGTTCACAAATTTCCTATTCAGATCTACTTGAGATTTTTGAACCCCATTCTTTCAGAGTTCATTCATCGGCGTATAGTACCGATGATAAGTGGTTTCTAGAAGTTTGCCGTCCTTGGCAGAAAACATGTCATAGATGTTTAGTGCATTTGTCTCTCTTTGTTTAGCGTTCTGATCATTACCTTGCATTTGTCTCTCAATCTCTTCCCACATCTTACGAGCAGTCTTAAAACTATTAATGGTGATATATATTTCATCCAGATTAACATGGATGATGAAGGATCATGTAATTCTATCAGCTTTCTTACGATTCAGTTGTGCAGGTGTGAGAATGGCCATTTCGTTGAATCCCAGTCCAGGATCAGCGGACCTTTGTAGATTTAGTCAAGGATGTCTTCCGCTAAGTCATGTCATTCGATGAAGTCTAGGAACACGGATTTCTACAAGATATATCTTCCCCGATACAAGGTTGGAGGTCTGAAATTTGATCCCATGGCTAGAGTGTCGAGATTCATGTTGAAAGCTTCTTTGTAATCGAGGTTGGTAAGCGCTTATGATAACTTATGAATATGCGGAAAAAATGCGAGACTTTAAAATATTCTAAGTATGTGAGAAAAAGTTGTAACTCTCATATATAGCTTTATCTGAGAGTTGTAACTTGCGGATGAATGAGGACTTAGAAAATAATTTAAGAATTTAACACTCACTTGCTACCCGAGAGTTGTAACTCTCGGATGAAACAAGAAAGTTAAACTACCTAGAAGAATTTAAGTGAAATGTTTTGTTTGATGTATGATCCGAGAGTTGTAAATCTCGGATGTGCTTAGGGTGACTTAGAAAAATTCAAGTGACAATGAGCAATAAGAGTGATCCGAGAGTTGTAACTCTCGGATGATGCTTGATGAAATTAAACACTTAGAAAATTATGCAAGACTAAAAGATTTATTAGTGATATCTAAGAGTTGTAACTCTCGGGTATAGGTAAGAAATTTTAACATATTATAAATAAACAAATTTAAAGCACGAACCTGAATGATTTTTACGATCAAACAATCTTTCTTTCACGAATTTGTGATTAAACAATATGATGTTCACCCGAAGGATTATAGTATCAAACGAGATTTAACCACAAGTAGTTCAGATATATTGATTCTAAAGATCCAACAGGTATTTTCTTCAAAGAACACTCAAAGAAAATTTCCAGAAAAAATTCAGATCTGCAAATAATATTCGAAAATCAGTAATAAAACCACTTTAAAACTAACATTAGGCTCTGATACCAATTGTAATTCCCAGTTATGTTTAAGCATTTAACAATATCTAAGCATTCATCAGGAACAATATGAATATGTGAATAACACTGAAAAAATATGAATAATATGAATACCTTATGAATACGAAAGTTGAAATCTGAATAAATCACCAAAAGTTTGCGAACAAAACTCTCGTACGTACTTACATGCATTACTAATAATGAATTAAAAGATATTTAAAGACAAAAGTATAAGACCTGGACTCAAACTCTAACTCTTTTGACCCATGGGTGGACCTTTTAAAGACTTTCACCCATTTACAATGAACTTTGAATCTTTACATATTCACCACAAAACTAAGTTTCACTAATTACATTTTAGACATTGAAACTATCACAACAAAGATTCTAACAATTAGGATCCGTTTAAAGAATCAAGACAAAGTGGAAAAGCAGAACGGCTGCAACTTTGACCAAGCTGTTCTATCACATGAAGACAAATGAGACATTTGAAAAGGATGACAGACCTTTTCTAACCTGTTCAGTGTTCCCTAAGTTGTTTAGTTAAGTCTTGTAAACATACACTGAATGTGTACAGTGAGTGAGTCTTGGTGAGTTATTTTATTGTATCTAGTTTCAGTATGTCTTAGACTACGATAAACTGATATTCATTGTGTCATCTCAGTTTGGATAATTCCACGACCCAAACTTGTTTGTAATTTGACATACTTGTTAATATGTACACAAACATTGAGAAAAATTTGTGTGAATTTGTTATAGCTGTATTCACACCCCTCTACGATTGCTCTTGAGATATTAAGATAATCTTTAGGGACCTACACAATGTATATTAATGATGCAACAACTATCAATGAAACAATTAAAAAAGAGAAGCACACTACCATTACATGAGTGAATAAACAATTAAAGGGTACCACAATGGCAAGACACAATCCAATTCTCGTTATGAACCGATAAAATTACTTAAGTATAGTCCTCAAATCTTATTTATGTTCTAAAATATCCCTTAGAACTTATAACATGATGATACAATAACTCTATAAGGAATCCGCCACGAAATATCTGATGGAACCTCAACAAACGATGTTAAACCAAGCAGTTTGATAAACCCATTTGTAATCTCTCAAACTTAATTTAAATCTTGTATATATAGATAAAGGACTGAAATACGAACCCATGAAAAAAGTTTGCGCTAAAAACAGAGTAAAATGAGTTCAAACGAAGCAAAATAGTGTCGGTGTGCGAACAGCAGGGTTTGTCTCATCGAGTCACCAAAACGACTCACTGAGTCGACCCAAAAATGCATCAAATCACTTATTAGAACCATTTGACTCACCGAGTCAACACCTTGACTCTCTAAGTCAACACATGCAGGTTCATTTTAGTCAAAAAATCACCATTTTTACCCAAAAACTCAATATAACTTTGACACACCTCATAAAAATGATATGTACACTTACAAACATCAAATACAACTCATTTCTAACTATTCATATAATCCAAACAACATCAAATCATACAAATCTATGTTAGGGTTCATATGAACTCAAAATTTACTCAAAACATTAACATACATTACCTTTGGCTTAGATTCCTTCCAAATCTCATATTGAACTTCACTTCAACTTCTAAAAATGATTATAGATCTGTTACAAACACAAATTTTAACCATTGCTTTAGCTTGTAGTTACATGGGGTATGAACCCTTACCCAAATATTCATGAAACACCACACTTACCTCAACATTGACCTTGCCAACTATTGATTGTCATCAAACACTATTATCTTGATTAAATGCAAGAAGAATCTAGCTTCAATTTGATGTCTTTTATCAATTGGGGTCAAAAATTGAAGGAATCATATGTTATTTGATGGTGAGAAATGATGATGAACTTTAACAAATCTGCCATTACAATCAATAATTAACCAAACAACCCTTGCACCTTTCTTTTCCACTAAATTGAAGTTTCTAAGTTCCCATTTAAGCCACAAAACATAATTCAACCAAAATTGGAATTCTACAACTTTGAGCAATGTACTTTTTAAATCATTAACAATCCACATAATAAATTGAAATACATAATTTATTAAAATCCAAATTACTAAATTAAAATTCAGAAATAGGATATAAAAAAAACTCGATTTTGGTTAAAGAAAAATGATTTTGAGAATATTGTTCTTCTGTTCTTTTTTGTGTTCTAGTTCTTGTTAGATTATAAGAGGTCAGATTCACTAAAATTTATTTTTATATACAAACTTTGTCAAGTATAAAGTTATAGATATCAAAATCAATGTTGATAAGAGTGGAAGGACTAATCTTGTTATTAGGTTAAAATTAGGTAGCTAGCATAAAAGGAAAATTCCAAGGGAACTTTCCTTAAGTTTTTAAAACTCTTGTAATCATATGTGTGTACTCAAAGGTGTAAAGTGAAAAATTCTCCAATTCAATGCAAGATTTGTCCCAAATTTTTATGCTTCATCTAGATCGTGTTCTAACAAGTGCTATCAGAGCATAGGGGATGAATCAATCAAATATTCTTGGAAGAAAATTCAAGAATTTCAAGGAATTTTAAGTGAAAAATGTCTACAAAGTTGCTGTGATTTTTGAAAAATCATAGAAACTTCAAACGATGCCTTATTGAGCTAGTCCTGGAAATACGTGTATCTGTGTCGTGTCGCGTGTCAGACACGAATTGGTAAAACACGAACACGACACGAATTATAAAACATGTCTGAATATGAAACACGAACACGACACATTAAAAATTCATGTGATACGTGACACAACATGAATAATACACATATTTAAATTGTGTCACACGAAAACTCGATTTTATGCACGATTTTAATCATAAATTTATAAATGCAAAACATAATAATTCAAGTATCATGAATTTGAAACCTTAAATACTAGTTTATATGTGTCAAATACGTGTTATTGATTAACATGATTTTTATACGTGTCTTACACGTGTTTTTATGGGTAAATTCATGTTTAGCCTGTATAAGACACGAAACACGAATTTGAAATTCGTGTCAATACGAATATACACGGAACACGAATTTATAAAAACCCATATATGAAAATCTTTGTCGCATTAGTGTCGTGTCTGTCGCGTCGTGTACCAAATTATCAGGTCCAGATTGACCTGATTGTTGGATGTGATTTGAAGACACAATCAAGAAAGTTCCTGTAAAAATTTCAAGTCCAAACTCATAACATTCAAGGAGTAATTGCAATTTTAGTTTCTGATTTTTTATAAAAATATTGTGTTCTTCACGGTTGAAGATCACAATCGAGTTGTAATTCTTCAATTGATGTAATTTTTAGACTAAGTGTGTGTTTCCATATCTAGATTCATTCTGCAAAGTTTCAGATTTTAATTCCAAACACCCATCGAGTAATTTGAATTCTTCGGAATGTTTTGTTCGAAATTTTTCCCTGAGAAATCAAGATTTCGGAGGTTTAGTTGTTGTTAATTGGAGTGTAAAGTGATTTGAATCTATTAGAAATGAAAATCCAAGTTCAACAAGTCCAAATTCATGAATTCTCGTTGAGATTTGAGTGAAAATTTGAAGTTTTTTGATTTTTTGACTAAAATAACCGTTTTTTTATTGTTCGTCATTCTTGTTCTTGGACTCGACTTTGAAAATTTTTGCTAAGTGTTGACTTCGAGTTTATCAAACTCAAACTTGAGTCTGAAGGACTCAAACTCGTGTCCATAGGAGTTGAATTCGAGTCAACAGGAGTCAAACTCGAGTCAACAGGAGTCGAACTCGAGTGCATAAGACTCGAACTCGAGTCCAAAGAACTTGAAATTCTAGTCTATTGGATTTTTTCAGTTTTGACCTTTGCAGCTTGCAGAGCCCATAACTTTTGACTGGAGTATCATTAAGTGGCCCATAATATATCAAAACGAAGCTTGAAATGAGATCTATATGTTGAAATAGTTATAACTTGTTCTGACATTTTTCAGGGCCCAAATAAAATCTTGGTAGAAGTTACAATCACAATTCCGAAGAGTATCTGCAGATCTCAACTTTCAAAAATCACTTCAAAGTCAGTTTTCTTCAAGTAACCAATCCTAGATACATCTTGCAAAGCTTAAACTTTAGAAATCTATCATTGAACAATCTCCAAATCTTTTCAAACATGGAGAAATCTTGAATTTTTTATTCTTCGCCAATCATATTACAATTCAGGACATTCTTATTGTTCTGTTGATACTTATATGGATTTTAACTATTTTCTGAGCCAACTTGAGTCATATCATATTGTTTGATTATATTGACATATTGTGACTTTGGTTTACTTGTGTTGACTTTGTTTGACCATAGTTGAATTTGGTTGACTTGATTTTGAATTGATATTCATCCGATTTGCCTTTAGTGCATCACTTCAAAGGTTTTTTTATTTCACTATGATATTATTTTGACTTTGACTTTTTCTGGTGCAGGTCAATTTTTGAAGTTTAGAGCTTATATGAATTTCATTTTGATATTATTTGTATAACACGTCAAATTTCTTGTGCAGATATTATGGCTTCACGCGTGAGTTTTGCTGAATACAAGCCTTAACTGCAAGAGCTGAAGATGCTGAAAAGAAGTACAAGAATAACTTCACAGTTTTGATTCCAGTTGAATAAAGGAAAATCTCGTGTGAACAATATTGTTAAATATTTGACCAAGAAAAATGTTGAATTGTTACAACAACTTCAAAATTTACAAAAGATTTCATCTCATTCTTATCTAATTTCAGAGTTAAGTAAAGAGAAAGCTGAATTGACTGTTAAACTTACTGAGTCTAACTTTCTTTTGGCACAAACGATTTCTGAAAAGACTCAAAATATATTTGAACTTTATCTCTTGAAATTATAGATTAAGGAATTTACAGACAAAGTGAAATTTTGGTTTCGGATAAAGAAGTGCTTAAATGTCAAATATTTGAATTAACAAAGAAATTGGAGGATTCTGAACGAGAAAATTATTTGAATGATGAAAAAGTTAAACATCTTTTGTCAAATATTTATTGTTTATCTAAGAAAATAAGTGAGCTAAGGTTAAACTTTCTTAGATAATTCAAATGAACAAAATTCTTTATTAGAGAAATCTGAGGAATTTACAACTCTGCAAAAGAAAATTTCTGATCTTGATGAATAGTTGAATCTATCACTTAAATAAGTTGAAACTGAATGAACTTTAACATTAATTTTCAAAAAGGATATTGAATTGTTACATGAGGACGTTGATAAACTCTTGATCATTAACAGTGGTTTAGATAATCAAATTTTTCAGTTAAAAATTAAAAGTTCTGTCTTAAATGGTTTATAAAAATAATGTAAATCCTCAAAAAATTTTAATAAGAAAGTTGAGCATTTTGTGTTATCCACTGAAAGTAAAAAAATGAGTATGTTGGATCTCATGATTCATTCTTTCTTTCTGAAGATGAAGAATAAATTCAACTTGATCTTAAGAATGACACTTATTTTGTGAAAACAATTTCTTCTGACTCAAAATCTTTACATAATCTTGAGAATAAACAACACTTGGATCTTAAACTCAAATACCAGCTGAAGATAAACAAATGAAAAGATAAGATGAAGTAAAACGTCCGGTTAAGGTTTACCTCGGTGAATTTTCTAAATCTGGTGTTTATGTTAATGCTACTTATTCTTCCAAGAAGTGTTCTTCTTAGAAGACTAAGAAGTATTATAAAAAACAAGTTAGTACTGCACAAATTTTCAGAAAGAAACATTCACATAATTCTGTTCGTTCTGATCCTCATATATTTGTTAAATCAGATATAAATTTCATTGAGACAAAAAGGAACTAAATTTTTGATTTTAATTGTGAACAAACGAAAGTTGTTCAAATGTGGGTACCTAAACCTAAAATGAAATGGGTACATAAATCCATGTTGAAGTGGGTACCTACATCATCTAACTCGCAAGGATCTAAAATACAATGGATACCAAAGGGCACTTGAACTTCTTTTTGTAGGTGAAATGGTTTCCAGATCTCTTCAGACTGGAACCCATGCTTAGTGAAATGGTTCCTAGTTAGTTCAGACTGGGATCGGTCTTCTTTTGATATGGTTTCTGTACACGTCAGTGCAGAACCCATGTAAGACCCGTCCTTACGGAGGAGTCTTAATGACTAGGTCCCAAGGAGCAATACAGTAACAATCACAACTAAGATAGAGTATAATAAAGTGCGCAATTTAAATATTACAGAAGCTAGGATAAGCTAGTGACTTCATATTTAGACTTGCAGATCCTAAGGACTTGGTTCGGCTGGACCTTTTCCTTTGTCTTTACCTGTAAAAAGATTCATCAACTGTAATCATTGGGCTTAATGAGTTTATAGATTTAACTGGTTAACATGTAAAGACATTATAAGTCTATTGCGTGATTATAACTAGGTTGCCACTGTCAGCCGGACATTGTGAGACTTAGGACTTTAAGACACGATGATGTCTATTCCCATGCACACGCTTTTATATATGGTGATCAGCCACGTACTGGGCTAGCTACCAGTAAGGCAACGTGGGTGGACATCAGAGTAGACATAGACATAAGCTGGCATAAACTTATTCGGACATGAATTAAGAAGAAATATATGAAGACATCAATAAGAAGGGAGATGACTGAAAGTATACGAAGTAATGAATCAGGATAGCAACCACAATATATATCCAATGTTGATTTAGACTGTAAAGACATGTGTGCAGGATGATATATCAAAAGCTATCATGATCCACAGTGCAGCACCGTATATAGGTGTGCACAGGTCATATTCTAGCTGAGCATATAAGACTTTCAAATAAAGCTTGAACAATAATATGTCTCACATGAAGACAAACATGTACACATTTATATCTATAACTCACAGTTACTCTTTTAAGGCATGGCTGTTGACTTTGACTTTGGCAAGCGGATTTTATCCACCACTCGAGTTATCTCAGGATTTAGCTATAGACTTTAGCTTTAGCTTTACTGGCTTTGTCTTGGCTTTACTGACATTGGCTGGGCTTGTTGACTTTGGCTGGACTTTTCTTGCTTGGCTTTTTAGATCTTGGCTTTATAACATAGTTCAGATTTAGTTGAACCTGTTTAGTGTGTGGCAATCACATTAACATAAAATGTCTTTACACAACATATTTGTGTATTTCTATTGTATTCTGGGATTTTCTTAAGCTTATGCATAGACTTATTACGTTTATTGACTTATAGTGTCATTTTAACTTTGTTGAATTCATAATTAGGCTTATGACTTAGCCTTGATACGATTTTTAATGACTCTACGAGCTTTTGGTTATTTAAATTTTATACATTTCATGAACATGTGTGACTTATTTAGTTATTCTTTGGCTTTATTTGCAATTTGAACTTATTCCTATGCATGTAATGACATGTAGTGCTTAAAAAAGTTACTTAGCACTTTACATAAGTGATTCATATGAAATACAATGTGTATTAGGCACATGGGCCATATTTAAATCCAAAACCAAGACCATGGGCCTAGGTTCCATTCCCCAATGACACTTTGCTCATTCATTTATTATTATGTATTTAAACATACTAGTCTTTGTCCTGCAATTATAATGCCTTTAACTTGAATGATCATATAATTTAACTTATACATGTTCATGGTATCTATATGCATAGTTATAAATATGAACGTGACTATGCTTTTCTTTGATTCTAATGGAAATGAACAACGTGAACATTCTAATATATGCTTATTGAAATGCCTTAATTCAAAATATAATCTAAGTGTTTATGAACTTTGATCAATTTTAATTACATCAATACACTTATTTTCATCAACTATATACATATGCTTTGATGTTTATTTATGTATGATCACACAAATGTACGCTTTATACCCAACTAAATGCCATGACTTTATACCAATTCCACATTCACATGACACACCTTTGTATTTATATGCTGACTATTATGTTGTTGGTCTATTGACTTAACAATTCCACACATACATTTGATTTTATGATGCACATATGTATATACTTTGGCTACACACACTTGTATGTTTTGTTTTTATTCAATTAAAACGGTTGTGGGGCTGTTACATTTCTAAAATTCTTCTATTTTATAACCACAAAACAACCACACATATATGCATTATTCTGTTTCTGCACACTCATCATGCACAACACACACATATACATAAACTATTTGTGTATGAATGAATATATGTTTGTTGCTGTCATATTCACACACACGCTGCACATTTAGAGTATATATGTGTATTGGTGTTGTCACTGTCACAACACATCCGAGACTTCACTACATGTGAGTCTCGGATCTTTGCAGCACGCACACACACTAAATACTTGATTTATATTTCCATGGTTGACGGTATTGTTATTTGCTCAAAACATACATCCGAGATTTATATGAACAGAAAGGGAAAAGGCTGCTGATTGATTATACATGCGAGACTCCACTAATTGTGAGTCTTGGATCATTACTTAACACAAACACACATCAAAGACTTACATTATCTTAATTATGATTGCTGCTGTTGCTTGATATTGTCCAGATCACACAACACATCCGAGACTTAGCTATTTGCTGAGTCTCGGAACTTGTATTACATACAATACACAGACACCTAACTTTTGTATGAAAATAAGAAGGACCGGGGTGCTGTTTCTTTTTGTCACCAACAACATACCTTTGAGAATTGCAAATCTCGAATCTTGCATGCTTAACACACTACTCATACTTAGTTTATATTAATGGTTTAGGGCTGCTGTTTATTCATTACATATATCTGAGACTTACATCCAAGACAAGTCTTGGATGTTTCTGTTTAATCCAATACAACTCGCACACATCACAACACCTTGTTTTGTTCTATTTTTCATATGTTTTCAGCAGCAATTTCAATAGACATAAAGATGTTACATGCTTCTGATTGATGTATAAACACACACACATGAATCCTAATCAATGGCCGAAGGCCAAAGGGCCTTCTTGGCCTTTTTATTACGGCAAGAACAGAAACAAAACAACTAGGACAACAACAAATCTTAAAACTCAGAACTTTGATTTCAATGTTGGAATTAAAGCTTCAAATTGTTAAGATGATCAATTAAACGCATAAGAATTACATGCATGTATTTTATTATCTGTTTGTAACACTAAAGTATGGTCAATTTTGATGTTTTGAAGATCAATTTCTACTCATTTTTGTTCCCAGAACCTACGGCTTCTAGTTGATCAAAGGAACAATTTAAGAGATGAATCGTTACCTTGAATCTTGTAGATAATTGTTGTTTGATGTTTGATTGTTGCTTTCTTGGCTTCAAATCTTTGATTTTTGTTCCAAGATTGTGATAATGTTGATGAAGAAATGTGGCTTTGTTGAGGAGTAGTGAGAGTTTTCAATTGATAAACTGAGCAAGTGAAATACAATTGAGGTATTTATATTTTTACAAGCTTTGATTTTCACAATTTGGACACAAAAGTTTGCATTTAACTCATTCTTTTAAAATTTGAATATTATACTTAATATATAGCATATATTTAACTTAATTATAACTTTTATTAATTTAAATAAAAGTACAACACGAATAATGTAATTAAATTTACATTATAAAATCGAATACAGAAATTTAAAAGCTAGGTTGCTACAGATGGGCTCCACTAATAACTTTGTCCTCGATGTTGTTTATGTTCAGATAAGTACAGTTTAGGAATTCCAAAGTAGGTATGAATTCCCAAAATCTGACACAAACTTTCTGGTGTCTATCGAATGAGCACCATCTATTTTAACAAATTTAGCTTCTCTGTTGTTATCACTAAGGCATGCACTGACTTTTCAATATTATGAAGTTTATTATTTGGTTGATGTAATGACATAAGACATTTTAGGATTTCTAGCTTATTACTTTAAATTTTACTAAAGTCATACATCGATAAATAAACAACCATCCATTATAATAAATTATATCAACCAGAGCATGCTAAATAAGTTTAAGTTTACATGTCAATACATTTAGGGTTCTACCCAAACCTCAAAAGGCAATACAAAGAAATGCTAGCGTCTCGGTCAACAAGGTCAACGATCTCAAACTGAAGCCTTACCCTTATCCGCTCCACCTGAAATAATAAGTCCCTACAACCGAGGTAAGTCATCGCCCAGAGATTAACAAGATTTAAATGAACAACAATATATATGTAAATATGCATGAATAACGAAGCATGAGTTCAATAACTTCCTACGCGCCCCTCATCCGAGCTGACGCCGCACCCCTCGTCCGAGTTGGCACCAGTTTAATAAAAAACTTGGGGGCTAACCGACCCGGCCTACACACAGTAGCGTCGGCGCCCAAATCACATCATATAGTACAAGAATGCATACAGGGAATTTCACGCTTACATTTTAGGCATAGATTGCTATCAGAAATGTAAGATAAATATATCATGTGATCGACATAATCATGAAAATGAAAATAACATGGTAGGGTGATACAAATGAAACGAATATAACAAATGTGCATAAACACATATAACTGATCATGTATCACAATTGATTCCTCGAAGCACTACTGAATAAATCCTGGCCCACCAAAATATATGAATCCACCAAACTCGACTACCGACCTGATAATAAAAGTACATTGCTTAACTGTCAATATTTTTATTTATCTATAACTATAATCCTCGATTGGCCTAAAATTTCAAGGTTCGGAGGCTAAAACGATAAATATTTATTTATGCAACAAAATCTTTAAAATTTATTAAACTTTAAGCTTTAGGTTATTTAACCTATAATTACAGGTCTCGAACCTAATTTGGCTAAAGTAGTTTAAATTGATTTATTATATTGAATTTATGGCTTAAATATTTAATATCTTATCACATAAAAATTCTTTATTATAAGATTCATATTTTTATCCTACTATTACAACAATGATTTATTTTAAAAGGGTCAAGTCCATAATAATTAAATTTATCACCTAGCCAATTTAATAAGATTTGAAATCCAAAATGCTAAATAATTTATAGCCCAAACAACCAACCAACCCAAAATAAGAGATCAATATTGGCCCAACATGAATAATTAAACTCTAAACCCACATTAAGCCCAACTCCTTATAGTTAAGTTTTCCTGGCTAAGAGACCCACTATTTTAATTATGTAACCCACCATTTTATGTCCACCGACTCTCATTATTATTAAACTTAAGCCCAAAATAATTGAACCCAATTAAACACTCAAACTCAAACCACTAGTCTAAGCCCCAATCCTATTTCATTAAAATTGTTGCCTGCTGCCAAAAGAAGGACACCGAAAGGAAAGAAGGAAGAAAAATAAAGAAAAAAAATGATAATAATAACCAGTGTAGTGTGTCGAGAGGGAGAGCAAGGGGATAACCAGCCATGCTTAATCCCAGAAACCGACTTGGGCTTAAGCCCACTGAGAAACACCTTCACTTAAGCCTAAACTAACCCCTAAGTTACTGCTGGTTTTCATTGGCTGCTGCAAAAAGAAACAAAACAAAAAAAGAAAAAAAAAGCAGTGTGTGTGCGCCGAGAGAGCAGAGACCAGAGAGCAAGAGAGACAAGCCCAACCTGGTCTGTGCCCAACGCAAATAGAAAAAGGAATGGCTTGAACCCTAACCGGCCCATTAACAGAATTCCAAGCCCACCCTCTTAAGTCTGAAATAAGTTCGGGTGTTTCACCATCATTTCTGCTTTAGGTTCCCACGTGTGGTTTGGACCATGATGATGACGCCATTTAACGAGAACCATCTCAATTCGCTTATTCCTCAGCTCGCTCACCTTCTCATCCAGGATAACTTCGGGGTCCTTGACATATCGCAGACGCTCATCAATACTAACATCAGTAGTGGGTACTACCTCTTCATTATTCGATACACACTTCCTCAAATAGCTAACATGAAAAATATCATGAACACCGGCCAACTCTGGCAACTCCAATCTATTGCCTGCGCACCAATGCACTCGATAATCCAATACAGACCAATGAAACGAGGGCTAGGCTTGCCACTCTTGCCAAATCTCATCACACCCTTCATGGGTAACAACACCTTAAGATAGACTCTACTCCCAACCTCTAACTACATCTCGGTGCTTACAATCAGTGTTCCAATTACTTCTTCCAGAGTGAGAGTTTCCAACTTTTCTTCATCATGCTTTATCAACGCAGTGTACATCTCCCACTTTGCTGGTAACGCATCAAGAAGTTTCTCGATCTTTTCTGATTCTGGATAGTCAACTCTGTGATTATCCAATTCAGTCAGAAGGTGATAAAACCTTGAAATCACCTCATCTAAACTCTCATTATTCAAACTCTTGAAGATGGAAAATTGTTGTTTCAACAATTCTGTTCTCCCCTTTCTTACCCTTGGATTTCCATCATATCTCTTCTCTAGATCCTCCCAGAGGTCTTTAGAAGTTCTGTGATGCTTGAATGTATGCAAAATTTCCAAGGCTAAAGCCATTTTGATAGACGACATAGCCCGATTTTCAGCTTCATATGTTTTCTTATCCTCATCTTTCGTGTGTTGATAGGACAGTACCTTCATTCTGCCCTCGAGCTCTTGTATAGGGGGAATATATCCTTCATCTATGCATATCCACATACGCATATCATTGAAACGTGCGAAGTCTGCAAACCTATCCTTCCACCAGTAGTAGTCTTCAATCTTCACAAGCTTAGGTGGGGAATTGGATTTGCCCACTTCATGATCCATTTCCAAAAACTTGTGTAAGCTAGACATTCTCGATGAACCCACAAGTTCGTGAATCCCTAGTTCGTCTGACAAGTTTGTTCCAGACAAGTTCGTGAAGGACAAGTTCGTAGACTGTCAAGTTCGTGAAACCCTAAACTGACAAGTTCATGAACTCTGACAAATACGAGCACCGAAAGTTCGTGGAGGAGCATGTCTAACAAGTTCGTGAATCCCTAAAAACACCCACTAACATCGTGCGCCACAAGTTCGTGAAAAACCCAAAAAAATTCGATTTTTTCAAAAACTCAGACTAATTCAATGTTTTTAAAGCTAAAAGCGATGAATCCCACTGAATTGGTGAACTAAGATGAATTTAGGCTTGTTGAACAGCTTAAAACTCCGTAAAAACTTCAAAAAATTACGTGATTTATCCGTAAAACGCCAAGAAACCTTTGAATGTTCTAAGAAACGCGAAGAACACTCAATTGAATGCTCCGATACCAGTGGTAAGGTCCACTCCTATCGGATCTTATCAAGGCGTGATGGCGTCAAACAAGTGCGGAATACTCGTTTAACGTTGACGGATCAAACATACGGGAAAAAGGAGCCGAACAAGATGCTGGACGATAGAATACCGACCCTACACAATGTATTGCTCCATTAGATGCTGTAAAACTCTCTAGTTTGTCTGAATTCTCTCACGAAGCTCTGAAAGTGTTAATCTCGAAGTGTTAATGAAATAACACAAAAAAGTTCATGATATAACCTTTAAGTTTGTGCATGGCCAAGCCCACGAACTTACAAGTTCAAGCCCATGCAGACACAAACTTAGTTTCATACGAACTTATCAAGGCTAAGTTCGTACGAACTTAACCCCTTTAAGTTTGTGGCCTTATGACTTATGAACTTATTTTCATAAGTTCATTCCTCATGAACTTATCACCATAAGTTCATAGTCTCATGAACTTATCTAACAATCATGAACCTAACCTACAGGTATGAATCACAATACACAATCATGAACTTAAGACATAAATATGAAAAAAACAATCATGACTTGTATTAGTAAAGCCCTATCTATTGTAGATGACTATCTATTACAAAATTAGACTGCTATCGTCACACGGGGTGTACCAACAGACTCTCCCTTGACGATAGCTTCTAGTAGATATTCATTGATCTATAGACCTAGGCTTATTTAAATCATTACCTGCGTATAAACCCTGCTCAACGCAAACCTTAACTACTCTCTGATATTTCTTGCCTTTCGATCTCCAATTTTCATCAAAGAAAATTCGCTGAGCATGAAGTTTCTGCATGTCGTCTCAAGATAGTACTAGATGTAAAGGATCATATACTCTCAAAATCACCTTCTCATCTTTATCTTCCATTACCGCCTCACACGTCTCACTGTTGACGTACCACCACATCAAGTTACCCAAAACATCTTTTGACATAGGCTTTAATGGAACCTTCTTCAGGCATCTAACATGTTTGTAGTACATTTTCATTAAAGGCCTGCCAGTCAATGGATCTATCCTTGTCTCGTCCATGACTCTTTTTCCTGTTCTTGGTTTCAGCCTTTCATAGTTTCTAGACCGACTTTCCCTTTTGATGTTCTTTGCAATGACTTCAGCATAGGGGTCGTCTCCAATGTTGACAAGCTCCTTCCAAGCTAATTCCTTACCTTCACATTTTGGCAATGAGTTGAAGTCCTTGAGCCTTCTTCTTAATTACTGAAGACCGTCTCTTCTTTTTAGGATGAAAAGCTGCAGTTCTCTATCATAGAACTAGCTAAGAATACCACCTGATAACTTCCCTAGACTTGGCATTTTCATATTCTTCTTTATCGCCAAGTCCTTCTTCTTCTCCTCTTCTCGGAACCACCATCTTCTCTTTTCTTCTTAAGTAAGCTCCCTGTCTGGCATCTGAGATAACTCAGAATCTGATTCATCGTTAAGTGTAGATCTCAACACATTTAGATCTATCGGATTCTGGTCTACATTTACATATTGCTTAGTCACAGGTTGTTTTTCTATCACTATCTCATCAGCCTCATCATCTTCTTCTATCACGATCTCCTCGTCAGATTTCCAATCGGGAACATCTTCTGGAACAAACTCACCTTCCTCAAGATCCTCCTGATCTATTGCATCTTCAAAATCAAAACTGATATCTTCCTCATCAAATCCTAACTAGGCTTCGATCAGGTCTTCCTCAATAAATTTGTCGCTTCGGGAGCCTTGCCTTTATCCTTATCAGCTCCTGACGATCCAGACTCCCCCTGAATATCAGCTTGCTGAGCAGTCTCTTGAGAAAGATCTGCTAGCTCACTGTCTCTTTGCGCACTGGGGTCGTCTCCTTCATCTTCTCTATGACCTCCCCTCAACTCATCCCCCCTACAACTCTTCCCCTGAGCTGCACGATCTTTTAAAATTTGCTCTAACGGGGCTTGAAGATTTGCTATCTGTTGTTGGTGGGAAGCCATTGTTTGATCTAATTGTGCATTATGTTGATCTAACTGAGCATTATGCCGTTGTAGCTCGTGGACTGCCCTTGTAAGTTGGAGTATTTGGACTGATTGGGTATCAACTTGAGCTTTTAGTTGACTAAGGGTTTGAGTATCGGTTGATGTGGATGTGGATGGAGTGGTTGTGGTGGTTGCTGATGGATTGACGGTTAATGTTGAAGGGCCTGATTGATCTAGACGTTGTTGCTTTGCCCTTTGGTGCTGAGCGACCAACGCCTCTTCTTCTAGAATGAAATCTTCATCTGCCTCTTCTTCATCTCTTAGATTGAAAGATTGTTGTGGATCGGTTTGAGACTGCACAATGACACTTGTGCCATAACGACCAAAAGAAGTTGAGGGATTTGCTGATTCCCTTATATCTCTTTCAATTTCTGATTCCGTCTCGGAAGCCAACTCAACAGCCACCTCAGATGGTTTCGGCTGATAGTTTTTCTATATCATCAAATATGTTTCCGCGGACTCTGAAGGATGAAGGATATTCTGGATCAACTCTTCAGTGATAGCTTCTTAAGCCGCTCCCCCTTGAGCAAAAATATCTTCCAGTGTCTCCTGTATCGGATCAGCTTGTGCTACCGATGTAGTAGCCACAGCTGCCGGTGCTGACCACGGCGGAGGCTGAATCGGAGCAGCTTCTTTTTGTGCCACTGCTTGGCCTTGTGGCTCGTCATCCATCCAGTCATCTCCAGCTAGAGCGACAAAATTAGCATCGAGCAAAGCTCCGAACAATGGAGTTTTCTGCGGGCGCACATTCTCCGCCCTACTCTGATTGTGACTTTTGCAATCAGCAAAAATACGTTTATCAATCCCCGCTACAATAACCACTTCTGGTAAGGGTGGCAAGTTCGGCAAGAACTGACGTATAATCATCATTACAAATCGTGGGTATAACAAAAATCTTTCCCGACTCGGTGTAGTTATCTGATGCACAAATTCAACAAAAAAGAAGCCTGAAAAACTGTAAGGCTTGTTGTAGACTAACGAGATCATCCCAGACTGCAGTTTGGATGTCATCGAGTCAAAACCTGTCTTCTTAGGCGCAGAACATACCAACAGTACCGTGCATTAGGTACCTCCACTAGCCTATCAGCCCACTCTTTACATATGAAGCCTTTGCCCTGAGCATAACCCATCCTTTGAAATGCAGCTTGCCTTAGCGAAGCTGGGAAATCAACCGGACCATCTTCCTGGGCCTCAGTTCCCAAATGCAAAATTTCCCTTTGATTATTAGCAAAGAATGCAATTGCTTCTCCGTTAACTGTTTCCCTGAGAACTTGGGGCAATACGGAGCTTTCAACATGCACAGTATTCCAAAATTGACCATGTATTGGATTATCAGCGTCGGATTGTGGGTCAACGCATACACTATCCTCGATCTTCAAAAATTCATAAATCTCCCTATACTGCCCTGCTTCTGGTGCTTGGAGGTCAATGCTAACCACCATATTGTGCTTATTGAAAAACACACGATCAGCCATTCCTGCACATGCATTAAATAGTTAGATTTTGAAAAAAATAATTTTTTTGGAAAACAAAAAGTTCATACGAACTTAATTAAGTTCGTACGGACATGTTGACCTATGAACTTAAGTGTAAGTTTGTGTGAATCATATAGGTCTTACGAACTTGTAGATATTTATGACTGAGTTAGTCCCCTTATGTTCGTACGAACTTGTTCTTGAGGAACAAGTTCGTGGTCAGCACTTTGAACATCAAACTCCTGATTTAATCCTTTTTAGACTTAAATGACCAATGAATCTAGTCCTAAAAGGTTCTAATCGAGTTTATTGATGTTTTATTTTAAGTTTTATAGCCTTAAACTTAGTATTTTGAAAGGGTTGCGTTTAGTTAACGAAAACTAGTCATTTTTCAATTTCAGTTTTCAAGTTATAGTTTTTAGAAAAAAACAAGGGTTTTATAAAAAAATGAAAACTTGTTTAGATGATGAAGTTTTGATTTTTGGAAAGAGAGTATTATAAAGAAATGTAGAGTAGGTAATAGAATAGTAAGAGAGAGAATATGAAAAGTGGTTACACAAACCCAAAATACACGATAAAAACCCACTTAAAGTCCCAAATAGCACTTACTTAATTGTTTGTGAGATAAACCGACAATAAACAAGTGTTGTTTCAAGTTGGAATTATAGGATCTTCGTGGAACAGGACTTAAAATCGTGAAATAGCGACAAGTTCGAGGTCGCTGTGTAAGTTCGTAATCGCCCAAGCTAAGTTCGTGAAGTATTAAATTCGTGAGTAGATGGCTGACTTAAATGCAAATTCACTATTTATAGTCCCCAACTGTGCTACGAACTTAGGTGCATTAAGTTCGTTCAAACTTAGAGTTCCATGAACTTAAGTCCAAATTTTGAAAAACTTTGAAAAATTTTCAACCTTTTCAACTTGTAACTTTTTCAACTTTTTCAACTTTACGAAACACTTCACACTAAGCAAACAGATTATCATGCAATATTTGTTTTTCCAACTAAAATGCATCCTAGTAACCAACCTCGATCCTAATTATTTAAAATAAAATAGAACAAAAAGAAATAAAATAAAAGAAAATAAAACTAAGTTGCAAGACTTTAAAAATAAAATTACATAAACTACATCTTTTTGCGAGAGTGTCATAGAAGGTTCAATCAGATAGCATTGCTAACTCACTTTTGGTGTTGCACTTTCACACTTTGGAATTTTTGATTCCTTTTATTGTTTGTTGTAATGTACATACCATGCCGATCATTAGTATTGTTGTCCACTTAAACGCTCAACACTAGAATTTTCCTTTGGCCTGTTTATTTATTAAGAAATTACCTTACGTGTCCCACACTTAGACATTCTTCGGTGATCAAGACATACATACAATAATTATGACGTTTTGGTATTTGCAAATCATCTTTAAAAGGCAAACGTCGGACACAGTTCTGTATTTACATGCAAGAGTGTCTTAGGGTAGAGCACACTTCTTTTATTTAGCAAGACAGCAGTTACAGGTCTGTACTTACGTACAACAAAACGACATGTTTTGAGTTTTTTACGTTTCAAACTTGCTCTTTATTTAAGATGTATTTTGATGAAGCCATACATCCCCCATACTGATTTACATACCTCATTCATAATTATTGTATGTGAGCCTCTAACACAGAAATTAGGACCTTTTGGTCGTACATCTAAGTTAGTTACACATATGGCAATCTCTTGATTGATTTATTAGCTTTTAGGAAAATCGTCATGTTTTATGCCTACCAACACATCTGAACATGAAAATGTACATCACTGAGATTTTATAGTGCATTATGTGTGAAAGTTTAACACTTAGAGTTTGTTAGACTTTTCTAAATCTCGTCATGTTGAACCTTAGACTCTAATACTTCTCTCTTTATTTTCATTTTTCTCATTTTTTGAATTGTTTTATGGTTTTCTCTCTTTTTTCTTTTCTTTTTTTTAAGTAAAGTAACTAATAAGGTAAACAAATAGCTTAAAAAAAATATAAAAGAAAGCTTATTTACTGAGGTCAGGTTATTTTGGATTTCGCATCCCATTTAGTTGGACTAACAACTCAAAGCGTGATCTATCAAATGATTTTGTGAACAGATCCGCAGAGTTGTATTACGTTGGAACTTTTACCAATTTTATCAGGTTTTTCTCTGCACAGTCACGAATAAAGTGATGTTTTATATCTATGTGCTTAGTCTTACTGTGCTTTATCTGATTATTGGTTATAGCGATCGTGGATTGATTGTCTATCCTAATGGGAGTATGAGTATAAGTCAAATCATAATCCCGCCATTGTTGTTGAATCCACAGAACCTGTGAACAGCAACTACCCGCAGCTACATATTCGGCCTCGCATGTTGATTCGGCTACCGGAGTCTGTTTCTTGCATTGCTAGGTTACCAGTCTCCCTCCTAGGAACTGACAACCACCCATCGTTGAATTTCTATTCAAGCTGCACCCTCCATAATCTGAGTCTGTGTAAGCTTCCAATTCTAGATCTCCATCAGCGTGATACCGAAGTCCCAGCTTCGGTTTTGACTTCAGGTATCGTAGAATCCGCTTCACATCTTTCATGTGCATCTCCTTGGGGTTAGATTGAAACCTGGCACAAATACAAATAATAAACATTATGTCAGGTCTTAAAGCAGTTAAATACATAAGTGACCCGATCATGGCCCGATATAACGTCGGATCCACATTAGTATCACTATCGGTACCCGGTCGAGATTGTGATTGACTTGGATTGGAGTACTGAAATGTGCCGTAAGCTTTGTTCCTTCCATCCCAAAGTGCTCTAATATTTCATAGACATACTTCGTCTGATGAATGAACATCTCCTCCTTTTGTTGTACAACTTGTAAACCCAGAAAGAAGTTCAGCTCTCCCATGGCACTCATCTCGAACTTAGACTTCATAACCTTTTCGAAATCTTTGCACAATTGTTCGTTTGACGACCCAAAGATAATGTCATCCACGTAAACTTGTACCGTTAGAAAATCTTCACCTTGTTTCTTAATGAATAGTGTACTATCTATTCTCCCTCTCTCGAACCCATTTTCCAAGATGAGTACATAGTGTCTTGTACAACGCCCTAGGTTCCTGATGTAACCCACACAGACCTTATCCAATTTATATACTCTATTTGGATACTTGGGATCAGTAAACCCTGGCGGTTGCTCGAAATACACCAACTCCTTCACTTTCCCGTACAAGAAGGCACTCTTGACGTCTAGCTGATAAACTTTGAAGCCCTTGAAGGATGCAAAAGCGAGAAACAGTCTGATAGCTTCAAGCCTTGCTACTGGTGCAAATACCTCATTGTAATCAACCCCTTCTTCTTGGTTGAATCCTTTGAGTACCAGTCTTGCCTTGTTACGAGTAACGATGCCTCGATCATCCCTTTTGAACTTAAAGACCCATTTGGTCTCTATAGCAACTTCTCCCCGAGGCAAAGGCACTAACTCCTAGACTTCCAGCTTTTTGAAATGTGAAAGTTCCTCTTGCATTGCTTCAACCCAAGAATTGTCCTTCAGAGCCATTTGTACATTCTTCGGCTCAACTTGTTAGATGAAACAAGAATACAGACACGTGTGAAATGCCTCGTAGTCATTGATCATCGATAACAACACTATGTTAATATTATCATTACTCTGAGTTCTCACACCAGCGTTTGGATTCCCATTGATGTCTTCAATCAGACGATTCTTGTTTACTCTCGATGTCTCAACTGCATCGACCTGAAGATTGTCTCCCAGATTATATCCTATTTTGCCTAGTGGGGGATGTGACTTCAGACGGAACATACTCCTCATGATCACTATCTTCTGAGGCTGGACTATTTGTCTGATTCACATCCATAGAAGACGAAGGTTCTTCAGTTGTTGGGGGCACGTCTTCTGTCGATATAGTTTCAAATGTAGTGGGAATGCTCGAATTGGAAAAGACCAGACCCTCGTCATTAAGATTCAAGTTTGAGAAGTCATTCTCCACACTTCCTGCATCACCACTAAAAGGAATGTTAAATGATTCAAACACATAGTCATAATCAAATAACCATTCTGGACCGATTTGGGGTTCATGTGTATAACTGGTTACATCAATGTTAAACATAATTTTTACAGTACCCGTAGTTTTATTAAACACCCTCTTGTTTGGTGAATTTGGGACATAATCTAGGAAGTATCCTTCGTCTGCCTTTTCACCAAACTTAGGTTGATGTTTCGTTTTTAATAAAATACATGGCACCCAAATGGTTCAAAGCCAGTCAAATTCGGTGGACGCTTATTTAAAATCTCATAACAGGTTCTATTCAAAGATTTGACAGTAAGGACTCTGCTTAGCACATGACATGCGGTATTCACTGCCTCCCCTCAAAACATAGTGGAAAGCTTTGAATCCGAAAGCATAGTCCTTGCTGCCTCGATCAATGTCCTGTTTTTGCGTTCTGCCATCCCATTTTGTTGTGGCTCATATGGTGCACTAAATTGATGCACTATGCCTTTAGTTAAACAATATACACCAATTACTGCATTTTTGAACTCTGTTCCATTATCACTTCTTATACGTTTTACCCATTTCTCATATGAGTTCTCAACTTGGTCTAAGAACCCAATCAGCGTGCCTGTTGTCTCGTCCTTTGTACCTAGAAAGAAAACCTAAGAAAAATGTGAGTAATCATCAGTAATAACTAAACAATAACTAATCCGACGTATACTCCTTTTGTTGATTGGACCGAAGAGATCCATATGCAACAAATCGAAGGTGGAAGAAATTGAGTTCTGAGTCTTCGATTTGTGTGCCTCCTTGTGTTATTTCCCTTTCTTACACGGCACACACTTATCCTCAAACTGGAAACTTTTTAATGGAACACCTTGCATAAGGCCATTTTTGTGATGAAATTCATCTTCCTTAAAGTGCAAGTGTGCCATTCGCCTGTGCCACAGCAAAGATTCGGACTCTGAAGCTTTGGAAAGAATACATATAGATCCCATCGACGAATTAGCTACGTACATGTCCATCATGTACAAATCATTCACCATTGGGGCTTTTATCATTATCCAGTATTCAGGTATCTTGAATCCCGGCTTTAGCACTAACGCTTCCTTTTCAGTAAATAATACTGAGTTTTGCTTATTACAGATCTGAGAGACACTAATGAGATTATGATCAGGCTTCTCTACATAGTAGACTTGATCGAGAGTAATCGTCCCATTAATGACTTCTCCTGATCCAGTGATATTGCCTCCTTTATTCCCAGCAAATGAGACAAATCCCTTATAACCACTTTTGAAGTCTGTCAGTAGACTCCTTTCCCCAGTCATGTGTCGAGAGCAACCACAATCTACAAACCATTTGTTGTTACGACCTGTAGTTAACTCCTGCACATGAAAGAGAACAAATTAGTTATCATAGGGAACCTAAGCCATAACTGACTTGGTAATACCTTTTTCATCCACATACTTGAACTCTTTCAAATACCCATCTCTCCTTTCAGGTGACTTAGGTTTTTGAGCAAGAACCGGTTGTGGAGCTGAGTGATTAATATCCACTCTTGGCCTTTGGTTTGACCTTTTCTGTTGAGCCCTAGAGTAATTTCTGCTATAATGCATCTCGGTGTTATAACTTTGGGCTCTACCAGGTGTCTGATGTCTGTTAGGAGTATGTGACCTAACTGGAGTATAAATCCTCTTAGGTGTATGATTCCTAATGACAGGTTGGGGGTCAGACCTTGATTGACTAGGGTATCTATTCAGTGAATTATTCCTAAGTCCTTCATTTTGTCTGTTAGACACCAATGTTATTTTATGACCTACTCTTGGTGTTACATTCGAGTTCTTCTTAGAATTTTGAGAACTACTCGTGCTCGCACTACTAGGCTATGGTTTTAAGGTTTGTTGTTCTTGTTTCCCTATGGTTGGTGTAGACTCTGGTTTCTTGTAGGGACAAGTAGATGCAACATGACCTTTTTCATGACATTTAAAGCAAGACATCTTGTCAATAGACTTCTTATAAGCACTCTTTGACTTAGGGGTCTCACTAATGTGTGGTTTGTTTGTATCTACGGCCTTGTTCAACTCCTCTTGCTTATTATTACTAACAATATTTGCTTCTTCTAGTTATGACACACTACTAGGCTGTACAAACTTTACCATTTTCTTAACCTGAGGAGTATTTGTTGACACTTTAACCGTTGACACTTTAGCCGTCTCAGTTACCTTTTCTTCCTCTGATGTAACCGATTCATTGGTCTTATCCTGAGGGATAGGCACATAGTTACTATTGAAAGGTGGAGGGACATCCTAATATCCTAGGCTAATTGGTTTCTTAGACGGTCTCTGCGAGTCTAAGATTTTTCCTAAGTTTAAGGATGAGTTCCTAAACTTCTCAATTTTACTATTAGCCTCAACAATTTTAACCCTAGCTTTTGCTAATTCTACATCTTTAAGGGTGATCTCCTTAGTCAATGATTCTACATGCTCATAAATTAGTTCCATCTTGACACATTGTTCGCTCAATCTGTCTTTCAGAACTATTACATCTTGAGCATCAGCTTTCATTTTAGCCCTAAGGTCTTCCTTAATGTCTAATAGACTAGTATTGTCAGATTTTAGAGATTGAATTTGAGCTATCATGGATGATTGTGATTCTAGTACTAGGTTCAATTTATCATTTAAAGTACTACATAAAACACATAAATCATGAAAAGTAGAAAAGTTAAAGGTTACCTTTGTCCAATCCGATTCGACGTTGGCCATTTGAGCTGCAAACCACAGAGTGGTCTGCTCCTCAGATTTTTCCAATACCAATAGATTTGTATCGAACTGCTGGGTGTCCTCCTTCTTTTCGTCTCCAGCTCCACTATCAGTTTCAGTCACTTCAGCCATAAAAGCTCTAGCGTTTGACTCCGGATTAGTACTCCAATCATAAGTACCATCTAACTGCTTGTTAGAAGATACGTTTGTTAGCAACCCAACCACTGAAACTTGATTCCCTGAATTGGTTGAGTTCTGACGACCCGAATTCTGATGGTTATCCATCTTCGGCCTCTGACATTCTCTAGCAAAATGTCCCAACCCCGGACAGTTGTAACACTTTACTTTTGACTTATCAACCCCACATTGCTCACACTAAGGTTTCTCCTAGTTCTTTTCATAAATCTCTTAACTCTCTGTGTGACCATGGCCAGTTGCCATTGCAGGTCCATCTGCTCTAGATCATCGAGATCTACCTGATCATAATCCTCCTCCCATAGAGCTGGATCGATTATTTTTCCCTGAATTCAATTACCGTATGCTGCTACAAAGGAAGCTAGAAGCTTTAATTGCTCCTATGCCGACTTAGCACTCATAGGCATTTTGGTGTATCCTTGAGACGAAGGCCCTGAGCTTTGAGGTTGATCTTCTGGTCTTGAAAATCCTAGAAATGCCCTACCACTCACTTCCTCTGTTTCAGCAGGTAAGTCTTCTTCCTTTCCAGAATAAAATGATGTAGCCCACGACTTTGGTACACTAGAAATTGATGTCTTAGTTTTACAGAGGTACATTTCAGGATCCTGTACTTGATCGTACTCCATCTCCTTCTTTTGTAACTTAAAGTTATAGGCCCTCAGTGTTCCAATTACTTCTTCCAGAGTGAGAGTTTCCAACTTTTCTTCATCATGCTTTATCAACGCAGTGTACATCTCCCACTTTGCTGGTAACGCATCAAGAAGTTTCTCGATATTTTTTGCATCTGGATAATCAACTCTGTGATTATCCAACTCAGTCAGAAGGTGATAAAACCTTGTAATCACCTCATCTAAACTCTCATTCTTCAAACTCTTGAAGATGGCAATTGTTCTTTCGACAATTCTGTTCTCCCCTTTCTTACCCTTGGATTTCCCTCATATCTCTTCTCTAGAGCCTCCCAGAGCTCTTTAGAAGTTCCGTGATGCTTGAATGTATGCAGAATTTCCAACGGTAAAGCCATTTTGATAGACGACAGAGCTCGATTTTCAGCTTCATATGTCTTATCCTCATCTTTCATGTGTTGATAGGACAATACCTTCATTCTGCCCTCGAGCTCTTGTGTAGGGGGAACATATCCTTCATCTATGCATATCCACATACGCATATCATTGAAACGTGCGAAGTCCGCAAACATATCCTTCCACCAGTAGTAGTCTTCAATCTCCATAAGCTTAGGTGGGGAATTGGATTTGCCCACTTCATGATCCATTTCCAAAAACTTGTGTAAGCTAGACATTCTCGATGAACCCACAAGTTCGTGAATCCCTAGTTCGTGTGACAAGTTCGTTCCAGACAAGTTCGTAGACTGTCAAGTTCATGAAACCCTAAACTGACAAGTTCGTGAACTCTGACAAATTCGAGCGCCGAAAGTTCATGGAGGAGCGTGTCAGACAAGTTCGTGAAGCCCTAAAAACACCCACTAACATCATGCGCCGCAAGTTCGTAAAACACCCAAAAATTTCATTTTTTCAAAAACTCAGATCAATTCAACGTTTTTAAAGCTAAAAACGATGAATCCCACTGAATAGGTGAACTAAGATGAATTTAGGCTTGTACAATTGCTTAAAACTCCATAAAAACTTTGAAAAATTACGTAATTTATCTGTAAAATGCCAAGAAACCTTTAAATGTTCTAAGAAACGCAAAGAACACGAAGAACACTCAAATGAATGCACTGATACCAATGGTAAGGTCCACTCCTATCGGATCTTATCAAGGCGTGACGACGTCAAACAAGTGCGGAATACTCGTTTAACATTGACGGATCAAACACACGGGAACACGGAGCCGAACAAGATATTGGACAATAGAATACCGACCCTACACAATGTATTGCTCCGTTAGATGCTATAAAACTCTCTAGTTCGTCTGAATTCTCTCACGAAGCTCTGAAAGTGTTAATCTCGAAGTGTTAATGAAATAACACAAATAAGTTCATGATATAACCTTAAAGTTTGTGCATGGCCCAAGCCCACGAACTTACAAGTTCAAGCCCATTCAGACACGAACTTAGGTTCGTACGAACTTATCAAGGCTAAGTTCGTACGAACTTAATCCCCTTAAGTTTGTGGCCTTATGACTTATGAACTTATTTTCATATGTTCATACCTCATGAACTTATCACCATAAGTTCATAGTCTAATGAACTTATCTAACAATCATGAACTTAACTTGCAGATATGAATCACAATACACAATCATGAACTTAAGACATAAATATGAACAAACAATCATGACTTGTATTAGTAAGGCCATATCTATTACAGATGACTATCTATTACAATACTAGACTGCTATCGTCACACCCGGTGTACCAACATACGCGTCCCCAACTCATCTACAAACTCTTCTAGAATCGCGAGGTAAATCGGGAATCTCGATTAGACACAATCTTCTTCGACACTTCATGCCTCACAACAATCTCATCAATATAAATCTACGCCCACCGATCCATCGAATTGTTTTCCCGAATGGGAACGAAATGAGCACTCTTCGTAAGAAGATCGACTCCAAACCAAATAGAATCATGCTGCCTCTGAGTCTTAGGGAGTTTAGTTACAAAATCCATCGAAATCCGCTTCCCACTTCCACATTGGAATATTCAACGGCTGTAAGCATCCATAAGTGATGTTCAGCTTTCACTTGAGCATATATTGAACACTCTTCAACAAATTGACCCATATCCCGTTTCATACCGGGCCACCAAAAGTCAAAATAGAAATCACGATACATCTTAGTAATATCAGGGTGTATAGGCAATCTGGAATTATGAGCCTCAACCATCACAATGTTGCGCAAATCACCATGTTTGGGCAACCATATCCTCGTATCAAACAACATCACGCCTCGACTATCAGAGGAAAGGTGGTCCACATAGCTAACCATACACTTTGACTTCAAACGGTCTGTTGATAATGCCTCAGATTGGAACCTTAACAACTCAGGAATCAAAGAACCCTTTGCTGGAGGGCGGGTTGTCACGTAACATAGAGAACCATAATAAGATCTATGACTCAAATCATCTGCTACAACATTCGCTTTACCTGGGTGGTAAAGGATCTCGCATTCGTAGTCCTTAATCAACTCCATAGCACGCTAGTCTCATATTCAACTCCTTATGATCGAAAATATACTTCAAACTCTTATAGTCGGTAAAGAGCTGGCTTATCGTGCCATATAAATAGTGGCGCCATAATTGAACGCAAAAACCACCGCAGCTAACCCCAGATCATGAGTAGGATAAGTTTTCTCGTAGTCCTTAAGCTTCCTCGATGCATAGGCCATCACTCTACCTCATTGCATCAAAACACATCCTAAGCCCTGTAAAGATGCATCGCTATACACCACAAAGTCATCGCTACCCTCAGGAAGAGAAAGAACAGGATCCTCACTCAAACAATGCTTCAAAGTCTGGAAAGCCAGCTCCTGCGACTCACTCCATAGAATCTTGAAATTCTTTCGAGTCATCGCGGTCAAAGGAAAGAGAATTTTGGATATCGCAAATAAAACGACGGTAATAACCAGTAAGACCTAGAAAACTACGATCTTCAAATGCATTATGGGGTTGCACCCAGTTCTGAATTGCCTCAACCATAGATGGGTCCACAGAGACTCCCTCACCACTAATCGTGTGACCGAGGAACTCAACCTGAATATTTAATAGCAAAAGATTAGAATCACAAGAGAATTATTTAACACATAACTTAAATGATTGATACCTTCTTCAACCAAAACTCGCATTTCAAGAACTTAGCATACAACTTCTTGCCCCACAGTAGTTCCAATAATTGCCTCAAATGTTCGGCCTCGGACTTTGAGTACACTAGAATGTCGTCAACAAATACAATCACCGATCGGTCAAGCAAAGGATGACATAATCTATTCATCATATCCATGAAAGTGGCTGGAGCATTGGTTAAGCCGAACGGCATCAACAAAAACTCATAATGGCCGTAGCGAGTGCGAAAAGCAGTCTTGGGAATATTGGTCTCGTGAATGTTTAACTGATGATACCCTGACCTCAAATAAATCTTCGAGAAACAACATGGACCCTGAAGCTGATCGAATAAGTCATCAATACGAGGCAAAGGGTACTTATTCTTCACCGTTACCTTATTCGGCTCTCGATAATCGATGCACATCCGAAGTGTGTCGTCCTTCTTCTTAATGAACAAGACCGGAGCGCCCTATGGTGAGGTACTCGGTCGAATGAAACCCCTGTCAAGAAGCTCTTAAAGCTGTGACATTATTTCTTTCATCTCTGTCGGGGCTAAACGATAAGGAGCGCGAGAAATCGGAGATGCCCTTGGTGTCAGGTCAATGCGGAACTCAACCTCTCTATCAGGCGGCAATCCAAGTAGCTCTTCGGGAAATACATCATCATACTCGCAGACAATAGATACATCAGCTACTGACTTCTCTACTTCGGACGAGTCGACTACCCCGAGTGATGTACCGACGAGCCCTGACCATGGAGATCAAGCCCAAATCACCATCGTGCCTCTCACCATGTGCACATACATCACCTCCCTAATCATCAGAATTACAGATCATGTGCTTCGAGCAGACTTTGTGAGCATTATTGGTGGCTAGCCAATCCATGCCCACAATAACATCAAAACACCAAATCTACATTGGAATAAGATCTATAGAAAACTCACGACTCTCTAAAAGCAAAGTGCAACCTCTATGATTCTCAGATAATAACACTACCGACCCATTCACGATCTCCACAGATATAGGCACAAATAAAGGGGATGATGCAAGAGGAAAATGACATGCAAAAGATGATATGAATGAGCAATTCGCACCAGAATCAAATAACACTCGAGTAGGTAAAGAATTAAGTAAAAAGATACCGGTCACGACATCTGGGGTCTCACGAGTCTCATCGGCTGTGATCTGAAAAGCCCAGGCCTTAACTCTCACAGTTTCATCCTTCTTCGGCTGAGCTGAAATAGAACCCCGGTGATTCGCTGAAGCAAAACTACCTCTCATACTCTGACTTCGTCTCCTCTTAGGGAAATCCCTCACAATGTGCCCCTGTAGTCCATACTCAAAACAATTAGAATGGGGTCTCCTTGAACACTGATTACGGAGGTGGTCTGATCCCCTGCAGATAGAACATACCATCAGGGACTGAGACTGAGATCTATGCTGAGACGGAGTCTGAGATCACTGCTGAAACTGAATATGAGATCTCTGCGGCTGCTGGGAACGGATCTGAGAGAAATAAGAACCTGATGACTTACCCGAATTCTGAAACAAATGTCCCCGACCATGTGTAAAACCCCTCGATCCTGACGACTGCTTTGTGCGGTCTAGGGAGTTAGGTACGTGGATTCGTCCACACAGGTTGAGTACTTATTCTGAGCTATCTTGTGAGATCTCATATACATGTTCAGTAGAGAATGCTGAACACTTTCAGATATATGTTTACTTTCTTTTACTGAGCTTTTATAATCGTACACCTAACACTTACATTCTCACCAGCTTTAGCTGACCTATGTTTAAACGTGTGTATCTTAGGTGATCCGAGTACTGGTAGGACTGCTGGACCCAAGTAGGTTTACGTTTGCGGAGTTGAGGAGTTGTTAGCTACCCTTTTAGAGGATGTTATATTTTGGGGACTGTAAATCTATATTCTTCGAATATCGTGTATGCTAAAGCATGGATTTCCGTGACTTAATATGTAAAATAAAGTTTTAAATTATCGGGCTTTCCACGTGTGTATATTGGGAATAGCTAGGAATTATTATATTATATTCCCGTTGACATGTTATTTATGTGGCATTGGGGATTAGTTGGAAGGTGTTACAAGCTTGGTATCAGAGCCTAGGTTTAAGAGGTTAAGTATCTAGTGGATGCTTATGCTTAAACTATGGAGTCTAGATCCTTGGATTTTAATCCGAAGTAAATCTCCTAGGTGATAAATGAGTAGTGTATAGAGTTGTGCAGAGTTAAGATGTGTTATTATTTTAATGTGCAGGTTGTTATGGACCATGAGGGCAGCGGGCCTCAGGGAGATGACTCTAGGGGTGATGAGTTCGTGCGTAGTTCTGACCTTTATTCTGTGTTAGGTCAGTTCATCGATGAGCGCTTTCCATCACAGGGGGTGGGCCGGGGTCAGGGTGTCTTACCCCTGCCGGAGAGGGGGCAGAGTTCTTGGGCTGGTGCTTCATCTAGCCAGTCGATGAGAGGGTCCTTTAAAGACTTTATGATGGGTCATCCTTCTGAGTTCTTCGGGGGAGTCGGTGCCTCGAAGACACTAGATTGGTTGCGAGAGGTCGAGGCTGTTTTTCCTATAGGCCATGTAAATCGAGCTGACAGAGTGACTTATGCCTCTTATCTGCTGAAAGAGGGGCGTTGCGAAGGTTGAGTTCTGTTGTGAGCGATCGGGGGGTGGATGAGGCCTACTTGATGACTTGTGAGGAGTTTAGGACAGAGTTTGAGGTGTAGTATTTTCCTCAAGACACGAGACATGAGTTAGAGCGAGAGTTCAAACATCTACAGCAGAGATCCATGTCTATACAGGAGTATATCTATACGTTTAATGATCAAGCTCAGTTTGCACCACATCAGGTGGCTACCGTGGACCATAAGGCCAGTATGTTCATTGAGGGTTTAAGATTGGATATCCGGGAGTTTGTGAGAATGTTGCGTGACCCCACTTTTTCTTCAGCTATGGAGTATGCCCGCCGTCGAGAGCGGGACATCGAGAGGCAGCGGGAGCAGCTGGCTCCCCAGAGACAGCGTGTCGAGCCGTCGGGGCAGGGTCAGAGTTTGGGATCTTTGAGATTTTACTGCGAGAGCCGACAGGGTGGATATTCTGAGTAGAGGGGATAGAGTTCAGGGGCCTGACAAGATCAGGGCAGGGATGAGAGGCAGCCTGGGGTTGGACAGAGTCAGAGTCAGGGTCAGGGCCAGAGGCAGAGGCAGGGTCAGAGCCAGAGCTTGAGCCTGGGCATTCCCAGTTAAAGTACTAGAGATTCAGGGAGCAGGGTTGGGAGCTCGGTATCGAATGATAGAGATTGCCAGCGTTGCCATCACCATCATGCAGGTCATGTGATCTAGAGCACCTTTAATGCTTCAGATGTCTCCAGTTTGGTCACACTGCCAATGCATGTTCTTCGCATGGGTCATTGTGCTTCTGATGTAAGAGGCCAGGTCATCTGTCGCAGCACTGTCCGAGTCCAGGAGCAAGATTACCAGGGCTGGGTTCGAGTGAGGCTGGAGCTTCGTGATCATCATCCGCACCTCGTGGGGGAGGTGGAAAACCGAGGCCCCGTGGCAGGGTCTATCAGGCTATGGCCGAGGAGGAAAGGGAGTTACCTGATGTTGTATATGGTACGTTCATCATTAATGGATTGTGTGCCTTTATTTTGTTTGATTCGGGATCTGACCGATTATATGTGTCTGCATCTTTCTGTGGTTATTTTGCTATGCCTTCATCTGAGTTATCTATTCCTGTTACCGTTGAGCGAGTCGATGGGAGTATCGTGTTAGTGAGTCGGGTCTATAGAGATTGTGTGTTAGAGATAGATGGCCATCGATTTTTTGTAGACCTGATGGCTATGGATATTAGTAGTTTCGATACGATTATCGATATGGATTGGCTGACAGCGCGCTAGACGGATATCTTATGTGCTAAGAAGATGATTGGGATCCCTATTCAAGAATCAGAGGCAATGACTGTGTACAGGGAAAGGCGTCGAGGAGAGATGAGCATCGTGTCGATGACACGAGCGCAGAGATATGTGGTGAAGGGATGTGCCACGTATTTAACTTAGGTGGTGGATGCGTAGAAGGAGAAGAGGGAGGTCGGTGACGTGCCTGTGGTCAAAGATATCCCTGATGTGTTTCCTGACGAGTTGCCGGCTTTGCCGCCTGATCAACAGGTCGAGTTCAGGATCGGCCTAGTTCCCGGAGCAGTGCCTATTGCGCGCACGCCTTATCGGTTAGCTCCTTACGAGATGTGCGAGATGATGACTCAGCTGCAGGATCTGCTAGATCGTGGGTTTATTCGCCTTAGTTCTTCTCCGTGGGGAGCCCCAGTGCTATTTGTGAAGAAGAAGGATGGGACTATGCACATGTGTATAGATTATAGAGAGCTTAATAGGGTAATAGTGAAAACCATTATCCTTTGTCGAGGATTAATGATCTCTTCGATCAGCTTCAGGGGGCGAGCTATTTCTCTAAGATCGATTTGCGTTACGGGCATCACCAGCTGTGGGTTAGAGACGAGTATGTGCCAAAGACTGCATTCAGGACCAGATATGGCCATTATGAATTCTTAGTCATTCCATTATTGCTGACTGACGCCCCAGCAACATTTACGGATCTAATGAATAGGGTCTGTAGGCTGATGCTTGATCCCTTTGTGATAGTGTTTATCGATGATATCCTGATCTATTCGAGGATCATTGAAGAACACGGCCAGCATCTAAGAGAGGTTTTGAGCACCTTGCAGCGGGAGAGGCTATACACAAAGTTTTCAAAGTGCGAGTTCTGGTTGCGAGAGGTGCAGTTTTTAGGGTATGTGGTGACGAGCTAAGGAGTAAAGGTGGATCCCGCAAAGATTGAGGCCATTATGAGCTGAGGCCAACCCACATCTATGTCAAAGGTTTGGAGTTTCTTGGGTTTATCAGGTTATTATAGGCGGTTCATAGAGAACTTTTTCCGGATTGCGGTACCTTTGACGATGTTGACACGACAGTTTGTGCCATTTGTATGGGCTGACGAGCAGGAGAGCACCTTCCTAGACCTGAAGTATCGATTGTGTAGGGCTCCAATTCTAGCAATTCCAGAGGGTTAAGAGGATTTTTCCATGTTTTGTGATGGCTCTTTATCGAGCTGGGATGCATGCTGATGCAGAGAGGTAAGGTGATTGCTTATGCCTCGAGACAGCTGCGGAGCTATGAGTTGAGCCTGCCAGTGCTCGATTGGGAGTTGAATGCTATCGTCTTTGCCTTGAAGCTATGGAGACATTATCTTTATGGGATGTGATTTACAATGTATACAGATCATAAGAGTCTCCAGTATTTGTTCAGCCAGAAGGAACTGAACATGAGGCAAAGACATGGTATGGAGATCCTGAAGGACTATTATTGTGATATTCAGTACCACCCGGGGAAAGCCAATGTGGGGGCAGACACTTTGAGTAGGAGATGTTATGATCAGAGAATTACGTCTAGAGCTTCCAGATTGGAGGTCACATCGACCTTGATAGATAGTTTGCGGTTGGCTCAGGAGGAAGGGCTGCAAGAGGGAAATGTACAAATGGAGACATTAGCAGGGCAGTTTCAGTTATTGAGCAGAGATGATAGGGGATTGATGACGCTTCGTGACCGAGTATGGGTTCCCAGGGTAGATGGAACACCTTGCACAATGCCATTTTTTGTGATGAAATTCATCCTCCTTAAATGCACGTGTGCCATACGTCTATTCCACAGCAAAGATCAGACTCTGAAGCTTTTGATAGTAGACAAATAGAACCCATTGATGAATCTGCTACGGACATGTCCATCATGTACAGATCATTCACCCTTGGAGCTCTCATCATTATCCATTCTTCAGGTATTTTAAATCTCGGCTTTAGCACTAACGCTTCCTTATCAGTAAAGAGGACTGAATTTTGTTTATCACATATCTGAGAGACACTAATAAGATTGTGATCAAGATTATCTACATAGTAGACTTGATCAAGAGTGATCGTCCCATTAGTGACTACTCCTGTTCCAGTGATATTTCCTACTTTTCCCAGCAAATGATAAAAACCCATTGTTCCCACTCTTGAAGTCCGTCAGTAGACTTCTTTCCCCAGTCATGTGACGAGAGCAACCACTATCTACGAACCATTTGTTGTTAAGACCTGTAGTTAACTCCTGCACATGAAAGAAAACCTCACGGGGAACCCAAGCCATGACTGACTTGGTAATACCATTTTCATGCACATACTTGAAGTCTTTCAAATACCCATCTCTCCTTTCTGGTGACTTGGGTTTTTGAACAAGAACCTGTTGTGGACCTGAGTGATTAATGTTCACTCTTGGCCTTTGGGTTGACATTTGTCGTGGAGCCCTAGAGTAATTTCTATTATAGTGCATTTCATTGTTATACCCCTAGGCTCTACCTGGTGTCTGATGTCTGTTAGGAGTATGAGACCTAATTGGACTATAACTCTTCTTAGGTGTATTATTCCTAAAGACAGGTTGTGTTCCAGACCTTGATTGACTAGGGACTCTATTCGGTGAATTGGTCCTATGTCCTTCATTTGTTTGTTTGACACCGGCGCACGAGATGTTGCATTCGAGTTCTTCTCAGAATTTTGAGAACTACTTGAACTTGCAATACTAGGCACTGATTTTAAGGCTTGTTGTTCTTGCTTCCCTACAGTAGATGTAGACTCGGGTTCCTTATAGGGACAACTAGAGGCAACATGTCCTTTTTCATGACTTCTAAAACAAGACATTTTGTCAATCGACTTTTTATTAGCACTCTTTGACTCAGTAGTCTCTCTAATGTCCTGTTCTTTTGTTTCAACTACTGTGTTCAACACCTATTGGTTATTATCACTCACAGTTTTTGCCTCTTCTAGTTTTGTTCCACTAGTAGACTGCACAAACTTAACTGTTTTCTTAACCTTAGGTGTTGTTGTTGACACTTTAGCTGTTGAAACCTTATCAGTCTCAGTTACTGTTACTTCCTCTCCTAAGGGAGAGGCACATAGTTACTATCGAATGGTGGAGGTACATCCTAATATCCTAGGCCCACTGGTTTCTTAGACTGTCTTTGCGCATCTAATATTTTGCCTAAGTTTAGAGTTGAGTTCCTAAACTTTTCAATTTTACTATTGGCCTTTGCAACCGTAACCCTAGCCTCAGTTAATTCTTTATCTTTTAAGAAGATCTCTTTGGTCAATGTCTCTATATGCTCATAAATTAGCTCATTTCTAACACACTGCTCACTCAGTTTGTCTTTCAGAGCTACTACATCTTGAGCATCACCTTTCATTCTGGCTCTAAGATCTTCCTTAATATCTAACAAACTAACATTTTTTGATATTATTGATTGGATTTGAGCTGTCATGGTTGCATGTGATTCTAGCACTTGGTTCAATTTATCATTTAACGTAGTACATAAAGCACATAAATCATGAAACGTAGAAAAGTTTAGAGATATCTTCTTCCGATCAGATTCCATGATGGCCATTTGAGCTGCAAACTCCAGAGTGGTCTGCTCCTCAGATTTTTTCAATACCAAAGGATTTGAATCGGACTGCTGGGTGTCCTCGTTTTTTGCTTCAGCTCTGCTATTAGTGTCAGTTAGCTCAGCCATAAAAGCTATGACATTTGATTCCGGATGCGAAATCCAGTCATACGTACCATCTAGCTGTCTGTTAGAGGATACATTCGTTAGCAGACGAGCTATTGCAGCTTGATTCCATGAATTACCGGAAATTTGTCGTACTTGATTATGATGGTTATCAACTTTTGGTCTTTGACATTCTCTAGAAAAATATCCCAATCCTTGACAGTTGTAACACTTCACCTTTGACTTATCAAACCCAACGTTGTTGCTTACACTGAGATTTCGTACAGTTCTCTTCATAAATCGTTTAACCCTCTGCGTGAACATGGTCAGTTGCCATTGCAGGTCCATCTGTTGTAAATCATCTAGATTTACCTGATCATAATCCTCCTCCCATAAGGTTGGATCGTTGATCTTACCCTGAATGCAGTTGCCATATGCTGCTACAAACGAAGCTAGAAGGTTTAGATGCTCCTCAGTTGATTTAGCACTCATAGGCATTTTGGTATAGCTTTGAGAGGTTGATCCTGAATGATGTGGTTTATCTTTCGGTTTTGAGAACCCTAAAAATGCCCTACCACTAGATTCTTCAGCTTCAACTGGTTTACCTTCCTCTTCTCTAGAGAAGACCGCAGTAGCCCCCGACTTCAGTTCACTAGAAGTTGATGATTTAGATTTCCCAAAGTACATCTCAGGATCCTGTACTTGATCAAATTCTCTCTCCTTCTTTTGTAACTTTAAGTTATAGGCCCTCAGCGTTCCAATTACCTCTTCAAGAGTAAGAGTTTCCAACTTTTCTTCATCATGTTTTATCAGCGTAGTGTACATCTCCCACTTTGCTGGTAATGCATCAAGAAGCTTTTCAACCTTTTCTGACTCTGAATGCTCAACCCTGTGATTATCTAGCTCTGTCAGAAGATGGTAGAACCTTGTGATTATGTCATCCAAGTTCTCATTCTTCAGCCCTTTGAAGATAGCAAACTGTTGCTTCAATAATTCAGTTCTCCCATTCCTAACCCTAGGATTTCCCACATACCTTTTCTCCAACGCCTCCCATAGTTCTTTAGAGGTCCGGTGATGTTTGAAGGTGTGCAGAATATCTAAAGGTAACGCCATCCTAATCGATGATAGAGCTCGATTCTCAGCGTCATAAACCTTCTTGTCCTCATCTTTCATATGTTGATAGGACAGAACGTTCAATCTGCCCTCGAGCTCTTGTGTTGGGGGAACGTAGCCTTTGTCTATGCATATCTACATACGCATATCGTTGAATCTCGCGAAGTCTGCGAATCTATCCTTCCACCAGTAATAGTCTTCTGTCTTCATTAGCTTGGGTGGTGAATTGGATTTGCCCACCTCATGATCCATTTCAAAAACTTATGCAAACTTGACATTCTTGCAAAACTTTTTGTTCACGAAACTTATTTAATTTTTAAAATAAATTTGAAACAAATCTTACGGACTTAAAATAAGTTCGTATAATTTTAAGTTAAAAAGTTGTTTTCTAAATTTAAATTCGTTTTAAGGTCAAGTTCGAGATCCACTAAGTTCGAAAGACTTCAAGTTCGAGGAATTAATCAAGTTCGAGAAACCCTAAATCAATCCTGACAAGTTCGTGGATGGAGAAGTTCGAGATTCTGACAAGTTCGAACCCAGTCAAATTCGTGAAACCATAATCACACAACTTCGAATCCCTGAGAAGTTCGAAATATCTGACAAGTTCATGGATCTGACAAGTTCGAAACATTTTTTTAATTAACAATCTTGTTTTTATTTTTTAAGCCCAATAATTTTGATGTGTTAATTTGCGTGTTGGAGTAAAAATCCGGCGGCCCACATCTCTTTTTGGGCGCGGATCCTTGCCCCGTCCCAACCCGGACGCCTTTAAAAAGGTGGGTCAACCGGTCAAAGGCTCCACCTTTCTTCATTGTCAAGATTTCTTCTCCTTCTTCTCTCCTTCCTTCGTTGACCTCTTCACCGCCGGCCACCATTAACACAATTCCAAGCTTTTGGAACATCATTTTATCTCGTTTTTCGTTTTTCATCTACGGCACTACCAGGTAACATCTCTTTAACTTTATTTTAGCTTTTCACTTACTATTATGAGTGTTTGATTTTCAAATTTTTAGTAGGTTTTTCCTTCGGTTTTTGCTAATTTTTAGTTGTTTAATGTGTTCTATATACTTTGTTGTAGTTAGATAAAATGTTCCTTATATGTTTTTAGTCTAGGATCTTCAATTTCATGCATTTTTAGCACAATTTTCACTGTTCACGTTCTACATTGCATGAACGCATTAACTGCTCACATGCATTTCGGACGTCCGAATTCGGACCAAGCCCCGAATTCGGATGTCCCTCTTAGACACATTTTCAAGATTTTCAAAATACAGAGACCGAATTCGGACACTGTGCATCCGAATTCGGACATTGTGCATCCGAATTCAGTCCCTCAAACATATTTCCAAAAGTTCAATAAGTCTAAGTCACAGTACTGTTCATCCCAGTTCGGATGGAATCCGAGCTCGGTTTTCATCCGGATTCTGTGTTTCATCCGAATTCACTCCTTTGTTTCCATTGCATGCATTGCATTCCATCCGAACCAGCATCCGAATTCGGACCACCATCACCACTTCATCCGAATTCGGCCCAATCCTCATCATCACTTATTATCCAATTCGGTCCCCATCCGAATTCGGACCACCATCACCACTAGCATCCGAATTCGGACCCTCTTACAACATATTTCATGCATCATCCGGATTTCGGCCGGATCCGAATTCGGTGACACTGTTCATCCGAATTCGGACCATCCGAAATCCAATACTTAGCATTTTATTTCATTTTTCCATTTTTGCATTTTCATTATAAATCAAAAAATCCAAAAATATTTTCATTTCGGTGCACCATTGATTAGAGTTAGGATTAGTGTTTGAGTGAAAATGTCTTATCTAACATCGGTCTCTTAACGATTGACTTTGGACTTTATTCAGTAGAATTTTATTATACTAATAAAGACCCGATGCTTCAAACAGATCAGACAGTTTCGATTTCACACTTGTCTAGACTTCACATCAATGTCTTATCATTTAAAGTCTTTTGTTCTAACTTTGATGCACCTTTGCAGGATGATGGAACCAGCTGTTGTCCTCACCATACCCCATCCCCCGATTCCCAATAACAACGCCCAACTGCCCGAACAATCCATTCTTCCACCATCTGAGTTTGTCGAGTTCATACCCCACAACTGGCAGCTCGATGTCTCCATCCTCACCAAAGAACCACAAACCCTCGCCTTTGACATCCTCCTTCACCACCCCATATACTACTCCCTGTCTACCGCAATCGCCGTTCCCCAGATATACTTGCAACAATTTTGGAACCGATTGCACTATGTTCCCGACGCCGAACCCCATTTCACAACCACCATTGACTGTGTCCCCCTCAAAATCACCATCCCTGCCATACGCCATATACTTCGCCTTCCTGCCGAAGCCTATTTACCATCCCGTTTCCACTTTGATCCTATTCCCTCCGTCCAAGAAACCCTCGCCGAAATACAAACCTTGGGTTATGACGGCCCTCTCACCAAACCCTCTGATTTCCGAACCAAGAATCTCCAATCTCATTGGCGGATTCTCTTCGACGTCATCAACAAGTGCTTCACAGCAAAGCACTCAGGCCACGACTCAGCCTCCGCACAGATCTTAGCCATGTTCACTTGCTTTACATTCGACCGCCATGTGGACTACGCAGCATTCCTCTTCGAGGAATTGAAAAGAGTACATATGGAGAGGGGAACTAAAAAAGGACGCAAGTACATACGTCTCCAACGTTACCTACAGCTCATTATACAATACGCCATGGATAATGATGAGGACATTCACGAGTGGCCTGAGGCGGATGTGTACCCTACAGTGGCCATTCAGAAGCTTACTTTGCCAAAGGGGGCACCTTCTGTGCCGATAATGACTATCCATTTCTTACTTCTTCTAAACGCAAGGGAATTGGAAAGGGTTCGGGCCTATATTCGAGAGTTTTATCCGGATGAGGCTCAGTCAGAACCGACTGAGTCTAGCCAGTCCAAAGGTGAGGCTAGGATGAGTGAGGATGAGGGAGAAGAGGCGGAGGTACAACAATCATTGGGGATAGGTGAGCGGGAGCCTGTGTTTGTGAGTGAGGGAGAAGGAGGTGAGGCGGCAGGGGCGGCGGATTCTGAATGAACCTTCTCTGTCGTGCGAGAGATGGATATCCAGTCTGAGGGTGACCGCAGCCCTCTCAGCCGGACCACCCACCAAAAGACCATCAGTCCAATGGTCGAAATCACCCCCACCATCCACTTGGTATCCCCTCAAAGGGAAACCACTTCATTCCACGGGGATTTTGCTCATACGCCATCGCCCTCTCATTCGGAGAGTGGCGGTGTTGAACGAGGTCACACTCCGCCCCACGTGACCGAACCTCTTTCATTTACCATTCCATCCCCACAAACACACACCATGCACGATGCCTCTGTGGCATCCCCAAGAGCTGCATCCGTGGCAGCTCAACAAACTTCTGGATCTGCGCCTCCCTTAGTGGGGCCAGAAATGACGGAAGAAAGACCTAAAGTGGCTCCATCAACGCCATCCACTTCAGGCCATCTCCCCATTAACTTGGAGATGCTAACGGCAGCTCTTCGTGCTTCCGGTGTTATTACCCGGGCTGACCTGGACGCCCAAAAGGAAGCTGCTGAGGAACGTCACACCGCCCTTCTCTCACTTATAAAGGGTAAGGGTGTTGCTTCTGTAGCTGTGCGTCCACTAGGATCCCGTTCAGTCCAGGCACAAATTATAGAGCTCTCGGACAATATCGATGCGCTAACCCGTCTTATCCTTCAAGTCCAGGAGCAATTGAACTCCAGAATGAACCGCCTGGAATCGGCCGTTATTGAGCTTCAGTGCCGTCCTCAGGCTGAGTCTCAGAAAAGAAAACATGACGATCAGGACGACCCTGATCGCCATGAGGGGGAGAAACGCCAGAAAACTCAGTCTGAGGACCTCATGATGATTGTAGGGGAGCAGAGACAGAATATACAGAGGTTCAGGGGTCAGGGGAAAAGATGCAAGAGGCTCAGGAATACCTGATGTTAGAAGACGAGCCCATGTTCGAGGGTCCAGCTCCACTGGATCCAATGACATCTATGGTTGAGTTCGAGCCCGTTCATGAAAAAGTTGAAATCATATTGGTGTCTGACTCAGACTCTGATACTGAGGACAACGAACCTTTAATCATTCCTAAGCCTGAGCCCGAATCACCGAAAAAATCATCATCTTCCTCCTTTGATTTCCTAAACTCACCACCACCAGCCCCACAACAAGAAATTCTTTCATCCATCCAAGCTCCCCCATCACTCAAAGTATCCCATCTAGTCCAAAGCCCGCCAAGATCTCCAAGTCCTCCCCCAGTCCAACAAACTGAACAACTAGGTCCTTCAGAAACCAAGAGGGTTGATTGCTTTGATGAAACTCCTGAAGGACCTGGTGAATATAGGAGAGATGATATGTATTGGATAGGCCAATTTTCTAAAGGTGAGGTACAAGCTCTACCACCTGAAAAGAAAGAGGAGCTTAGACATGAACGGCAGGGGACAATCATCAAATTGCTACAAGCTAAAAAATCTGAAATAGAAGAACCCCGCGTCCAGGGCCTCAAAGAATTCCTTCAGAAGTTTCCTCCTGAACAGTTTCAGAACCCGTTCTTAGAAGAAAGATTTAAGATGGTATTCAGAACGAAGCCTGGATCATTCAGCAGACGCCTTCTAATGGAACTGACCAACGTAACCAAAGCTGAACAGGCTGAATACTATCAATTAATGCTGAGGGAGAGGAGGTCAAAAGTCTCAAAATCAAAGATAAAGAAACTCCTGACCATGACCATTTGCAGAAGAGCCAAAGTTTACTATCCTGCCTTTCAGGTAGAAAGAGAAGATGGCATGGTTGAAGAGTTCTACGAGAATGACCTGGACTTCATAAGTGTGGACGACGTTGAGTTCTTACACAACCGCTTAAAAAATCATATTAAACAACGTCTGTCCCACATGAGTGCCGTAGGTGCCCTTGTTCGAAGTATGAACCGCCGCTCAATCATTATGTGCCTCGAAGACTTCCAAATGGCGATAGAGAGCGTGATGGTTAAAGTGGGCCTACGAGCTCCTGATCAAGATAGATTCCTTCTAGCCCACCATCCGGCCTAAGAGTTATACTCACAGGAGACCCGGGTGTCATTTTTGTAAATCAGAAGGCCTACAAAAGGTTCATGCGCTTTGAGGATCTTCCCTGTTACTATGACGGTACTCTCAGATTGGTTCGAGCCGCGCTTACTCAGAAAGTTCAAAATTTTGTTGCTCAACCAGATCCAGAACAAAGATGCTCACCGAAGGAGATTCAGGATACCCTCAGCGGCATTGCACTCCTGAACGAACGGCTACATATGACACAAGTGACCAAACGATTTGACGTCATCCTTGGACTCTGATAATCTACTAATCACGCCAGAGTTCCAGGGACAATGATCGAAATGGGGGAGATTGTTAGATATTTAATTTCGATCATGTGGACTTATTTTGTAATAATTATTTTGTTTATGTTAGTCTTGTATTTAGTTTCCTTGTATTTTATATCCATGTAAAAGTCAAGGGACCAAAGGTGTCATTGTCCCATACTTAATTAAAGGAGCCTAGAAATAGGCTCCTAGGGTTTAGCATTGAATACACGGTTGAAACATTCTCAAATATTGCAGCCGCCATTTGACATTTGCTCTCAACATTCCTTTTGTCTTTCTTCATCATTTCTCAATTATTGAGCTAGTTTCTACTTGGGTTTTGATAAGGAATCATAAAGGTGCTGATATATAAAGGGAATACATATTAACAGTCAAGTTCGAGATCCACTAAGTTCGAAAGACTTCAAGTTCGAGGAATTAATCAAGTTCGAGAAACCCTAAATCAATCCTGACAAGTCCGTGGATGGAGAAGTTCGAGATCCTGACAAGTTCGAACCCAGTCAAATTCGTGAAACCATAATCACACAACTTCGAGTCCCTGGCAAGTTCAAAATATCTGACAAGTTCGTGGATCTGACAAGTTCGAAGAAACCCTAAAACACCCCTTAAGTTCGAGCGTCGCAAGATCGTGAAATGGCCAAAAAGTCGAACTTTTTCAAAATTTCAGATTAAATCAATGTTTTTAAGATTAAAAACAATGATTTCGACTGATAAATTGAACCAAGACGAATATTTGCCAAGAAAATTGCTCGAAAAACTATGAAACCTTCGAAAAAACACGTGATTTTATCTAGAAAGAACGCCAAGACCCTATGAATGTTCATCGAAACCAAAAGAACACGAAGAACACTCGATTAGGCTTTGATACCACTTGTATGGTCACCAGGTCTACGGATCAAATCAAGGCGCAATGTCATCCAACGAGTGCAGAATCATCGTTAGAAGCTTAACGGATTGATCACACGCGGAACACGGAGCCGAACACAATGCTAGCCGATATGATACCGACCCCACACGATGTATTGCTCCTAAAACTCTCTGAAATCGTTTCTAGCTCGTCCGTGTACTCTGACAAGGTCTGAACTCGATATATTCCGAAAAGTCTGTGAAAATAACTAAAATAAGTTCATAATATAACACATAAGTTCGTGCAAGGACCAAACCCACGAACTTACAAGTTCGAGCCCAAGTAGGTATGAACTTAGATCACTTAAGTTCGTACGAACTTGTGTGACTTAAGTTCGTGGCCTATGCCCTTAAGAACTTATTCTCACAAGTTCATTACCTCAAGAACTTATCAACACAATCATGAACTTAACATGTAAATGTATACATCATACACAATCATGAACAAACATACATGACTCGTATTAATAAAGCCATGTCTATTACATATGACTATCTATTACATATCAAGACTGCTATCGTCACACAGGGTGTACCAACACAAAGTTCAAGCCGGTTCTGAGAATAACATTGGAGTTCAGGTAATGGGCAAAGACAATGCCTAGAAAAGTGAAGTGAAGAGCAAAATATCGGGACTCGGAAAGAAGATAGATCAACTTATAAATGGTTTTAGTCAAAACCCCGTTGCATCAGTTAACAGCGTAGTATGCGGAGATCCATCTCATCGTAGTGAAGCATGCTCTCAAGTGCAATCCACTAAAGAATATGTGAACGAAGTATACGATTTTAGAGCTCATTGAGAGAGGGATAACCCATTTCCGGAAACTTATAATCCGGGATGGAGAACGAAGTATGTCACACCCCGTTACCCCGGTTGGCAATGAAGCGTGACGTCGCGGAAGCATAACCATAATCATAACGAACGACCACTATATGGACGTTTTCAAAAATACATCGGTATGACTTTAAAATATATAATGTTTTACATAACCCAAAATGATAAAGAGAAGTTCGCAAGGTACAGAGATTTAAATACATAATTAAATCATCCAAAATAATGCAAATAAATCTCCGACGGTTTGAAACTGAGTGCGATTCCTTATATGCGGAAGTTTGAAAATACTACCGATGTGATGGACTTGCCTTAATTTCCTGAAAATACACGCTAAAATACGTCAACAAAATTGTTGGTGAGCTCATAGGTTTACATGTAAATCCGACTTGTATGGACAACAATAATAGAGATTGAATTTATAAAATCATAAATTCCATGTTATGTATTACATATAAACCATCATGCAACCGAAGCTTAATTAAAATGAGTTTGCCCCGTGCAGTATTCCCATACGTAATACCGTGTGTTAAATATATATGCACTCGCTGTTAGCCGATCCGAACTAACCCGAATGGGGGACATGACTCCCGATAGATCTATCCACAATATATTCACACTTACAATTAAATGCAATTAACGGTTCATGATATAAGGGCTGATGGAACCACATGTGTAATACATAATAGAAATGAAGATATTTTCGTGTCCATATAAAAACGAAGCATGTATTTCATCCCCAAAACATAACAGTGTGAAAATAGGGGCTATGAGAACTCACCAAGATTGCAATGGCAAAACGAGCGTAAAAAGCTTTTTAGCGTAAATAGATGGATGATGCGTCGAGTGGGTTTAATCGAGTCCTAAATGATAATAAGGACTTAATATCTCTAATATATGACGATATATATATTTATAGATTTTTATGTCTTATATCACCCAACATTACAAGTTTATAAATAAAAACCGCTTAAAACGTCAAGTTTATATATATATGGTTTTCCAGCTTTTTCGGAGGTTTTTCGGCCTACTTTGAGGCTATTTTTGACCGAGCTCCAAAATGTTTTAGACTTTAGTTTTCTAGGACATTAAACTACTATATACAAAGGATTTTTAGAATCAAGAACGACCATTTTTCGAGATGTTTAGGTTGGTGAAAATGCTCGTTAAAAACCCTATGTTGGCCATTTTTGAGTTGTCAAACTTTCGGTTTCCCAAATAATTTCTGGAGGTCTTAAACTCCAAAATAAATTATGAAAAATTATAGATCTATAGTTAAGACATAGATCTAACTTTCGAGACAACAATCAACTCATTTCGTTGAGTTATGAATTAGTTATGATTTTTCAAAGTCCATATAAATTTTCTGCCGAAAATCCGTAGTTTATAAACTTGAAACAACTTATGATTCTTGTTGTTTATTCAAAGACTACTTGTATAAAAGTTATAATAGTTATAAAAACACATATATATCACATGTTTTCATAATATTAATACTTTTATAATGTGTTCATATATTCATAAACACATTTAAAGAAACAACTTAAAAATAAAAACTAGAAACTTATAAACTTGAGTTTTTATGAAACTTGTTGTTGTTGGTGATTATATATATTATGCAAGACTTATTTAAACATAAATATAAGATGAAATAAGCTAGTATTTACTTACTTTGATGTTTTTAGAAGAATGGAAATGAGTAGAAGGAAGTGATCTTGTATTTGTTGCACAAAAAGAACACTTGGATTCTTGAAGAACAAAATGAAAAAAAGTTTTGGTTTTGTGAGAGTTGGTGGGTGGTGGCCGGATTTGTTAAGGAGAGAAAAGAGAGTGTTCTTTGCTTGCAAGATGTGAGAATGAATGAGAGACTTGAGTCTCTATTTATAGAGAAAAAAGGTGATTTTTGAAATGATGCAAAGATATGGAGGTTGAGTGTGATCTTTAAGTGAAATGAAAGGGAGATGGTGTGAAGAAGATTTGATTGTGATGGTGCATGGGTGTTGGATTATAAAATTGAAGTCAAATAAGGGGTGTGTACCACCCTAGTGGCCGGCCTTAAGGCCATATTTATGATGTATTTCTATTTTTTTTTTTGTATAAATGTATTTCAAAGTGTATTCTTGTATTTCCCTTTTTATGTAATTTCATAAATACTTTTTAATGCATTGTTTTAATGAATCGTTTTAGTCTTGCATAATTAATGTTAAGTAATTGTATTAGTGTATGATTAGTGTCACTAATCATAGATTAATTATGTACTTAGTTGAATTAATCCTTCATATCGTAAATTGATCGGATTAATTAATTTCCCGATTCATCGCACCGATGAATTTGATTCTAATTGAGTTGAATTTTCTAATAAGCCTTGTTAATCACTTGATTAATTTCTAATGACCACTGACTAGGCTATAATTGACTATTAAATACAGATTAGGTCATCGTTGCTAACCTGGTTTAGTGCCGGATGTTACAGTCTCCCCCTGTTATGGGAATTTCGTCCTGAAATTAGCTCGTGTTCCCCACTTCTTGAGTACTTGAGAACAGGTGAGGGTATTTTTCCCGGAACTGATCTTCGCGTTCCCACGTAAACTCAGGACCTCGCTTAGAGTTCCATCTGACTTTTATTATCGGGATCCGGCTGTGCTTTAGTTTCTTGACTTCTCGGTCCATTATTTCTACAGGTTGCTCAATGAAGTTCAACTTATCGTCTAACTCCAGCTCGTCCATGGGTATAACGAGTGATTCATCAGCCAGACACTTCTTAAGATTGGACACGTGGAAAGTATTATGAACGTTACTAAGCTCTGGGGGCAGATCGAGTCGGTAAGCTACCGGGCCAATTCTTTTGGCGATCTTGAATGGTCCGATATAACGAGGATTGAGTTTTCCTCGTTTCCCAAAATGGATTACGCCCTTCCAAGGCGAGACTATTAACATTACTTGATCTCCCTTCCAAATCCTTCCGTCGAACATCCGCATAACTTTTCTGTCGATCCCGCGCGATCTTTAATCGGTTACGAATCTGGGCTATCTTTTCTGTAGTCTCCTGGATGATCTCGGGTCCAGTAAGCTGACTATCTCCTACTTCAGCCCAACAAAGTGGTGATCGACACTTTCGTCCGTAAAGTGCATCGAATGGGGCGGTCTTAATACTTGAGTGATAGCTGTTGTTATAGGAAAACTCCACTAATGGCAGGTGTCTGTCCCAACTTTTGCAAAAGTCGATAACACATGCCCTTAGCATGTCTTCCAAACTCTGAATCGTCCTTTCACTCTGACCATCCGTTTGCGGGTGATAGGCTGTGCTCATATCTAAACGTGTACCCAGTGCTTCTTGTAATGACTGCCAAAATCTTGATGTGAACCGGCTGTCCCTGTCTGATATAATTGATACAGGTACTCCATGCCTTGAGACAACTTCATTAAGATAGATTCGTGTTAACTTATCCATCTTATCAGTCTCCTTGATTGGCAGGAAGTGCGCGGTTTTGGTAAGTCGATCCACAATCACCCAAATAGTGTCATAACCTCCAGAAGTCTTCGGCAATTTGGTAATGAAATCCATGGTGATGTTTTCCCACTTCCACTGAGGTATTTCTGGTTGAACTAGCAGTCCTGATGGCTTCTGGTGCTCAGCCTTAACCTTCAAACATGTTAAGCACTTGCTGACATAGGTAGCAATGTCAGCCTTCATGTTTGGCCACCAGTACATTCCTTTCAAGTCGTGATACATTTTATCTGACCCTAGATGAATAGCATATCTTGTCTTATGCCCTTCATCCATGACCAACTTCCTTACTCCTCTGAATTTTGGTAACCAAATTCTGCCCATGAAGTATCGACATCCATCTGGCTTGATTTCAAACTGCTTATCCATACCTCTCAAGGCTTCATCCAGTAGATTACCCTCCTTGACTGCTTCTTCTTGTGCCTCGCGGACTTGAGAGTTTAGGTTTGACTGTATAGTCATGACCAAAGCTCGGACTCTCAATGGCTTAACCCGTTCCTTTTGGCTCAGGGCATCAGCCACGACATTCGCCTTCCCCGGATGATAACGAATTTCGCAGTCATAATCGCTAAGCAGTTCAACCCAACGACGTTGCCTCATACTTAACTCTTTCTGATTTAGGATATGCTGAAGGCTTTTATGGTCTGTGAACACCGTGCACTTGGTTCCGTACAGGTAGTGCCTCCATATTTTAAGAGCAAACACCACTGCTCCAAGCTCCAAGTCATGAGTCGTATAGTTCACCTCGTGAATTTTGAGCTGCCGTGATGCGTAAGCAATGACTTTATCCCTTTGCATGGGCACACAACCTAATCCATTGTGTGAGGCATCACAGTAGACCATAAAATTTTCAGTTGCTTCAGGTAAGGACAGAATTGGTGCACTACACAATCTTTGCTTTAACTGCTGAAATGCCTTTTCTTGCTCTTCACTCCAGATATATTTTACATCCTTCCGAGTCAACTCTGTTAGGGAACCTGCTATCTTTGAGAAGTTTTCAATAAATCGCCTATAATAACCAGCAAGTCCTAGAAATTGGCGGATTTCCGTGGGAGTTCTAGGAGTCGCCCAGTTCTTTATGGCCTCGATTTTTGATGGATCAACTTGGATTCCCTGGCTGTTGATCACGTGTCCAAGGAATTTAACTTCTCGCAACCAAAATTCACATTTTGAAAATTTGGCGTACAACTGTTTCTTCTCTAACAGCTCTAAGATCAGCTTGAGATGTTGTTCGTGCTCCTCCTTATTTATGGAATAGATGAGGATATCGTCTATGAACACTATTACAAATTTGTCCAGATACGGTTTACACACTCGATTCATGAGGTCCATGAATACGGCTGGTGCGTTGGTCAAACCGAATGGCATCACCTGGAATTTGTAATGTCCATAACGAGTTCTGAATGCTGTCTTGGGAATGTCTTCTTCCCGAACCTTTACTTGATGATAACCGGATCGCAGATCAATCTTAGAATAGAAGCTAGATCCCTGTAGTTGGTCAAACAGGTCGTCAATTCTGGGAAGGGGGTAGCGGTTATTTACTGTTAACTTGTTTAGTTCTCGGTAGTCTATGCACATCCTGAAGGATCCGTCTTTCTTTTTCACGAACAAGACCGGAGCTCCCCAAGGTGAGGAACTTGGTCGAATGAATCCTTTATCCATCAACTCTTGTAATTGATTGGATAGCTCCTGCATTTCCAAAGGAGCGAGTCTATATGGGGCTCTTGCGAACGGTGCAGCTCCCGGCACCAAATCGATTTGAAACTCTACTTGCCTAGTTTGCGGAAGTCCAGGCAATTCTTCCGGGAATACCTTCGGATAGTCACAAACCACTGGAATATCCTCGAGTCGCTTCTCCTCCGACTCTTTTTCTGCAATTTGTACCAGTACTGCATGGCAACCTTTCCTAAGGCACTTTAATGTTCTTAGGCCGGATATGACATTCAGTTGTCGGTTCTTTCTCTCCCCTTGGACTGTTAGGACCTTCTTCCTGTGGAGTGGTATCCGTACCACTTTCTTACTGCACAAAATCTCGGCCTGGTTGTGTGACAACCAATCCATACCAATTACTACATCAAAACTTCCAAGTTCTATACACATCAAGTCTATCTTAAAGGGATGATCTGCCAGCTTCAGTGTGCATTCCTTAATAATACTACTTGCCTCTATTATTTTGCCGTCAGCCAGTTCTATAGTATAAGAGTTGTCTAAGGGAAAAGGAGTGGCATTCAATTGCTTACTAAACTTATCAGATATAAAGCTCCTATCAGCCCCAATATCAAAGAGTACGTAAGCGTAAATGTCATTTAAAAGAAACGTACCTGATACCACATGGGGATCCTGACGAGCGTCACCTGCTCCTAACACAAAAGCTCTCCCCTGAGCTCCTCCACCATTTCTCAACTTCGGACACTCACTCTTGAAGTGCCCAGTAGCTCCACATTCATAGCAGCCTCTCTGACTGCCGCCATTGACACCCGGGGTTCCAAATTTACAGTCTTTGGCTACATGGCCAATACGTTCGCATTTTCCACAAGGGGTTGGGAAGGGACCCTTGTTGTGATGAAAGGTGCATTGGGTGCAGAAAGGCTTGGTACCCGTGTAGCCTTTCCTTGACTCGGCTCCTGCTACATAAGCCTTGATGGTTTCGGGCTTCTTGGATTGCGAACCCGTATTCCTCCCGGACTTGTCCTCCCACTTCCTCTTGTTTTCCCCGGCTTTGGCTTCATTTCTCCGGGACACTTGATCCATTAGATTGTTGGCCATCCTGATGGCATCCTGTATGGTGGATGGGTTGGAGGCAGTGACATTACCTTGAATTTGAGGAGCGAGTCCCCAAATGTAACGCTCGATTTTCTTGTACTCAGGGGTCACCATCTGAGGGCACAGAATACTCAGTTCGTGGAATCGGTTGGTGTACCCAGCTACATCCGTTCCCTTCATAGCCAGATTCCAAAACTCTGACTCCATTTTCTGTAGCTCATTCCTCGGGCAATACTCATCGGTCATCATCTGCTTCAACTCGGTCCAGGCGAGTTGGTAAGCTGCATTAATCCCCACAGACTGGGTATACGAGTTCCACCATGTCAAGGCGCTGTCTTGTAGAGTGTGGGTGGCGAACTTTACTTTGTCTCCTTCAATGCATCCGCTAACACGGACGACAGATTCCAACTTTTCGAACCATCGTACTAATCCGACGGCTCCTTCGGTCCCATTGAAGTATCGGGGCTTGCAGCTCAAAAACCCCTTAATTCCGCAACCCTTACGGTGGGTTTCAGTTCCTCCCGTGGTGCGGCTAGCACCACCATCTCCATTAGCTGAACTGTTTCTATTGGTCTCGTAAGTGGCTATAGCAGCAGCCACTCTTTGTGCAACCAGTTCCTCAATTTCTGCGGCGCTCATAACTCGTCTCGGCGGCATTATCTTAAAGTTTAAAGAAAATAGCAAAGTGTAAGAAGTTGAATCTTAAAAATGTAAATTTTTCTTACATTGGGGCGGGTTATTACCCGAAAATTTTAGTCCTACACTATTACATAATAATTTCCTAATATTACAAAGATAGAAGGGGGGGTACTAGGTGCGGGAGTGATCACGGGTCTCTCCCTTTTCTAAAGCATTGAGGCGCTGTGCCAGCTCCTCATTGCGGGCCTCGCTCTCGGCTAATCGTTGCCGGAGCTCGTTCAGTCCGTCCTGCTGAATGGCGAGGGCGTGCTGGTTGGCCCAGTATATGTTGGAGTTTTGTAACTCCTCCCGCTCTAAACGAGCGGTCATTTCTCCGATATCTTGGTTAAGCAATCAGAGTTGGCAATCATGCCTGGAAGACCGTGTTACCAAAAGTGGTATGGTCTGTTCGGCGGGTTCTTGAGTGAGTGATGAGATAGGTGCGGAGGATGGTCCTCCGATCTCAAAATGGGAAGGGATTCCTTCCTCTTGCCTCCATTCACGGAGGGTTTCAGGTATCCAGCCCCATCGTCGGGCGTCTACACGTCGGTGTGGTGGTGGGGGATTGGGTTGGGGAGTCGGGATGGGAATAGACTCCCGTCTTGGCGTGATCACCCGCTTTCGGGGTGTATACAACATTTTAGGGCCGTTTGGGTAAGGCCGATATGGCTTAAATGATGGCTCTGCCGAGTGGTATGGAATGCGGGCGGGGACTGTTGGGGGCGGTGGATCCTCTCCAGCGTTATCTTCTTCCATTGGTTCCTCTTATGACTCCTCCATTGGGTCTTCAGAGGGGTCTTCTTCCTCAGATGTTTCTCCGTCAGTGAAAATGTCAGTGACTGCGGGGCTCGTAGGGGTGTACTCAACCTCTGAATCTGACAAGATGATGGTCTCCGGGTGGGACATGTTTTCTGCTATCAAGGTCCATTCATAGTCTTTTAGTTAGTTACAAAATATTTTTAAAATCAGTAAAACTTAAGTGCAGTTATAGTGTAGGGTACTAATGCAACCTAGTTCACTATAACTATGGCTCTGATACCAATCTGTCACACCCCGTTACCCCGGTTGGCAACGAAGCGTGACGTCGCGGAAGCATAACCATAATCATAACGAACGACCACTATATGGACGTTTTCAAAAATACATCGGTATGACTTTAAAATATATAATGTTTTACATAACCCAAAATGATAAAGAGAAGTTCGCAAGGTACAGAGATTTAAATACATAATTAAATCATCCAAAATAATGCAAATAAATCTCCGATGGTTTGAAACTGAGTGCGACTCCTTAAATGCGAAAGCTTGAAAATACTACCGATGTGATGGACTTGCCTTAATTTCCTGAAAATACACGCTAAAATACGTCAACAAAATTGTTGGTGAGCTCATAGGTTTACATGTAAATCTGACTTGTATGGACAACAATAATAGAGATTGAATTAATAAAATCATAAATTCTTTGTTATGTATTACATATAAACCATCATGCAACCGAAGCTTAATTAAAATGAGTTTGTCCTGTGCAGTATTCCCATACGTAATACCGTGTGTTGAATATATATGCACCCGCTGTTAGCCGACCCGACTAACCCGAGTGGGGGACATGACTCCCAATAGATCTATCCACAATATATTCGCGCTTACAAATAAATGCAATTAACGGTTCATGATATCAGGGCTAATGGAACCAGATGTGTAATACATAATAGAAATGAAGATATTTCCGTGTCCATATAAAAACGAAGCATGTATTTCATCCCCAAAAGATAACTGTGTGAAAATAGGGGCTATGAGAACTCACCGGGATTGCGATGGCAAAAATCTAGCGTAAAAAGCTTTTAGTGTAAATGGATGGATGATGCGTCGAGTGAGTTTAATCGAGTCCTAAATGATAATAAGGACTTAATATCTCTAATATATGATGATATATATATTTATAGGTTTTTATGTGTTAAATCACCCAACATTACAAGTTTATAAATAAAATTCGCTTAAAACGTCAAGTTTATATATCTATAATTTTCCAGCTTTTTCGGAGGTTTTTCGGCCTACTTTGAGGTTGTTTTTGACCGAGCTCCAAAATGTTTTAGACTTTGGTTTTCTAGGACATTAAACTACTATATACAAAGGATTTTTAGAATCAAGAACGGCCATTATTCGAGATGTTTAGGTTCGTGAAAAAGCTCGTTAAAAACCCTATGTTGGCCATTTTTGAGCTGTCAAACTTTCGGTTTCCCAAATAATTTCTGGAGGTCTTAAACTCCAAAATAAATTATGAATAATTCTAGATCTATAGTTAAGACATAGATCTAACTTTTGAGACAAGAATCAACTCATTTCGTTAAGTTATGAATTAGTTATGATTTTTCAAAGTCGATATAAATTTTCTGCCGAAAATCCGTAGTTTATAAACTTGAAACAACTTATGATTCTTGTTGTTTATTCAAAGACTACTTGTATAAAAGTTATAATAGTTATAAAAACACATATACATCACATGTTTTCATAATATTAACACTTTTATAATGTGTTCATATATCCATAATCACATTTAAAGAAACAACTTAAAAATAAAAACTAGAAACTTATAAACTTGAGTTTTTATGAAACTTGTTGTTGTTGGTGACTGACTATATATATTATGCAAGACTTATATAAACATGAATATAAGATGATATAAGCTAGTATTTACTTACTTTGATGAAATGTAAGAATGCAAGTGTGAAAAAGGATGGATCTTGAAGGAATTCACCAAGAACACTTGCATAACATGAAGAGCACTTGAAAGAAAATTGGGGGTAGTGTGTATGTGTTGTGTGGCCGGACCAAGAGAGGAGAGGAAAGGATTTTTGGTGTGATGAAAATGAATGGAAATGATCTCTATTTATAGAGAAAAAGAGAGATCTTGCATTGATGGTAGATGTGAAGGTGGAGTGTTAAATCTTATTTGAAAAGAAAGAAGGATGGAGTAGTAGGATTTCATTGTGAAATGTTATGGAGGTGGTGTGTAAAAAATTATATATCTTGGTCCTTTTGGTCCTTCCTATGGCCGGCCCCTATGTGGGTATTTTCATTGTATTTTTCTTTTTTCTTTTTTTGTATAAAAGTATTTAGAATATATTCTTGTATTTTCATTTTCTTATAATTTCATAAATACTTTTGGATGCATTGTTTTAATGAATTGTTTTAGTCTTGCATAATTAATGTTAAGTAATTGTATTAGTGTATGATTAGTGTCACTAATCATAATTTAATTGTGTACTTAGTTGAATTAATCCCTCATATCGTAAATTGATCGGATTAATTGATTTCCCGATTCATCGCACCGATTAATTTGGTTCTAATTGAGTTGAATTTTCTAATAAACCTTGTTAATCACTTGATTAATTTCTAATGACCACTGATTAGGCTATAATTGACTATTAAATACAGATTAGGTCATCATTGCTAACCTGGTTTAGTGCCGGATGTTACAGACATGCACATTATCATAATCATATGCACTTGATTGTTTAGTTTGCTTCTATGATGTTTGCATCACTTTTCCGTTTTCTTCATTCCTTTAATTTGTTCTAACATAAACTTGTTTTGTTGTTAATTATTCTGGTCTTTTAGTTGTTGCATCATTTCCAGGATTTGCTCTGAGGTCATACCACCTGATGTTCTACCTTCTCCTTACATAGCTCTAAAATACAAATCACTAAATAATTAGCTCATTAGTTTAGCTTTTTGTACCCTTTCATGCCCAGTCCTACTAGTCTATGAAAACCTATCTTAGTTCAAGTCGTCTTATCATGATTGATACTATAACATTGCAAAAGTTTGAGATCATCTATTACACATAATACAATGATTCACTCAAACTAATTGCTCTAATGCCGTTTTGTAAGACCCTGATTTCTAAAAGGTCTTAACTTATGACTAGGCCTAGTGGCAATACAATATCAATAAGGAAACTAAGATAATAATTAACAGTGTTGAATTAAAGTTAATTACAAACAGAGACAAATTTTAATTTGTAAGGTATAGACTTTTTAGATTATTACTTTGAAGCACAGAATAAAAGCTAGCCCAGTATCCCAGAACTCTATCATCTGTCTAATACCAAGGTGTTGAAACATGTATAATGTCACTTCAAGCTCATTCACAGTCTTGACTTATGAACTAGGTCCAGCCAATCCTTTGCCTTTACCTAAAAAATAATGTAACAACGGGGTAAGCTTAATTGCTTAGTGAGTACGTAGAATTTTACATTTAACATACAGTTATGAATGCGGGCTCAAATGCTCATGCACTGCACACAACTCATGCACAGTTCGGCTCTATTGCTCATGCAGTGCACTAGGCTCATGCATATCTCAAATCTCGAAGGGACATTGGACAATATAATTGCACTACTGCGCGTCTTCGCTTAGATCCCAGTTATAAATTTGTTGTCGCTTTTGAGACTCTAGACAAACTCATATAGAAGCTCTAGATAACGATAACACCATACAAATGCATAATTGTGTGGGGATCATCCATGTACTGGGCTAGCTACTAGTATTTGTTGTATGGGTATCATCAGAATGCTCGGATCTAACTACCCTCTATGCTTTCATCATGTAAATTAGCATATCAGAACTTAACAATAACCCAACACTAAGCAGTAGTGTTGGTGGTAAGCTTAACAATTGAGAGACTAGTCAAAGATCAGAAGCTAGAAGAAAAAATGCTGAGCCTAAACTGTTAGTGCACCCTGTGTGACGATAGCAGTCTAAGTATTGACATATTTTGTAAAAGTCAATTTTGTTATTATACATTAACAAGTGTTTGATATATGTTTGTTATCTGTTTGATTATATATGTTTGATATTGATTGTATGTATGTTTGAACTTGGTGTATTGTATTACAATAAATTCAAACATAATTTCAAAGATAAGTTCAAACATAAGTTCAAACATAAGTTTGAAGCCTAAGTTTCAAATTAGTAGTGACTCATTTGTATCAAGTAGTCTTGATAAGGCTCTGTATGGACTACATCAAGCACCAAGGGCGTGGTATGAGACACTATCTACTCATCTTTTGGCAACGGATTTGAAAGAGGGAGAATTGATAGTACACTATTTGTGAAAACAAAGGGTGAACATTTTATCTTGGTACAAGTGTACGTTGATGATATTATTTTCGGGTCATCGGACGAGCAGATGTGCAAAGATTTCGAGAAGGTGATGAAGTCTAAGTTTTAGATGAGTGATATGGGAGAGCTGAACTTCTTTCTGGGTTTGCAAGTTGAACAGAAGAATGATGGTATGTTTATCCATCAGACGAAGTATGTCTACGACATTCTAGAGCGCTTCGAGATGGAGGGAACCAAGCTGACTGCTCACTTTAGCACACCGATTGAAGTGAATCACAATCTCGGACCGGGTACAGAAAGTGATACTGATGTGGATCCGACGTTATATCGGGCCATGATCCGATCACTTATGTATTTAACTGTGTCTAGACCTGACATAATTTTTGATGTGTGTATTTGTTCTAGGTTTCAAGCTAATCCAAAAGAGATGCATATGAAAGCTGTGAAGCGGATTCTGAGATACCTCAAGTCGAAAACGAAGCTAGGACTTTGGTATCAAGTGGATCGTGATCTGGAATTGGTTTCACGGATTCAGACTATGGAGGTTGCAGCTTGAATCGAAAGTCAACAACTGGAGGTTGTCTGTTCCTTGAAGGGAGACTAGTATCCTGGCAATGCAAGAAACAGACTTCGGTAGTCGTGTCAACGTGCGAGGCCGAATATGTAGCTTCTGGTAGTTGCTGTTCACAGGTTTTGTGGATACAACAACAATTGCGGGATTACGGTTTGACTTATACTCATACTCCTATTAGGATAGATGACCCAATCTACTATTGCTATAACCAATAATCCAGTAAAACAAAGCACATAGACGTAAGACATCATTTTATACGTGATTGTGCTGAAAAGAACTTAATTAAGCTGGTAAGTGGCAACAGAAGATAATAATGTTGATTTATTTACTAAAGCTTTTGATAAGTCACGCTTTGAGTTGTTAATTCAACTAAATGATATGCGTAATCAAGAGTAACTTGACCTTAGTCTATTTTCTTTTCTTTTTAATAGTAAGTTAGGAGTTAAGTAGAATTTATTTCCTTTTATAGTAAGTTCATAGATTACTATATTGAGTTAAGTCTTAGAGACATAGGTTCAAAGTGACGAAAATTAGCACAGTCGATACAATCTCTAAGTGTTAAACTTTCACACATAATACACCTTAAACTCTAAGTGACATTCATTTTAAGTTTGATGTGTTGGTAGGCATAATATACAAAGGGAATCCCAAGAGCTAATAAAATATTCAAGAAAAAGTCTTATGTGTAACTAACTTAGATGTATGACCAAAGGGTCTTAATTTTTATGTTAGAGATATACAGACAATGATTCTAAATGAGGTATGCAAATTTTCTGGGGATGTATAGCCACATCAGATACATCTTAAAGAAAAGAAACAAAAAGAAAAATCATGATAATAAGGAGAGAGTCAAAACAAGTCACTTTGTTGTACGTAAGTACAGACCTGTTACCTCTGGTTTGACTCGAGTTAGCAGATAAGTCGCTTTGTTGTACGTCAGTACAGACCTGTCACCGCTGTCTTGCTAGCTTTAAATAAACCTTAAGACAAACTAGACACTCTGTTCTATGTAAATACAGAACTGTGTCCGATGTTTGCCTTTTAAAGAAAATTTGCAATACCGAAAAGTTAAAATCATTGTGTGTATGCCTTGATCATAAAAGTATGTCTAAGTATGGGACACGTAAGGTAGTTTCTTGATAAATAAAAATTCCAAAGTGTAACATGTTTAAAGGGAAAATAATTCCGACAATCACCTAGAAATGTGTGTCACGACAAACAATCAAAGGAATAAAAAATTCCTACATGTGAAAGTGTATCACTGAAAGTGCGTATTTTACACCGCTATGTAATTAAACCTTTCTTTGACTTTCTCGCCAAAAATATTCCGTTACTATAGGATGTAAATTTTAAAAGTATTTTTGAGTAGCTTAAGTTTAAATTTTATTCAAAATTTTATTTTTTCTTATTTTAGTTTATTTTATTTAATTTTATTCTAAGTAGGAAAAAGGTCAAAGTTACTAAGGATGCATTTTTGGTTGAATAAACAAACATTGCATGAAAATCTATCGCTTAGTGTGAATAATTTTGCAAAGTTTGTTCCGTTACACGAAAAAGTTGAATTTTATTCAAGGATTTTCAAAATTTTCAATTAAATTCGAATTTCAGACATATTCGAATTAACCTTCGAATATGTCAGGAAATTCGAATTCAAATACAAATTCGAATATGGTTGGTATAAATAGGTCAATAGTGACTCATTTATTTCACCTACCTTCGATTTTCTTTAATTCGAACTTGTGCCAGGCGATTTCGAAGTTATTCCTTCGAAATTACCGATTCGATTTTTCTACTATTTCTTGAAGTTTTGCTCATTTGTTCTAGAATCTACGAATATTCTTAGGTATAATCATCAGTATTATACAAAGTTTAGGTAGTTTAGATAGTATCTCATAACTTGCAAATCATTTTACCATATGTTTTGGGAGCACCTCCAAGTGGACTGCTCTGTGACGCCGACAGTTTTGAGAACAAGAGTTGGGGGGGCAGCCAATTCTTTTCTCAGCTAACATGCTTCGTCAGATATTACAACTTGGCTTTGAAGATCAGGAGGCGGGGCCCATTGATTTCCCAGCGAATATAAGGCAAGCGGCCTTCTTGCGTATGGGATACGCCCTAGATATTACTAAAGATGCGTATATGAAAAGTGGATTGATCGGGCAATGGAGGTACTTGGTGCATGTGTTCATGGTTTGATTTGCACCCAAAAAGGAAGGTTTTGATTACATAGTATCAAAGATGCAATCAGCAGTGATAGCAGTGGTCTGTAACGAGCGCTTTAGCTTCTCAGAGATGTTTTTTGCTGAGTTCGTACATCTGATCACAGCACCAGTACGTGAAAGATTTTTGATGTATCCGTGCTTCGCGATGATGCTTATCCGTCATTTTTTGCCGAACCTGCCACAACTTCAGGATACATATGGCGTGGCTACTATAGACAAGCGAATTTTTGCTGACTGTCAGTCGCACAATGCACGAAGGGCTGAGCAGGTCAGGCCTCAGGTGACACCATTGTTTGGGGTAGTAATTGATCCAGATTTTGTTGCCCCAGAAGGGGAATACTGGGCTAGTGAAGGTCCTCAACCGCAGCCACTGCAGCAACAGCCACCACGACAACAACAACCACAACCGCAACCACGAAGGAGGCAGAGAGCTCTAGAAAGACAAATTCAGGCTTCGAGGCCATTCTCCAGCAGGCATTCACAGCCTACGGCAGCAGGTCCATCATCGGAGGCTGCAAGCACTTCAAGTTCAGCACCAGCAATTGATCAGACAACGCAAACACTCGAAGAGATATGGGCTCAAGGGACTGCCTCGGACCTAAATCTCACTGAACAACTGGTTCAGGACGTTTTAGATCCTCCAGGAGAGTTCCATGATATCATTACAGAGATTAATGAGTATCAGCCACTAGAGGGTGAGGATATGGAAATTGAGGTCCAGGGTCAAAGAGAGACTGAGGTAGAGGGTCAAGCAATGACCACCTCAGAGTCTGAGTCTGAATCTAAGGAAGTTAAAGAAGGAGAATGGGTTGATCCGGTTGTCCGCATTGGCAGATATGGATCAAGAATAGTGCTTAGTACGAGAGAGATAGGTAGCAGAGCTCCTCGAGATTTAGATGATGATTCTGATTTCAAAGAAGAAGATCCAACTCCCCTCGTGCCGAGGCAAAGGGCAAGGAGGCACCGCTTTATGCAGGGAGCTCCATCCACCTTAGCTCCTGAACCTGTAATTCCAGCTGCTCAACCACCCATCACTCCATCACCATCTACATCGATTCCATCTACATCATCCACATTCACCGACAATCTTCAGTTTACAGAGCCGAAGGGCAAGGTGGATTTCAAATCAGTCCAAATCTTTCAGCTATCTACAGTAGTAAAAGAACTTCAAGCTCCCAATGCTAGACTTGATCAGGAAAAAGTTGAATTGAAAACAATAGTTGTCGATCAAGCTTCTGAGATTAAAACAATGAAGTCCCTCCTGGAGCAGTTAATGAAAAATCTTCAAGCTCAGGGGAAGAGTAGCCGTAAAGAAGCCGAAGTGCTAAGAAGATATGATGAAGGCAATGATCTCGATGCTAGAAGAGAAGGTGAGCTAGCAGATCTTTTGACAGCTCAGCGAGCATCAATTCAGGGGGAGGCAAGTCAGTCCGATATAGAAGGAAGAGTTGAAGGTGAATCTTCTAAGACAGTTGAGAGCGAAATGATAAAAGCTCTGATGGATATAGAAGAAGAAGAAGAAGTAATATTCGATTTTGAGGATGAGATGGAAGATCTGGAAGAAAGGGAATTTGTCCCAGAAGATATAGCTGAGTAGAAATCTGATGAGGAGGCTGTTGAAGATGAAGACGATGATGTAGACGAAGTAATCATCCCGTCACAGCCTATCACAGAACAATATGTGCACAACAATCACAATGTAATCGACAAAAATGAAATAAAATTGGCCTCTGTGGACGATTCAGAACTTGAGGAAGCTGATAAAGAGCCGAGCAGAGCTGAATTGTTAAATCTTTGGTTCCGTAAGGAAGAGAAGAACTCAGAGCCGAAGATGAAGAAGAGGATGATAGTGCCAAAATCTGAAAATCTCTCAGGTGGGATACTCAGCTGGTTCTTCGATAGAGAATTGCAGCTATTTATACTAAAAAGAAGAGATGGACTTCAATACTTGAGGCGAACACTGAAGTATTTAACACACTGCCCAAGGTTGAAGTGAAAAGGAGTTGATAAACATTGGGGATGACCCCTATGATGAAGTGATTGCTAAGATTATCAGAAGAGAGGGTAGATCTGGAAAGTTTGAAAGGCTCAAGCCGAGGTCAGGCAAGAGAGTCGAGGATGAGTCGAGAATAGATCCTCTTACGGGAAAACCGTGGGCTAAAATGGTTTACAAGCCTGTCAGATGCTTGAAGAAAGTACCGTTGAAGTCTATGCCACATGACGTTTTTGGAAACATGAAGTGGTGGTATATAGACAATGATACACCTGAAGCAGTCATGGAGAATTTAGAAGACAAAGTTATTTCGAGAGTATATGATCCGCTACACCTGATCAACCTATCTAAGGATGCCCTGCGAAAGCTACATGATCAGCCAATATTCTTTCATGAAGGCTGGAGATCTGAAGCCTAGAAATTCCAAAAGATAGTTAGAGTTTGTATTGATATATGATTGTATGCGGGTAGTAGCTTATATTGTTCTAGTACTTAGGCAAAATATAAATAGGTAGAAGCTATCGTCAAGGGGGAGTCTATTAGTACACCCTGTGTGACGATAGCAGTCTAAGTATAGACATATTTTGTAAAAGACATTTTGACTGTTATTATACATTAACAAGTATCTGATATATGTTTGTTATATGTTTGATTATATATGTTAGATATAGACTGTATGTATGTTTGAACTTGGTGTATTGTATAAGTTCAAACATAAGTTTGAAGCCTAAGATTCGAATTTGTAGTAGACAAGTTCGAAAGGCCTTGGGCCTGTTCGAACTTGTCCTAGGCAAATTTGAATTCGGTGTTATAAAAGGGTTAATTCGATTAATTATCAGACTTTTGCAGACGTTTTTCAGAGCGATTAGCAAAGGGCGACTCGAACTTGCAAGTTATCAGAGAGTTTTGTTCTTGGAGAGAATCACGTGTTGGGGCGTTCCGTTGTTCGTCTATCACAGTGTGTGTCTCCGTGTTTCGCGTGCGTGGTCTATCCGTCAAGCCGCTAACGAGGATTCAGCACTCGTTGGCAGGTGTCGCGTCAAGATAGGATCCGTAGTCAGGCGACCTTACATAAACATTTCATAGTAAAAATATAATGACAATATACCAATACGCTGAATAAGATCTGAATGCCAATAAAAAAAGGATAATGCAACAAAAGTCTCAATTCACATAATTTGCAGTTAAAGTAAATTTTACAAGTCATACTTACTGATTATTGAGCTTCTAGCTCTGGCTCCGTTGCTCACAATTTTTAGTGGGTTAAAACCACTGTCTGACTTATATCAGATTTACAAATAGTTTGCCACTTTGCTACAACCTTCACTGGTGCTCTTTATTATGTATTTTAGCTTCTTGTGTTGCTTAATCCGTTATTCCTTAAATTTTTTATGTTTATGAGCTTTTATGTATTCTGAATAGCACATTCAGTGTTTTGTTGTTTGTCTTTAATCTCAAATTCTGACCAATTATTTTGCTAGACATGAACATACTTATAACACTTTGTCATGCAATTGCCTTTGTGCTTTAGCTTTCTTGACTTTGACTTTCGGAAGCTTATGAATGTGACTTATTTATTGAATAGACTCGTCATGTCATTATATAGCTTATTCATTGACTTTTAGTTGTTTGTGACACCCTTGCCACAATAACCACCAGTACATCACCAAGGATTAATCACAACACATGATACATTAATGATCAGAAATACTTGGTACATCACAGGGAACTAGAAGTGCATAATCGAAGTAAAAGCGTCAAACACTCTTTGGTGCTACAAGGTTCCAGTCTAAGTCCGCATACTCAATAAATTATTATAACCAACCCAAGAATTTCAGTTGGAATCTCATTTGTTTGTTCATTTACCATTTAAGTAGTAGATAGCCTCAAATACTTCAATAATTGACCTTGCTAGAAGCTCCAGTGATGAGTCTATAATTTTAATGGTTTCTGAGTCATTTTATGTCAATTTTAAGCACCGTTACTTCGTAAAATCCATACTATTACTCCAAGTTTGTGTTTTACGGTCAAGAGATTAAAAGAAAGCAACTCAAGGAAAATCGGAGCAAACCAAGCCGAAGGGGGCGCAGGCTTGCGGCACCCTGCGCTCCACAACAGAAGAGTTCCAGCTGCCCAGATGCATTACAGCGTAATCTGACGAAACCCTAGCCGCACCCTGGCGCAGGGGGGTGGGGCGCAGGCCTGTGCCTTGCCTACACTGGGACGGTGCACAAACTTATTTTCCAGTCTTTGAAACCCTAATCTCGACTCCTCTATAAATAGAGGTTAAGGGCAGCATTGGAGAGTGTCCCGACATGTGTGAAAGAGTTGGCGAAGCCCTGTCGGAGTGGATTTACAATACAAGAACGAAGACGGTGATTCGTAAGCTACAAAGATGCCTTAGATCTACAATTGTGAAGAGCGTACGATGAGCGGCTAATCCCATTAGCCGTTTACGGAGGATCTACGGCTAAGTTTACTCTACTTTAATTTCTTATGTTTTGATGTATTCGTATTGATTGAGATATTTTATGTGTATGCAAATGATAAGCATTCAGCTATGATTATGATTGTATGTTTTGATTGGTAAAAGCAAGATAGTTTATCGTGGAATTATTATTTGTGCCGAGTCCATTAGCTTAGGGATTAAGACAAGTAATAAATATTTTATACGCTATGCCGATATTTATTGGTTGAAACATGTTTGAGTAATTTACTCGCGCAATTAATTATGTTTATGTGATTCTTGCATGGAATTAGAGTGAGTAATACTGATGTCGTGGTGATCCCGTGAATGGTTATTCGTGTCTTGATTGTTTATTTACTGCGTTAGTTAGTTGTCATTTATTTTAGTCACAAAGTAATAGTAAGTCATGAATATAAACAAGTCATTCAAATCCACAATTCACAATTTAAAGTGCTTTCATTAAAATTTATATGGATAATTACCTAACCCTAATTACAAATTCACTCCTTGCGGATTCGACCCTTACTTCTCTGGGCTAAACTGTTGATATAAGGATTATTTCTGCGGGTCACAATGACGGCCCGTCATACAGCAGCGGATTTCCATTTTCCTGAAAAATGTAGACAACTGAGGGGTAAGATTTTGGCGCCGTTGCCGGGGAGTGGAAAAGTTCGGGCTAGAAGTTAGTCTTTGGCCTTAGTTTTATGTTTTTTTAGTTTAAGTACCGTATTTTGATTATTTTTAGTCTTTAATTTTCTTCTGATTAATATATATATATATATATATATATATATATATATATATATATATATATATATATATATATATCGAAAAAGGTAATTGTAGTCCTCTACTTTACCACAAAAAATATAATTAGTTTAATATATTTAATTTTAGTATTTTATTAGTGTATGCACACACGTCAATCGGCTAGAGGATTGTCGCTACAATTCGAACTCGAGATCGAAAAAGTAGCTAAATCTAACCGAAAGTCTGTCAGGATTTAAACGAACAATTAATCACGGAGAATTCAAACGAACAAGAGGAAGAAATTCCTAATTTAGAAATTCCAAATTTAGAAGGTCCTCCGATTTCGCCGCAAGATCGTGATCAAGAAGAACCCAAGAGCATAGCTAATAGGATGGGTGAGCAAGCGAGGCGTATGGTTGAGCCACATTACAGTCCAGGTGATGTGCCCGACCCATTTCCAATTTGTTATCCTGAAAACGAGAACAAACCCGAAGATCGTCCTCAATTATTTCAAATTCTTTCGATCTTTTGAAGGATGCCAAGCGAAAAACCCTACGAACATCTAGCTGAGTTCACAACTATTTGTAAATCCAACCATGTTCAAGGTATAACCACCGACGGTTTAAAACATCGATTATTTCGTTTGTCGTTGAAAGAGAAAACGAATAATTGGTTCGTATCCTTACCGACCAATAGCATTACAACATGGGATCAAATGAAACGAGAATTCCTTAATGAATATTGTCCCATTAGTAAAACAACCGAGAAAATAAAGGAAATCACCGGATTTAAACAAAAATCAGGCGAACAATTCTACGAAGCTTTTGATCGTAGGAATGAATTATTGAGAGCTTGTCCACACCAGGAGGTACCCAAATGGATGCTTATCAAAACATTTTTTTATGGTGTGAGTCAAGAGATTCGTAATATGTTTATAGCTGCCACAGGAGGCACGCTTTTAGCGAAAGAAGACGATGAAGCTTGGAAGTTTCTTAGTCAACTCGGTAAAGGTATTAAACTCCAAGCTGGTTCTGAAAATAGCATAGGAGTTCAAGTTATGGGCATAGACAATGCCTGGAAACATGAAGTTAAAAGTGAAATTTCAGAACTAGGTAAGAAAAAGGATCAACTGATGAAGGGTCTTTCAAACCTTAGTGCATCAGTTAACTGTGTTACACGCAATGATCCATCGCATCATTCCGAAGCATGTCCACAAGTGCAATCCACTGAGGAATTTAATAATGAAGTTTAAAAATTTAGAGCCCATCGAGAGAGGGATAATCCATTTTCGGAAACATACAATCCGGTGTGGAGAAACCATCCTAACTTTCCATGGAAAATTGATCAGCCTACCGATCATCAATCCAAACCTATATATGAATCACCAAAAACAGAATATCAATATGGTTCAACTTCAGCAGCTAAGGATGAGCGATATCGTAAGTAAAATCATCGTGATCAACCATAATTCTAAGTGGAAACAAATATGACTTCTTCATAGTTCTCAGAGTTTGCAGAATTTATGAAACATCAATCAGCTATTAGTACTAAGACCATGGAGATGTTAACTCGCTAGATGGGTCAAATAGCTGATTCGCTCACTAGACATGAAGAGGAAAAGCTTCCTAGCAATACTATTCTCAATCCTTCACATGCTCATCATAACAAAGATAAGAAACATGAGATCAACGAAGTTAATGAAGTATCTAAGATAACCACATTAAGAAGTGGTAAAGAGGTAGACAATAAAATTGAGAAGCCTAAAGAGCAAGAGGCAGAAGAAGATCGACACTGAAGTCGTGTATGAGGAGAAAGAAGATCCAAAAAATGAAATTTCTAAGAAAGTTTCTTTTAAAGAACCAACTAAAGCAGATATCCCATCTCCCAAAGTTGCAGAGACGGATAAGAATCAGGACACTTCAATTCCTCCTCCTTATCCTGCTGCTTTAGAAAATCCAAAATCTTCTCCTTATGGCAAAAGAGTCTCACAAACAGAGGATCTATGGGATTTGTTCAATCAAGTTAAGATCAATATTCCTTTGATCCAGGCCATTCAACAGGTTCCCTCTTATGCCAAAGTATTGAAAGATCTCTACACACAGAAGAGAAAGTTAAGGTCTCGCTCCCTAAGCAGATCAATTTAACTGAAAAGTTAAGTGCAGTAGTTTCTTGTACTCTCCTCCTAAGCTCAAATATCCTAGATCACCATTGATTCCAGTGACTATAGGTAATGTGCCTATTAAAAAGGCACTGCTTGATCTTGGAGCTAGTGTTAATATTTTACCTGAGAACTTGTTTGACAAACATGATCTAGGCCAGTTACAGACAACTGATATTATCTTACAACTGCCAGATCGGTCAACCAAGTGTCCAAGAGGTATTTTAGTAGATGTCATAGTAAAAGTTGAAAACTTTTACTATCCAGTTGATTTCCTTGTATTGGACACCAAAAGTTCAATAGGAGACAATCAACCGACTATTATCTTAGGCAGACCTTTCTTAGCCATGATTAATGCACAAATTAAATGTAGGATAGGAGCAGTGGATATTGCCTTTGGTAATAGGAAATTAAGATTGAATGTGTTTAATGCTTCGAATGTCTCTGCTATTGATTCCGAATATTATCTTATAGACATGGTGGACGAACTGACGCAGCAGCATAGTTCGTTAATCAACACCAAGGATACTACTGAGTAATTCTTTGTTGAAAGTAAATTAGCCAAACTGAATTCTACTGCGAGTGATAGGTTAGAAGTAGTCATGGAATCGACATTAGAATCGAAACAACCACCGTGGACCCATAGGACTGAAAAATTACCTACTGATTTACCTCAGTCAGCCAAACCTTCTATAAAACAACAACTTGTTTCAGAATTGAAGGAGCTGCCAGGTCATCTAAATTACGCTTTTCAAGATCAAAATGACACTTTTTCTATCATAATTTCATCAGATCTGACTGAAGAACAAGGGAAAGCTCTACTACAAGTATTAGTCAAATATAAAGAAGTAGTGGGATGAACTATAGCTGATTTAAAAGGAATCAGTCCTACTTTGTGTATGGACCGAATCATTACTGATCCAGAAGCTAAACCAGCTCGGGATGCACAAAGGAGATTGAATCCTAATTTAAAAGAGGTAGTTAAGAAGGAAGTATTAAAATGGTTCGACGCTGCGATCATATATCCCATAACTACTCGCCCTGTAACTGGGTGGAGAGTTTGTATTGATTACAGAAAACTCAATTATGCTACTTCATATGATCATTTTTCGCTACCATTTATAGATCAAATAGTGGAAAAATTAGCAGGACAAAAGTTTTACTATTTCCTTGATGGATATTTTGGTTATAACCAAATTCCAATCCATCCTGAGGACTAACAGGAAACTACATTTACTTGTCCATATGGCACCTTTGCCTTTCGAAGGATGCCGTTTGGACTATGTAATGCTCCCGCCACATTACATCGTTGTATGATGGCTATCTTTTCAGAGATATGGTGGGTGGTTCACTTGAGATAATTATGGACGGTGTCTCCATATTTGATAAAAACATTCGAAGATTGTCAAGGACATTTAGAAAAGGTCCTAAAGAGATGCACTAAAATCAACCTAGTTCTAAGTTGGGAGAAAAGCCATTTTATGGTAAAAAAAAAAAAAAAGGGTAGTCTTAGGTCACATTGTGTCTGAAAGAGGACTGGAGGTAGACAAAGCGAAAGTTGAATTAATTTCTTCACTTCCAGCCCCTACCAACGTTAAAGGAATAAGATCATTCTTAGGCCACGCTGGTTTTTATCAGCGATTCATTAAGGATTTAGTGAGATGTCAAGGCCGTAATGCAATCTTCTATCAAAAGATGTCAAGTTTAATTTTGATGATGCTTGCATGAAAGCATGTGAGAAGCTTAAATCAAAATTAACTGAAGCACCAATTCTGTAATCTCCATATTGGTCTCAGCAGTTTGAGATCATGCGCGATGCTAGTGACTACGCAGTTGGTGCTGTTTTAGGACAGAGATTTGAGATAAAGCCAGTGGTTATTTACTACGCAAGTATAACCTTTAATGAGGCACAAATCAATTACACCACTACGGAAAAAGAATTATTAGTCGTAGTGTTTGCCATAGATAATTTCAGATCATATAATTTAGGGGGCAAAAGTAATTGTCTACTCACACCACAATGCTTTAAGAAATTTATTGGCGAAGAAGGATGCCAAGCCTAGACTGATTCGGTGGATCTTTCTTTTACTAGAATTCAACATGGAAATTAAAGATAAAAAAGGCACAGAAAATGTTGTTACCGATCATTTATCAAGGCTTCACTCAATTCCAACAAACTCAACTGATAAAATCAGGGACTCATTCCCTGCTGAACAATTACTATCTATATCTAAAATTCTCTGGTTTGCGAATCTAGTTAATTATTTCGTATCAATTGCCAGAGCACTGGAACCCACAACAGAGAAAATGTATCTATGCTCAAGTAAGGCAATACATTTGGGATGAGCCTGATTTATTTAAAATAGGAGCAGATTAAATTATAAGATGATGTGTCCCTAACTCGGAACATGAGGATATTCTTAGACACTGCCATGCATATGCACGCGGTGGCCATTTCAGCGCAAAGAAAACTGGCCACCAAATACTGCAGTGTGGGTTTTTTTGGCCCACAATATTTAAGGATGCCTACGAGTTTGTTAAAGGATGCACAAGATACCAGCAAACTGCTGGCATTGCAAAAAGGGATAAAATGCCTATGACCCCGATATTAATTGTTGAAATATTTGACGTATGGGGTATTGATTTTATGGGACCTTTCCCTAAGTCATTTGTGTATGAATACATCTTAGTTGCAGTAGATTATGTTTCCAAATAGGTGGAAGCAGAAGATACACGCACAAATGATAAGCGGGTTGTGTGTAAATTTGTTAAACGGAATATCTTTACACGACACGGTATCGCAAGGGCTATTATAACTGACAGAGGGTTACATTTCAAAAACCAGCATTTTGCTAAACTCCTTAAGCAATATGAAGTAACTCATAGAATAGCAACGCCTTATCATCCGCAAACTAGCGGACAAGTCGATATCTCTAACAGAGAGATCAAGTGAATCCTTGAAAAGACTGTAAGACGTGATCGTAAAGATTGGTCATAAAAATTGGAAATTGCTTTATGGGCATAAATAACCGCATTTTAAACACCAATAGGTATGTCCCCTTATCGACTTGTTTATGGTAAGCTTTGCCACCTTCTAGCGGAATTAGAACACCGAGCTCTATGAGCAATCAAAAACAAAAATTATAATTATATGATGCAGGTGTTGATAGGAAATTCCAATGAATGAACTGGAAGAGATTCGTAGAGAAGTCTACGAAAGCGCAAGAATTTATAAAGAGAAAACAAAAGTTTTCCACGATAGAATGCTTAAAAATAAAATATACACTAAAGGAAATAAAGTCTGGTTATTTAATGCAGGACTTAGACTATTTCCCGGTAAATTAAAAAGTAATGGACATGTCCATACACTGTAACTAATACCTACCCACATAGTGCGGTAGAAATACAGGATCTAAAAGGTGGTGGGCCATTCAAAGTAAATGGACATAGACTTAAATTATATGTTCGATGGGCCACCGATGATATGTTAGAATCAGACCTCATCAGACTACAAGACCCTAAAGTTAATTAATTAGTTTAGGAGCAGTACGTGGCTGAAGACATAAAACTTATCGTTTTCTGGGAGGCAACCCTGAGTATTTTTATTATATGAATTTAATTGTTTTTAGTATGTTTATTTGCTTATTTGTGTTACTTGTGTGTACCCAATTAAGTTGGGGAGGATTATCCTCCTGGACTTAGTTGCGTTTAGAATTTAGGTTTTAAATTAAATACTAGGATCCCACATAAGAAAATAAAATTGTAAGCACGTAACCGACTATTTTAACCCGATAATACAAGCGTAAGTTGGAGAGAATACCAGTATAATTTTAAAATTGAAGAATTAGGGTTTCGAGACAACTGCACGGCCCAGATCAAAAATCCAGAGGCCCGGGCCCGATAAGCTTAAAATTCTATAAAAACAGAACATTACGTCTAGAAACTTTTAAACCATAAACCCTAATAGTAGAAACGGTGGATTTCAATTTCTAAGCCTAAAAACCTCTAAAATTTCATCTTTTCCATGTAAAATCTTCAATCCAACGTTAGTTCTTCTCTAAGAATCGCAAGGTATACTCCTCCTACTCCTTTAGTTTCATTCTACGCTAGTTTTGTATAGGTTTATCATGCATGCATGGGTTGAGGTTTTGGGAGTTACATTGATTTTTATTTAAAAAGGGTTATTAATGATTTTCTAAATATTCATTTAATTAATATAAATTTATTTTTGCAAAACTTTTATAAAAATCATAACATTTTCCGTATGTATTATATTTTGAAACTTTTTGTCTTAAAGGTTACACTTAAATTGTTAAATAATTATTTATTATTAAAGTTCATATATTTGATAGGGTTAGATTGGGCTCACATTTTTTTGTGAGACTTAGGATTAGTTTAATTATTATTGAAAAGGGTGTTTAATTAGCATGCATCATTTATATTGAAAACCCCATTTTTATAATCCTTTGCCTTTGCATTGTTTATAGATATCAACCCAATTCCACGCAAACGGTAACCGTCCCACAAATTCCCAAAAACCTAGGATGAGAACCCACGACCCTATGAATGTCCACTTTGAGAAACCCCTCAATGCGGAATTCTCTGAAATTCCCCCAAATACCAATAATGGAAAACCCCCTAGGTTTCTCATAGAGCGTACTTTGAAAGAGTCTGACTTTGATGATATTGATATCATTGAGTCGTTTGAGCGTTTGCGATAAGCTAGGGCTGTCATATGGGAATTGCCATATTTCCATACTAGTTTAATCCAACAGTGGTTCGCCACGATGCGTAGGATTGAGAAGTCTGAGGAATATGATTTCGAATTAATGGGGATGGTGGGGAACAAAGAGGTGTCAATTTCTAGAGAAAAATTGTATGATGAATTCCTTATTGACAATGAGACACCTCGTCCTAGGGAGTTCTAGACATTGACTAATACCCAGGGTGATATAATTCGTTAGGTTTATAAGTGGACTAATCAATGGGATCACATAATATCTACTATTTTTGGAATTCCTATAAGAAATGCGAGGACTTACATCACCTTCAATAGAGGTGATTTGTGCCCTTTAGCCAAAGTCATGTGGAAGCTTGTTATTTCTAACATACTTCCACGTCACCAAGACACCACATACGTAAGACCCCATGAGATACTCCTAGTTCATGCATTAATGACCGGATACCCGACCATATCATTTGGGTATATCATTGTGCAGAATTTGTGGGAGTGTCATGTCTTACGTCAAGGGATAAATTACCCTCATTGTAGGATGTTGACTAAATTGTTCATCATAGAAAAGGCAGTGTTCGAAGAATTGCCCATAAGTTTCCTTAACCCAAATATAACGTGGTTTACAAGGATTACCATGATAGGGTTGGTTTTTGAGCGTACTGAGAGTGGTTTCTAAATTCGTTGTCCTAAATCTGCTAAAGGTTCCCAAATTCTGTTCAAAGCCCCTGAACCCGTGCCTGAAGGAATGAACAATAAAGGAAAAGCCAGAATGGAAGTCGACGAGGAAGATCAGAGACCATGGTAGAGGGTCGAGACTGTTGATGTTGTTCGGGATCAAGTTCATAAGCTGAAGGAGATAGTTGGAGACTTGGTGAACACGAACAATGTTCTGCTCAATGAAATTCAAGCCCTTCGGGAAAGCCAAAAGAAGAATGATCAACTGTTTCAAACGCATTCTGACAGGCTCACCAACATTCAGATAATAGTTGGTGAACTGGAAGAGACCGTCGCACCTCCTAAAGATTATTGATTGATTATTTGAGTATTATGGTTTAATTGTGCGTGATAAACATTAATTATGGTTTCATTTGTTTCTGATGTGGTTGGTTTGATTGTTTATTTTATCTGAATTGTAATCGTACTTTATTTTTTTTTAAAGTGTGATGTTTTAATTTTAAGTTGAATTTATAAAAGTTGAATTTAGTTTGTTTATTATTTAGTTGTTGAAGTTTAATTTCTTTGAATAAGGAATATGTATCGATCTATCTCTCCATGTTCTTAACGATAAATTAATTTTGATGTGATGAGGACGTCACAAAAGTCTAAGTTGGGGAGGGCAAGCTATAACGATAAGATTAATTAATTTAATTTAGCCCTCACAAAAAAAAATTTAGACTATATTTTATATCAAAAAATAGAGAGATTTACAGCCCCGCGTACCAAAACAATAAAAACTGAAAAATCAGCAGTGTTGGGCCTGCGCTGGTGAAGAAAAAGGCTAGATTCATCATTTTGAAGAATTTTTGGGTAGAGGAAGTGGTGAAGAAAAAGGCTAGATTCTTGTCAAGTTTAGCTTCCAATCACTAAGGCTAGCGTTTTTATTAAGTAATTGCAACTTCTTTCATTCTTTTTGAGGAAAAATGAAAGCTTGAGCTTCATGGTCATCCATGGAGTTTAATGGTGATTTTGACTTTTTAGAGTCAAAGTATGTGAAATTGCATTAATTTGATGATAACCTTGATATATGTTATATGAGATATGTGTTTACTTGCTATTTTAGTTGATTTGTCATGGTTAATTTCTAGATATTAATTTGGAATTATAAAGTTAGTTGCCCAAATGTGCATAAAATGTTACAAATTATGAAACTTGGGTGATTAGCTAGAAATTAAGTTTATGTGCTAAATGGATTTTATTGATATATATATGATATAAGTTTAGTTCATAAAATAATGGCAAATTTTAAAGTATATATATGGGATGCAAAATTTGAGCGTAAAAGAGTGTGTGTGTGTATATATATATATATATATATATATATATATATATATATATATATATATATATATATATATATATATATATATATATATATATATATATATATATATATATATATATATATACACACATATATATATATATAAATATATATATATATAGATGGGATCATTGCAGAACCTAAATTTAGTGTAGAACTGTAAAACCAATATCGTCCATAGATTAGAATAATCTAATGATCTTGATTAAAAGACTTATGTATGGAATTAGTGAAAAAAAGATTGGTAATAGTGATATTTTAATTCTTGGAGGGGTAAAAAAGGAAAAGATTGGAAATAGCAAAAAGATTGACATTAGCAAAATAAATACCTTTTTTCTTTAAATTAAAATAACATTAATATTATTAATTTTTAAATCAAAAAAATTATACCATAAAAACGAGAATTTTATACTCTTTAAAACGAGACCGGTCATGATATATTTTTTTCGAAAAAATTTTACGTGTTTATTTTTCGTAAAAAAAAAAAAATTACTCAGATCACGATGCCATATATCATGGAGAGATAATGAGATCATTCGATATCGAATGAATACTTTGATATCGTATATTTAACGTCAATGCAACACTGCATATACGCTCTTTATTAACAGAGCTAAAATAATAGTCACAATTAGTAGTCAAAGTTGGTGGATTTAATGAGAACGCTTATGATATATATTTTATATTTTTCGTAAAAAAAATTTTACCCAGACCACGATGCAATATATCATGGTGAGATCATGAGATCATTCGATATCGAATGAACACTTTGATATCGTATATTTAATGTCAATGCATCATTGCATATACGTTCATTACTAACAGAGCCAAAATAATAGTCACAATTAGTATTCAAAGTTGGTGGATTTAACGAGAACGGTTATTATATATATTTTTTATTTTTCGTAAAAAAACTTCTACCCAGACCACGATGCAATATATCATGGTGAGATCATGAGATCATTCGATATCGAATGAACACTTTGATATCGTATATTTAACGTCAATGCATCATTGCATATACGTTCATTACTAACAGAGCCAAAATAATAGTCACAATTAGTAGTCAAAGTTGGTGGATTTAACGAGAACGGTTATGATATATATTTTTTATTTTTCGTAAAAAAATTTACCCAGACCACGATGCAATATATCATGGTGAGATCATGAGATCATTCGATATCGAATGAACACTTTGATATCGTATATTTAACATCAATGCAACATTGCATATACGTTCATTACTAACAGAGCCAAAATAATAGTCACAATTAGTAGTCAAAGTTGGTGGATTTAACGAGAACGGTTATGATATATATTTTTTTATTTTTCGTAAAAAAAATTTTACCCAGACCACGATGCAATATATCATGGTGAGATAATGAGATCATTCGATATCAAATGAACACTTTGATACCGTATATTTAACGTCAATGCAACACTGCATATACGTTCATTATTAGCAGAGATAAATAATAGTCAAAATTAGTAGTCAAAGTTGGTGGATTTAACGAGAACGGTCATGAATATATTTTTTTGAAAAAAAATTTACGTGTTTATTTTTCGTAAATTTTTTTACCCATACGACCATTCGATGTCGAATGAACACTTTGATATCGTATATTTAACGTCGATGCAACACTGCATGTCCATTATATATTAAAAGAGTAAAAAAAAAAAGTCAAAGTGGACAATCAAACTTGGTAGGCTGCTATTAATTCAATGTTAATTGAATAATTACCATCTTATCCCTAGTGTTATATTATAATCTAATGGTTTAGATTGGTTCTATGGTTCTACACTAAATTAAGGTTCTGCAATGATCTCAACCCTATATATATATATATATATATATATATATATATATATATATATACACACACACACACACACACACACACACACATATATATATATATATATATATATATATATATATATATATATATATATATATATATATATATGTATTTAAATTGAGCGTTGTGCAAAATGTAATTATAGGTTACATTATTTGATTTATCTCACACATATTGTGGTTGGTTGGCACAATTGTAGATGTCGAAGAGAACGAGACAACGAACTCATAACGTCAATGTACCGATAGATTGGTCTCTGAACCTCTTATTGTCACAACACCCTGAGCACACTAGAACACACTTATTTTTATATAAGAAATACACGAATAAGGTATTAGCTTAAAAGAGGGTTAGGAGAAGCGATTTTGAGGATTATGGGATTCCGTTCCTTTTTGACTATTTAGGTTGGAAAGTGTGTTTGAGTTAGGAGACCTCAAGATTTAACTAGCCGATGTGGTTGAGTGGATGTATACTCTACGGAGAGAGACGGGTCGTTCACGGAACGACTTTAGATTGATAGGTACCATCCATGGTAGGGACGTGGCGATGGATGCGCAAATCCTTCGCCAATTATTTAATTTAGATACTGGAGTAGGCTACGAAGGGTCTAACTAGCACGGATATGAGTATAAAAATGAGGCCCAGTTGGCCTTTACTGACATCACTTGGTCAGGGGAGTGGACAAAGCAGGTGAGTAAAGTTTTTATTCCATCCATTTTGGTATCCTAGTCCTCCACATCCTATAGCTGAAGGGCTTTAACTCCGAGATGTAAGGTGCTTCTCAAGATTAGTGTGAATAACATCTTGCCTCGTGATAGTGACATGTTTAAGGCCAGACATAGGGATATCACGGTCCTACACGCCCTTCTTAAGGCTAAGCCCAGACTGTCCTTCACATGGACAGTCATGAATGATATTTGGGCTATGTACGATACTAGAGAGAGGACGATCATACCCCATGCTTGGTTGATCTCTATGTTCCTCGAGAGGACGGGTTCAATTTCGCTCGATTCCCTTGTATCCTCCATTTCGGCGACGTTCATTACGGCCGCCATGTTCCCTACCTTAATTTTTAGGGAAGTTGAAGAAGTGTTCGAGATATTCGACAAGGAAACGAATCAGTCGTATGTTGATTACACGATGCCTAATTACTAGGCCTACGGCCCTGCTGTGGATTCTTATCAGCGCTATCCGGCGCATGATAGGCAGGACCTCCCAGACACGATGCCTCCTCACTTGGTTTCGCCGACAACACAATTCACCACCGGCCAAAACCTGTGCACCGACTTCTTCAACAGCGTCTTCGGTCCTCCTCGCCGCCTCCTCGCCGCCTGTCTTTTATTTTATTTTATTTAGTTTGTTATGCATTGAATTTCTTTATCGTAATTTTCATTTAGTTTTAGTCTTAGCAGAGTCCTTTTTAGAGTTTATAATGTTTATATAGTTTGTCATTTCATCCCTAATTGAGTCTTGTTTTCCGATCAGGCTGTGGAACATGATGATACATAGAAAATACATGTACAAGGGAATTGGCTAGTGTTGACAGGATATTTTATAATTAAGAAAAGAGTGAGAGTAATAATTATAAATCTTTGCTATGTTAAATAAATTCAAGTACGTTAAAATGTATTTGGGCTTAAATATAAGTAATGTGTCGAAAGATTTTTGAAACCCACGCAATGAGGGGGAGAACTTAATCATGTTTTTAGCCTCAAAAAAGGAGTTAATTGTAGTCTAGATGGTTCGGGAAACTAAGTCCGTAGGGGTACCATTCATTCCTAATCCCCTAAAACCATTTGGTTTCGGAGTGGTTGACCGAATCTCGTTACATGGACCATCTAGCTAATCTAGTTTGAAAAGACAATAGATAGAAGCATGGTCTTAAAAAGAAATAAAAATTAGTCGTAACATGCATAGAGGAAAAGATGGTCAAAAGACCCACATATGTTAAGTATCGTAACCTTGAGCTAAAAGGGTAATTCCAAGAGTGAGATACATTATAAAAATTCTAAGAGAAGTATATTTTAACTGAAAACGTCTTCAATTTACATGTTAAAGATTTTGATGCATTAGTGTGAAAGCTAGCTTAACATAAAATACATAGAGTCACTGCTAATACATGCCGGTACATAGTTAGTTCTGATTCCAAAAGCTTGTTAGGGGACGACCAAGAGTTAAGTTGGGGAGTTTTGATGAGTCTATAATTTAGATGGTTTCATAGTCATTTTATGTCCATTTTAAGCACCGATACTTCGTAAAATCCATACTATTACTACAAGTTTGTGTTTCAGGGTCAAGATATTAAATGAAAGCAACTCGAGGAAATTCAGAGAAAACCGAGCCGAAGGGGCCACAGGCCTGCACAACCCTGCGCTCCACAACAGAAGAGTTGCACCTATCCAGATGCATTCCAACGTATTCCAGCGAAACCCTAGCCACACCCTGGCGCAGGCTTGCACCTGGCCTGCGCTGGGACGACGCAAAAACGCGTTTTCCAGCTTCTGAAACCCTAATATCAACTCCTCTATAAATAGAGGACGAGGGCAGCATTGGAGAGAGTCCCGACGTGTGTGAAAGAGTTGGTGAAGGCCTACCGGAGTGGATCTACGATACACGGACGAAGACGGTGATTCACAAGCAACAAAGATGCCTCAGATCTACACTTGTGAAGACCATAGGATGAGCGGCTAATCCCATCAGCCGTTTGCGGAGGATCTACGGCCAAGTTTCATCTACTTTATATTCTTATGTTTTCATGTAATCGTATTGATTGAGATATTTTATGTGTATGCAAATGATAAGAATTCAGCTATGATTATGATTGTATGTTTTGATTGTTAAAGCAAGATAGTTTATCGTGGTACTATTATTTGTGTCGAGTCCATTAGATTAGGAATTAAGACAAGCAATGAATATTTCATACGCTATGCCAAGATTTATTGGTTGAAACATGTTTGAGTAATTTAGTCACGCAATTAATTATGTCTATGTGATTGTTGCATGAAATTAGAGTGAGTAATACTTATGTCATGGTGATCCCGTGAATGGTTATTCGTCTATTGATTGTTTATTTATTGCGTTAGTTAGTTGCCATTAATTTTAGTCAAAAAGTAATAGTAAATCATGAATCTAAACAAATCATTCAAATCTGCAATTCACAATTTAAAGTGCTTTCAATAAAACTTATAAGGCTAATTACCTAACCCTAATTACAAATTTCCTCCCAGAGGATTCGACCCTTACTTTTCTAAGCTAAACTGTGGATATAAGGATTGTTTTTGCGGGTCACAATGACTGCCCATCATCCAGCAACGGATTTCCATTTTCCTGAAAAATGTAGACAACTGAGGGGTAAGAAAAGCTTAGTGAGTAGAGCACATTCTACAAGTCTTTATGAAGCATACAAGAGTAACACCGGCGACACATGTCGTATACCCTCTTCGTACACGAAGTACGGAACTAAACCGCAGCTCCTTCGAGCCATTGCTCGGCATTAGCCAATCATCTGAAGCGAATTTATCATCGGGAATGTTACACTGCTTTTCGGGACCTCAGAGTTATCTGCTCCAGGTCGTATTGCCTCAGTAACACCAGATTAACAAATGCGGCCCGCAAGCCCATCAAGTTGCTGCACAACAAAGTGCACCAAAATACACGCAAGTTAGTAGAATGCCAATCTAATAGAAACAACATGCCTTAGCAGACAACAACTAACATAAAACAAATCTAGACATATGCAATCATAAGTACTCACAGTGGGTGCTTTAAATTTACTTCAATCAATATTATTTTTCTTCAGAATTTCAACCGGAAATCACAAAGTACCCTACTCTATGTTTAACAACACCACATGGGACCTGTTACATTTTCATAGGAAACATATCATCTATGTATGTTCAATCAAAATGTTCATCATGTTTCACAATTTAAACTGTAACTTATTCGGGTTCACATCTGAAATTAATTTTTAAAACCCAAGGTTCAGTTTGTTATTAACACCAAAAACCCATCATTAAATACCTTATTTTAATACCAATGATATCCAAAAAGTTTGATTATTGAACCAAAAATTCGGGTCATTTAACCCAAATCCGAGTTTCGCTTGATATGAGGCCGACTCGCCGAGTCAGCCTGTCCGACTCACCGAGTTGAGGACTGAATTTCGGATCCTCGCTCGGATTTCAATTGTATCTGAGATATAACCCAAAATAACTTGACCCGAAGTTGACCCATCCGAGTTCGGGTCCTGTCTGGAGTCAGGTCTCATCCAAATTTCGTTCCAACCCACATTCAGGTCTAAACAGTTAGCAAATTTTTCCAACCTTCAAAGGGTTCTTGCCGACTCACCGACTCGACATGCAGGTTGCAAGTTGCAGCTACGGGTTTTTGTTCAAAAATTCACCAAATTCATTTTTAGTCACGTGCAATCCAAACTAATGTTATATTAACATAATTGGGGTGTTATTAAACCATTTTCCCCGTTCATAACACCCAAATTCGTCCAGATTAAACCAAAACTGATGAAAAACCTCAAGAACATAAAAACTCTTAAAACTTCAAATTCTTACCTTTCTGGATGAATCACTTATTGTTTCCGTAGCTATTATGAACTTCAATTGATGTTTTCCCACTAGAATAACATACTTGCAACAACATTTCTTCAGATTTTAAATCTAAATTTTGCACATTTCAAGTTCTTCAAGAACACTCCAACTAAAATAACTTTTCTTACGTTGATTCCCACTTGATTTGTGTTGTATTAGCCTTAAATCGACGAATTTCCTTTCAAGATTTCGAATTCCAGCAGAATATAGAGATTATTTGTGTGCGTGTGTGTGTGTGTGTGTGTGTGTTTGAGAGTGAGAAGTTGATAAATAACAAATGAAAGACTTAAAGTCTTTTAATTCATAACTTTAGGCTATTGACATAAGTGGCCCCTCCAGTTATCTGATTTCATTAAATAAAGTTTCAATCTTTATTTTATCATCAATAATACTTATATTTCATCATACTTAATTAATAATTTGAAATTCTTAAATTCCTTAATTACTTAACATAGCAACCAACTTTTCAAAGTTCCGTATAAATAATTTTCATACATGATCCGACTTGATTACATTAAATACAAAATTTAAACAAAATGTTGGTACATCCCGTGTGACGATAGCAGTCTAAGTGGTCTTACATTGTGATTTAGCATGTGTTTGCTATAAATATATTATATATAATTGATGCTTATTAGTGTTTGTATGTTTGAACTTGATGTAACGTATTACAAGAAGTTCAAACATAAAGTTCAAAGATAAAATCAATCATAAGGTAATATCATATGGTTTATCACTTAAGAGTTTAAGTATTTTGGCTAGATTCGAATTACTTAAGGGAATACATTCGAATCTGAGATAGATTCGAATGAGTCCATAGATTCGAATAGGCTAGATTCGAGTCTGTCAAGATGGACAGATTCGAATGGGCCTTGGGCCAGATTCGAGGTTGGCCCACAGCAGACTCGAATCAGGGTCTATAATTAGGGATAGACTCGAATAATTAGGAGACTTTTTGCAGAATTCGTGAGGGATTAAGCAAAGGGCGATCTCGAGTTTATCAGCTAGGTGAGTGCCGTTTCGGAGAGAATTAGTACGTAGGATCGTTCGTGTGTCGTTCGTTCAGCATCTAATAGTCTCCGTGTTCCGTTGGTTGAGAGTTGTCCGTCTAACCGTCAACGAGGATTCCGCACTCGTTCACGGATCCGCGTCTAGATAGATCTTGCATTCGTAGACCTTACAAGTGGTATCAGAGCCTACGGAGTGTTCTTGGTGTTCTTCGTGTTCATCAGATACATTCTAGGTTTCTTGACGCTAGTTGGACGGTTTTGCTCTCAAAAACGTGTTTTTGAGCTTAGCAAATTCATATTCGGGAAACACTTTGTTGTTTTTCACGTTTTTGATCGAAATCATTATTTTTCGTTTGAAAAATAGTGGTTTAATCTGTAAAACGTCAAAAAATCAACGTGTTAGCTGTTTTTCGAGTTTGCGGCGCTCGAATCTATAGGGGTAATTAGGGTTTCACTCTAGTCTCGAGTCTAACCTAAATACGCTCCTTTCGAGTCAATTTCAGTGAGTTTCGAGTCTACTTTGTTTCGAATCTTTTACTTCATTCGAATTGGATCTCGAGTCTGTGTTGTTTCGAGTTTATTTCGAGTTTGTTACTGTTTCGATTCTGTGCTTCGATTCTGCTGACATTCGAATCTGCTGTGCCTTCGATTCTAAGTACCTTCGAATCTAAGGAGTTGTTCGAATCTGACATAATTTCGAATCTAATTGACGTTTAAGACTTAATCGAATTTAATCTCAAAAGATTTAATATTAATTAGTTTCGAATCTATCTAGATTCGAATAAGTTAGTCTAAATCAGTTTCGAATTAAATTAATTAAGTTCAAATTCAATTTCTTTCAGAAAAAATGTCAAATCTTCAGAAATTCCTTGAGATGGATCACGAAGTTGGGAAGGCAAATGCACCGCCAAAGCTGATGAAAGGTGAGGACTATTACTGGTGGAAGGACAGATTTACAGATTTTGTACGATTCAATGACATGCGCATGTGGGTGTGCATAGATGAAGGGTACATTCCGCCAGTATCTGAAGTTGAAGGCCGTCAAAAGGTCTTGTCATATCAGATGATGAAAGAGGATGACAAGAAACTATTTGAAGCTGAAAACAAAGCTTTCTCCATAATCCGTATGGCTTTACCTCAAGATATTTTACACACATTTCGGACTCAAAAGGACGTCGAAGGAACTTTGGGAGTCTCTCCAGAAAAGGTGTGAACGTAATCCACGGGTGCGTAGAAAGCGTACAGAGCTGTTGACCCAACAGTTTGCGATTTTCAAGGCAATTAAGGATGAACAGTTGGATGATATTATCACAAGGTTCTATCATCTGATAACGGAACTTGAAAGTCATGGAATTGAGTATTCGGACACTGTCAAGAACAACAAGCTTCTTGATGCCCTACCAGCCAAATGGGCTATGTACGTGGCAATGATTAAGCTGAATGAGGACAAATATTATGCTCAATCACTTGATGACATTGTGGGAACGTTGAGGGCATATCACTTTGAGATGATTAAGGCTGAGACTGATTACGAGCAAGTCCAGAATCCGGCTATGTATTTTGGAAAGACATCTAAATCATCAGTGACAGCTGAACCGAAGAGTGCTACAGCGTTTTTCACCGGAGAAACGTCATCGCCACCAGAGTCCGAAGACTCACTGAATCGCGCGTTCTTAGGGTTAGGAAGATCGGAAGAACCGCAACCTCAAGTCCATCAGGCACCGACAAGTCAGAGCTATTCGAAGATGCCGATGAGCGCAAAGTCCGCAGAAGAACATTTGAATCTGCTTGCTTCCTTTGTGGCAGCTTATGGAAATTGTGTTCAAGGGAAAATCAATGACCCAGCTCTATGGGATGAAGATTACGATCAGGTCGACCCTGATGACTTAGAGGAAATAGATCTTAAGTGGCAACTGGCCATGGTGACCCAGAGGGTAAAAAGATTCATCAAGCGAACTGGGAGGAATCTGCAAATGAATAACAAAGGGATAGGATTTGATAAGTCTAAGGTCAAATGCTACAACTGTCAGGGATTGGGACACTTCGCCAGGGAGTGTCAAAGACCGAAGGTAGAGACAGACCAAGGACAGAGTCAGCACCAAGGACAGTACCAAAATCAGTCCCAACAAAGATACCTTCCGAGTTCTTCATCTGGTCAAGCCAATCTAGCGGGTCTACTATCCAATGTCACCTCTGACAGACAGCTAGATGGTTCCTATGACTGGAGTTCACATCCTGAGTCCAATGCTAGAGCTTTCATGGCTGAAGTTACGGAGAATGGTTGTGAAGAAGACGAGCAGACCACACGGGAAAACAGTCCGATGTGGGTAGAGAAGGTGAATGATCAGACCGTGCTGGAGTTTGCTGCTCAGATGGCCAACGTGGAATCTGATAACTCTAAGGTTAGTCTTTCTTATTCTCTATTTTCAGAATTATGTGCTTTGTGTGCTACTTCTAATGATAGGTTAAATCTAGTCTTAGAATCACACAAAACTATCTCTGCTCAAAATGAAAACTTAAAAATAGAAAACGCTAGCCTAAATGATATAAAGCAAGATTTAAAAGAAAAGCTTAAGGCTGATGCTCAAGACGTAATAGTTCTAAAAGACAAACTGAGTGAGCAGTGTGTTAGGATAGAGCTTATGTATGAGCACGTAGAGGCCTTGACCAAAAGTCTGAAGGACAAGGACATAGAGCTAGCCGAGACCAAGGTTAAGGTAGCAGAGGCAAATAGCAAACTGGAAAAGTTTAGGAATTCGAGCCTAAACCTACGAAAAGTCTTAGATGCCCAAAGACAATCTAAGAAGCCTGTAGGTCTAGGATTTCACGAAATTCCTCCACCATTCAATGCGAACTATGTGCCTCAGCCTCAGGAGAAAACTGACAAGTCAGTAGACTTAGAGGACCTACCTGAACCGACACCTGAGCCTACAGTTGATAATACACCTAAGGTGGTTGACTCAACCGTCAAGGTCAAGAAAGTGAAATTTGTGTCTTCCTCCAGTGAAACACCTGCAGGAAAACAGAAAATTTCATGGGCTGACCAGGTCGAAGAGACAGACACTGTAGATGTACCAAAGGAAGTAGACACTAGTGAGACACCTAGATCTAAGGGAACAACCAAAAAGTCCATGGATAAGATGTCTTGCTTTAGATGTCACGCGAAAGGGCATGTTGCTTCTCACTGTCCAATTAGGAAAGCAGATGTTACCCCTAAGACAGTGAATCCAACACCTGTTAAGCCCTCACCCAGTGTGGCAAGCAGCACTAGTTCTCAACCTACCGAGAAAACTGTGCAGGCCGCACCCAAACAAGTTGTGAAAAACACACCGGTTAATGTTGGACCAAAGGAAGTGATTAGGACAAATTCACCGAATCGTGTCAACAATCAATCTAGGTCAGCACCACAACAAGTCTATAGGAGCACCACACCTAGCAGGTCACACACTCCAGTTAGGTCTCATACTCCAGTTAGACAGTATGCACCGGTAAGAGCTCAAGGATCACAGTCAGAAATGGCATATAATAGAAATTATTCCAGAGCTCCACAACAAATGCCTACACCACGGCAAAGAGTGAACTTAAATCACTCGGCACCACAACAGAATTCAGTTCAAAGGCCCAAGTCACCTGAAAGGCGAGATGGGTACTTGAAAGAGTACACGTATGTGAACGAGAATGGTATTACCAAGTCAGTCATGGCTTGGGTTCCCCGTGATAACTAACCTCTTTTCTTTCATGTGCAGGAGATAACTACCGGTCCAAACAACAAGTGGTTCGTCGACAGTGGTTGCTCCAGGCACATGACGGGGGAAAGAAGTCTATTCACAGACTTCAAGGGAGGTAATAGGGGATTTGTATCATTCGCGGGTAACAAGGGTGGAAATATCACTGGAACTGGAGAAGTCACTAATGGGACGATTACTTTGGATCAAGTTTATCACGTTGATAAACTGGTTCATAATCTCATTAGTGTCTCTCAAATCTGTGATAAGAAGAACTCAGTGTTATTTACTGACACTGAGGCGTTAGTGCTAAAGCCTGGATTCAAAATTCCTGAAGAATGGGTGTTGATGCGGGCGCCAAGGAAGAACGACTTGTACATGCTGGATATGAACAAGCCAGATACTTCGATGGGGCCAATTTGTCTACTATCCAAAGCTTCAGAGACGGAGTCCGTACTGTGGCACAGACGCATTGCTCACCTGCACCTGAGGAAGATGAATTACATAACGAAGCATGGACTGGTGCAGGGTGTGCCCATGAAAAGTTTTCAGTTCGAGGATAAGTGTCTACCTTGCATGAAGGGCAAACAACACAAGAAGACACACAAGTCCAAGAAGCAGAATTCCATAGCCTCAACATTCGATCTGTTGCACATGGACCTTTTCGGACCAATCAACAAAAGGAGTATTGGAGGTAGTTGGTACTGCTTAGTTATCACCGACGATTACTCACGTTTTTCTTGGGTTTTCTTTTTAGGTACGAAGGACGAGACGGCTGCAAGGCTCATCGGGTTCTTGGACCAAGTGGAGAACTCATATGGAACTAGGGTTAAATGTATTCGTAGTGATAATGGAACTGAATTCAAAAACACTGTAATTGGTGTATATTGCCTATCAAAGGGCATAGTGCATCAATTCAGTGCACCATATGAACCTCAACAGAATGGGGTGGCCGAACGTAAAAATAGAACTTTGATTGAGGCTGCAAGGACTATGCTTTCGGATTCAAAGCTTCCTACCATGTTTTGGGGGGAGGCAGTGAATACCGCGTGCCACATTTTAAACCGAGTCCTTACAATCAAATCATTGAACAAAACATGTTATGAAATTTTGAATAAACGGCCACCTAACTTAACTGGATTCGAACCGTTTGGAGTACCATGCACACTTTTAAGAACAAAACATCAACCGAAGTTTGGTGAAAAGGCTGACGAAGGATACTTCCTAGGTTATGTGCCAAACTCACCAAACAAACGGGTGTTTAACAAAACAACTGGTACTATGGAAATTGTGTATAACATTGAAGTCACAAGTTATACACATGAACCCCAAACTGGTCCGGAATGGATTTTTGACTATGATAAGTTATTTGAGTCATTTAACATTCCTCTGGATGATAATGCAGGTACAATTGAGAAGGACTTGGCGACGTTACATCTGAACGACGATGGCCAAATCTTTCCAAGGACCACGTTCGAATCTACGTCCGTGACTACTGCGACTGTAGATGGGTCTCCAGAAGTTGCTGATCAAGAGGCACCTACCACTGAGAATCAGACTCATGCATCGAGTTCCAACTCTGAGGAAAATGTCCGTGAGGAGGAAAATGTAGAAGCTGAGCCTGTTCCCCCTTTAGGTGAAATAGGATCCAACTTAGGAGATAATCTAAGGGTTGATGAAATAGAGACCTCTAGGATTAACAAGAACCATCCAATAGATAGCATCATAGGAAATCCTAACGAGGGTGTGAGGACTCGGAGTAGTGTAAATAACAACACTGTGCTGTTGTCGATGATAAACGACTCCGAGGCATATCACACATGTCTATATTCGTGTTTCATATCGCAAGTAGAGCCCAAAAATGTGCAAATGACACTTAAGGATAACTCTTGGGTTGAAGCGATGCAGGAAGAACTTTCACAATTTAGGAAACTAAAAGTGTGGGAGTTAGTTCCGTTACCTCGAGGGGAGATTGCAATAGGAACCAAATGGGTTTTTAAGTGCAAAAGAGACGATCGGGGTATAGTCACGCGCAACAAGGCGAGATTAGTTGTGAAGGGTTTCAACCAAGAGGAGGGAATCGATTACAACGAAGTTTTTGCACCAGTAGCAAGGCTGGAAGCCATTAGGTTGTTTCTAGCGTTTGCCTCCTTCAAAGGCTTTAAGGTATATCAACTGGATGTTAAGAGTGCTTTCCTGTATGGGAAAGTGAAGGAGTTGGTGTATGTAGAACAACCGCCCGGATTTACAGATCCAAAATTTCCTGATAGAGTATATCGCTTAGATAAGGCTCTTTATGGATTACATCAGGCACCTAGGGCGTGGTATGAGACTTTATCCAACCATCTTTTAGAAAACGGTTTTGAAAGGGGTAGGATAGATAGTACTCTATTTGTGAAGAAGAAAAGTGAACACTTTATCTTGGTACAAGTGGACGTCGATGATATCATTTTTGGATCATTAGACGAACAGATGTGCAAAGATTTTGAAAAGGTGATGAAGTCTAAGTTCGAGATGAGTGCTATGGGGGAGTTGAATTTCTTTTTAGGGTTACAAGTTGACCAAAAGAAGGAAGGGATGTTTATCCATCAAACTAAGTATGTCTATGACATATTAGAACGGTTTGGGATGGAGGGAACTAAGTTGACTGCCCACTTCAGCACGCCGATTCAAGTGAATCACAATCTCGGGCCGGGTACTGAAGGTGATACCAATGTGGATCCGACTTTATATCGGGCCAATGATTGGGTCACTTATGTATTTAACTGCTTCAAGACCTGATATTATGTTTGCTGTTTGTATTTGTGCTAGGTTTCAAGCGAATCCGAAGGAGATGCATTATGAAAGCTGTGAAGCGGATTCTACGATACCTCAAAGTCGAAACCGAAAGCTGGGACTTTGGTATCACGCGGCGGGAGATCTAGAGTTGGAAGCATTCACGGATTCTGACTACGGAGGATGCAGCTTGACGCGCAAATCTACAACTGGGAGGTTGTCAGTTCCTAGGAGGGAGATTGGTATCCTGGCAATGCAAGAAACAAACATCGGTAGCCATTTCAACGTGCGAGGCCGAGTATGTTGCTGCTGGTAGTTGCTGCTCACAGGTTCTGTGGATACAACAACAATTGCGGGATTACGGTTTGGCTTACACTCAAACTCCTATTAGGATAGACAATCAATCTACAATTGCTATAACTAATAATCCAGTTAAACACAGTAAAACAAAGCACATAGACATAAGGCATCATTTTATTCGTGATTGTGCTGAAAAGAACTTAATCAAACTGGTAAATTAGTAAGTTTCTAATTTTAGTAAGTTTCTATTTTTAGTAAGTAGGTTAGCTTATTTTACTGCTTTTTCTTATGAAAAACAAAAGAAAAAAGAGAGATAATTACAAAAATCAAAAAAAGAGTATATCAGAAAAAAGAGTTAGGTCTTAGATACATAGGTTCAAAGTGACGAAAATTAGCACCGTCGTTACAGACTCTAAGAATTTAGGCTTTCACACATAATGCAATTAAATCCTAAGTGTTATACTTTATTTAGTTTGATGTGTTGGTAGACATAATACATATAGGGAATCTCAAGGCTAATAAAATATTCTAGAAAAAGTCAAGCGTGTCACTAACTTAGATGTACGACCAATCGGTCTTAATTTTTATGTACAAGACATACAAACATTGAGTCTAAATGAGGTATGCAAACTTTCTGGGGATGTATGGCAACATCAAATACATCTGAAAATGGAAAGAATAGAAATATCATGTAAAACTGAGAGTCGAAAACATGCAACTCTGTTGTACGTAAGTACAGACCTGTTGTCTCTGTTTAGATTCGGGTTAGCAGACATGTCGCTTTGTTGTACGTCAGTACAGACCTGTCACCACTATCTGCTAACTTTAAAAATAAACCTTAAGTCGAACTAAGACACTTTGTTGTATGAGAATACAGACCTGTGTCCGATGTTTGTCTTTTAAAGAAAGTTTGCAAATACCAACAAGTTAGAATCTTTGTCTGTGTGCCTTGATCATAAAAGTATGTCTATGTCTGAGTCACGTAAGATAATTTCCTGATAAATAAAAAGGCCAAGGGATATTCCGAAATGTAGAATGTTTAACAGGGTAAAATACCAACGATTGGCTAAATAGGTATGTCACAACAAACAATCAAAGGAATCAAAAATTCCTAAGTGTGAAAGTTTAAGTACTGAAAGTTAGTATCAGACATCGCTATCTGATTGAACCTTTCTTAGACTATACTCATCAAAAATATGTTGTTAAGTATTTAGCTTAGATTGTAAATTTTTTTTTCTTAAGTCTAGATTAAATTTTTGGTCAAAATTTTATTTTACTTTATTTTATTTTATTTTATTTTTACCTTAGTTTATTTTATTTTATTTTAGTTTAGTTTAATTTTTACTTAGGTAAAAGGTCAAAAGTTACTGAGGGTGCATTCAAAGTTGAATAAAATAAACATTGCGTGAAATATCTGTTGCTTAGGGTAAAAGAGTTGGCATAGTTTATCTGGTTACACAATACCGTAGAAAAAAGTTGGAAAAGTTGAACTTATTTCAAAATTTTCGAAATTTTTCTAAGTGTTGGAGGTTTCGAATCTAAGACAGACTCGAATAAGGAGTACTTCGAATCTGTCAGTAGATTCGAATCTATGCTTAGACTCGAGGGTTGGTGGTATAAATAGGTTAACAGTGAAGTCATTTAATACTTACTGTTGTCGAATCTATACTCTCGAATCTATATTGGCGATTTCGAATCTGTTCTCGAGTCTACCGTTTCTCTCCTAAACGACATTTTGTCGACTTTGAAGACTGTGTGTTCGATTCTACAGACACTTCTAGGTATAATCAACCAGATTGTACAAGATTTGTGTAGTTTTATACACAATTTTAAGCTAAAACATCAAATTTTGAAGTTTTATGGGTCAAAATAGGGTTTTTGCTAAATAACTAAGTTTGGACCTATAAAATATCAAATTAAAAGCATAAATCATTGACTAGAATCTAGTTGAACTAATGTATGTGATTTACCAAGTTCAAAATGGTTAAAATCGTGGGTTTTAGTTGAAAAATCAGACGTCGGGGCTTCGAGTCTATTCCTGGACCTTCGAGTCTGTTCATGAGTTTCTCGAATCTATCATTAGATTCGAGATGACCATGATATTCGAATCTGTCCATTAGACTCGAAAAGTGACACTTCGAATCTGTTACTTTCGAATATGTACTTTATTTATTTTGTTTAATTTAAATTTTATTAAACTTGTGAAAATTTAATTGTGTGGGATTTTGTATTTAATCAAGTACAAAATAAAACAAATTTTGAATTTAAACAAGGTTATTGATTTTTAATGAGTCTAACAGTTTTATTTATTGTGCAGATATGGCAGTTCGCGCTTTTGTTCCGAAGCATAATATGGTCCTTAATCCAGAAAATAATATCCCTAAGGCACAGGGTTTTCGTGAAGTTTTGGACTTCCTAGCTGAGTCTAGGATTAGCTATGCTTTGTATCATAACATTCCAATTGTAATTTCATATGTACGCCAATTTTATGATCATTTACTGGTGGACTGTACTGTCACCCCGACAGTTATCAGAACCAGAATTGCTGGCCAGCCTCTAGTCTTCTCAGCAGACATGTTGCGCCAAGTGCTACAGTTGGGTTCTCAAGAACAAGAAGATGGGCCTATTGACTTTCCATTAAGTATTAGGCAGACTGCTTTTCTGAGAATGGGGTACAGTTTAGATGTGACGAAGTCATCGTATATGAAAAGTGGCCTGATAGGGCAGTGGAGATTTTTGGTGCATGTGTTCATGGTTTGTTTTGCGCCAAAGAAGGCTGGATTTGACTACATCGTGTCAAATATCCAATCAGGGGTTATTGCACTGGTGTATAATCGGAAGTTCAGCTTCTCTCAAATGTTTTTCTCGGAGTTCGTCCATCAGATCACGGCTCCAGAAAGGGAAAGATTTTTGCTATATGCAAGATTTGTCATGATGTTGATAAGGCACTTTTTGCCAAATTTGCCACAATCAGATGACTCTTTGAGCGTGAATGTTATGGATAAACGCATCTTTGCTGACCGTTCCTCACATCGAGGAAGATTAGCTGTTCCGGTTGCGCGTCCATTGTTTGGAGCGATTGTGGACAGGGAATTTCGCACCCCGGAAGATGCCAACTGGGCAGGGGTCGCTGACATTCAACCACAGCAACAACAACAGCAACGTCAACAACAACAACAGCCACGAGCTCAGCCGCGTGACCCAAGACGCCGACAAAGACCAGCCGTGAGTCAAATCCAGGCTTCCAGGCCTTCTACAAGCGAACAGCCCCAAGCACAGGAAGCAGGGCCTTCAAGTGCCATTCCTGAATCTGAGCAGATTGCTCAAACCTTGGAAGAAATATGGGCATCGGGTCCACATGCCAATGAAGACGTTGCAGCAGCATTGGTGGATGAGCTGCTTCGTCCACCAGCAGAGGAAGATGATATTTTTAGAGATGTGGAGGAATACGAGCCAGAAGGGGCAGATGACGGATTAACATCTTCGGAATCCGACTCAGAATCCGCGGAAGTTCCGGCAGCTGCAGTTCCTGATATTCAAATTGGAACTTATGGTTCGAGATTGATTATAAATGAGGGTGGATCGAGGAGGCGCGTGAACAGGGAATTGGAAGAGTCTGATTTTGAAGAAGAGGAAGTTCCTCAACTAGTGACAAGGCAACGGGCCAAACGTCACAGGTTCATGCAAGGATCGTCTTCAGCTCCTGATCCTCAACCAGAAATTCCACAACATCAAGAACCTCAAACCACCAGTCCACCACCACCACCACCACCTCAAGATGAACCATATATTCCACCACCATTCATTCCTTCTCCCATTCAGTCCATTCCATCCACCTCAACTGCCTATGCTGAAAATCAGCGGTTTATGCAACTCAAAGCTCGAGTGGATTTCCAACATGTCCAAATCCTGATCCTAACACAGGCAATGGGTGAAATTCAGGCACATAATGCAAATCTAGATAAAGAAAATGCTGAATTGAAGAAGACAGTAGAAACAATCCAAGACGAGAATATTGAGCTAAAGACATTTGTCTGCGACCAGGCAGCCGAGTTAAGATCGATGCGCTCCCTCATTGAGCAGTTAATGAAAAATCTTCAGGCTCAGGGGGAGACATCCTGCAGGGATCAGGAAGTGCAGCATAGAGAGGATGATGACGAAGGCAATGATCCCGGTGCCAATAAAGAGTTTGAGTCTGTAGATTTTCCTGCAGCTCAAGTTACACAAGTTGAGGGGGAGCCTAGTCAAGGCGAAGGAGAAAGAGGTGAGGCCAGTTCATCTAAACAGCCTACAGACTTTGAGATCAGCGAGATGATTGAAGCACTCATGGATCTCGATGATGATCCACTGGATGTAGGTTTTGATAATGAAGACGAAGAGCTGGAAGAAGGGGAGTTTGTGCCAGGGGAGATAGTGGACTGGCGGTCGGATGATGAAGTACTTGCTGATGAGGATGATGAAGCTGACGAGATAGTTGTGCAGCAGAATCCTATCACTGATACGTACATGATTGATGGAAATAAAATTGTCGATGCAGATATAGTTAATGTTGCATTAAATCCTCAGCCATCGACAGAAGAACCTGTAAGAGAGCTAACTAATGAAGAAAAACGAAAGCTATGGTTCAGGGCTGAAGAGAAGGAAGCAGCAATTAAAAGGACAATGAAAGTGCCAGGTACTGGGAAGCTGTCTGAGCGAATTCTAAGCTGGTTCTTTGACAGAGATCTGCAGCTATTTATAATAAAGAGAAAATACGGGCTTCATTACATGAGGCGAACTCTAAAAGCGTTCAACTCCCTGCCAAAAATTGAAATCACTGCGCTAGCTTGGAAAGATCTTATAAACATTGGCAATGATCCCTACGCGAGCGTAATCGAAAGAATTATAAGAAAGGAAGGGAGATCAAGGAAGTTCGAACGTTTGAATCCAAGGGTCGGAAGAAGAGTAGAGGATCCGTCACGTATTGATCCTCTAACTGGACGACCTTGGATGAGGATTCACTATAAGCCGGCTAGATGTCTTAGGAGGGATCCTCTCAAGCCAATGCCACAAAATATTCTGAAGAATCTGAAGTGGTGGTATGCTGACACGGAAACTGGGGAAGCGGTTATGGAAGACTTAGAAGAAAATGTTATTCTTAGAGTCTATGACCCGCTTCACCTTGTAAACCTATCTAAAGAAGATCTGCAGATTTTGTATAATTGTAAAATTTCCAGTGACGCACATATGGATACTGAGGCTAGTAAGTATGAAAATGTGGTCAAGGTATGCATTGAGAAAGGTCTGTATGCTGGTAGTGTTTTGAATCAGTAAATAAACCAAGTTCTTAATTCAAATGTGTGAATTATTAGAAGCTATCGTCAAGGGGGAGTCTGTTGGTACATCCCGTGTGACGATAGCAGTCTAAGTGGTCTTACATTGTGATTTAGCATGTGTTTGCTATAAATATATTATATATGATTGATGCTTATTAGTGTTTGTATGTTTGAACTTGATGTAACGTATTACAAGAAGTTCAAACATAAAGTTCAAAGATAAAATCAATCATAAGGTAATATCATAAGGTTTATCACTTAAGAGTTTAAGTATTTTGGCTAGATTCGAATTACTTAAGGGAATACATTCGAATCTGAGATAGATTCGAATGAGTCCATAGATTCGAATAGGCTAGATTCGAGTTTGTCAAGATGGACAGATTCGAATGGGCCTTGGGCCAGATTCGAGGTTGGCCCACAACAGACTCGAATCAGGGTCTATAATTAGGGATAGACTCGAATAATTAGGAGACTTTTTGCAGAATTCGTGAGGGATTAAGCAAAGGGCGATCTCGAGTTTATCAGCTAGGTGAGTGCCGTTTCGGAGAGAATTAGTACGTAGGATCGTTCGTGTGTCGTTCGTTCAACGTCTAATAGTCTCCGTGTTCCGTTGGTTGAGAGTTGTCCGTCTAACCGTCAACGAGGATTCCGCACTCGTTCACGGATCCGCGTCTAGATAGATCTTGCATTCGTAGACCTTACACAAAATATCCTAGATTACAATAATTTAGATCCTAGGATATTACAGCATGGGCTCCACAACGCTTGAACTTCGTTCTCGGAGTTGCTTAGTTTCGAACAATTGCGGATACATTTATAACATATTTGTCTTTTTCTCCCATGTATGCTTTGCCCCTTTGTGATGTTTCGAACGTATCAGCACCATTTAAAAATCCTTGTTCCTTAGCTTCTTCACTTTGGTGTCCAAAACACATTCCGACTCTTTCACATATCAGAGCCTTTCATCAGTCTGCAACTCAGTATGATCATCCAAATCCTCATTTCCAGTTATGAAGGACATCCAAAGATTCCCCACATGAAACACCAGGTGTATTTTTGATATTTCCTTAGGTAATTCCAAATGACACATCTAATTCCCAACTTTTTTGTTATTCTAAATGAGCCAACACACCTCGGCGACAGCTTGCCTCTTTTACAATATGAGTAACACCCTCATCAGTGATACTTTCACATATACCCAATCGTTTCCTCAAAGCTGATTCGTTTAGGTCTCCTATCATAATAATACTTCTGTCGATTCTGAGTCGTTTACTTGTTATGCTTCACCAGTCATGTCTTCTTGTATGTCTTCTGTAATAACACATGCTCAGCAATCGGAGTCCCTATAGTTTCTTTCCAACATGTAGGGCTTCTACATTTCCTTCCGTACAAGGCTTTAACGGTGTTTTCTTGTTTGTGACATGATAACTAGTGTTATAAGTAATATTATTCAAAGCAAATGATCTTTTTAGTTGGTACTTAAATCGAAAATGCATGATCTCATCATATCTTCTAATTATGAGGATAGTATATCTACTTTGATGATCTAATGGTGGTCAGTAGACTGCATTCATAGCTGTATGTCTGCGTAATCCCCCTTGTAAGGCAAACCAAGAGTTGGGGATGAAACTACTATTCTAATCAGTCACAATTGATTCTAGAATACCATGAAGAGCAATAATCTTACTCGTACAAATTTGTGCATGTCCTTCCAGCTAATAACTCTCTCGAGTTGGTATAAAACATACCGAATTAAGCAACCTGTCTACAATCCATCAATCGTCGTTTCTTGACAGCGGATACTTATTCTTTAAGGTTACATTGTTCAACTCAAGGTAATCGATGCACATTCTCATTGTGCCATCCTTCTTCATTACAATTACTACCGGAGCTCCCCACGGCGAGAAATCGGTTGAATTAAACTCTTATCCAAGAACTCTTGAAGTTGTTTCATCATTTCTTGCATTTCGGTAAGAGCAAGACGGTACGGAGAACGAGCTATTGGAGAAGCTCTAGGGATCAAGTCAATACGAACTTCCACTTGTAATTCAGGTGGCACACCAGACAAGTCTTCCGGAAACACATCAGAGGATTCAGAAATAACTGGCACATTGGCCACAGTCTTTTTTTCAGCCTTGGCATCAATAGCATACGCCAAATAAGACTCACATCCCTTAGCAACTAGCTTTCAGGTCTTAGCAAGGGTCAACAGACATAGATCCCCACTTCTCCTATCCCCGTATATGCAAATTTCTCGCCCCTCCAGTGTAGTTATCTTTATCATTCTTTTCTTGTGTATTATGTGGGCTTCATTCTCAATCAACCAAACCTTCCTGATTATTACATCATATTCACCGAATTCTATTTGAATTAAATGAATATTACTCGCACCATCTGTAAATTTATCAAAACCCTTTTTCTTAATGTTTAACTCTTCATGACAATTTCTTAGGTATCCATGTCTGATTGCAATTCTTGCTATTTCATTATCTTGCATTAATCCAAGGTTCATAATATATCCATTCAACTTCTAAAACTCGTTATGACATTTCTTTTTGAATTCAGTTCTTTAAACATATCTGATAATCATCATTATCATTGTCAGTGTTTCCGTACCTTACTGTCATTAAGGTTTTAAATATATTAGGTATAGTCACTGATCATCAAAGTCAGAATTTCATCTTAATAACACGTACTTTTAATTATTGGAGTGACACAATAATGTAGTTTTTCATTTTTCTCATAATTTGTATCCTTTCAGTCAGTCATGCAGATTACATGAAACACTTTATGTTCATAGTCTGAATGCTGTTGTTATATTACTGCACCAATCCTAAGTTATGGTAACTCAAAACCTCCTTAGAATCTTGATCATGATATTAGGGTTTCTTTGCTTTATATTATAATCCATCAGTTTCTAAAGTCCTTTTAAACTTTTTATATTGGATCAAATCACCATATCATTAAGTATATTATCCTCACGAAGTGTTATATCCCCCTTTCGATTAATTATAACTCGTATACATTTCTTACATCATACGTTGGATTGTATATTTCAAATTCTCAATTAAATTTCATGTGTCTTCCATGTATTATCATACACCCGTATGCTTTCCCAATAAATCTTTGAATTGCTTTCCTTATATAAAATTAATATTGAAACAGTCTTTTTAATCCGAATATATCATAATTTTTATGAGCAGATCCTATCATGTTGTTCTTAACTACAACCTGTTTAAGTTAAATCAACACAATGTAACATGCAGTTTCTTTTAATAAAAGCTAATGCTGCTTGCTTTATGATAACAAAGACTAGTTGTTTTCAATCCCTCAAACGTATCATATATGATACTAATACAATTGGTTCAAATTCTTTAGTCCATTATGGTCGAACTTAAACTTTATTAGAACTTCTATAATCATTCATCAATTCAAAAATATATATAATATATTTTCCATTTCACAGTTTCGATATTTCCCTTGGCTATTCATTTAATGCCTATTTATATGCTCGATTGCTCTCATTCGCAAACATAATTATACTTCATTAGTAATAGATATTAATATTACTTCAATTTATGTTAACTTCAAAATCATAAGACTTCAATAAGATATTACACGCAGAAACTTTTGAAGCACCTAGCCCTTCGATCACGGTTATCGATCTCGAATCTCTTTGTTCAATGAGAGTTTGTTGCATCCTTTAACACCCATATTAGAAGCATTCAATTAACATTCAATAGACATTTATAATATAATCAATCACATGAAGATCAATATGAACAATATGAACATTCAAAGATAAACCTTAATTGCATTCTGAATCACGTACGTACAATCAACTTGAATAATTGCATATTGAAAACCTAAAACAAACTATTTATAAAAAAGTAAATGGATCCAAACTATCCAAACCCATGGGTTGACATTTTGGTCTTTTAACCCATTTACACATAACTTTGAAACCTTACAAAATGAACACAAAACTAAGTTTCATTAATTACAATTCAAACACTGAAACTATCACAATTTCAAGATCTAAAATTCTCCCCCTTTGTGATTAGCTTTCTGATCTTGGTTTCAAGTTGGTGATCACCTTCCTTTGTTCAAAATGTCGGTCAAGATATCTGATAGTCATCCTATACTCCAGCTCGTTTCGGACATCCTGTTGGAAGTCTCTGACAATTGTAGTACGACTTTAATTTCACAGATTCTGGTGCCGAGATTTAGTGCTTCCTTAAGATTGTAAATTCTGATCATGAGCATCTTTCTTACCAAATACAAAGTCGCGTAACATTACTTCTGTTATTCGCCTCTTCTCATCAGTGCTTTCTTTCTTTGCGAATTCAGAAAAAGTAATCTGACCGTTGGCGTGTAGGTACTTTCGAAACTGAGAAACGTTCAAGGCCCGGAGTGTCCTGATTCAGTGCAAGCAGATTCACTTTTTTTTGTCTCACCTCTAATGCCATTTGGAAATCAAATATGATAGACAGTTTCAGATTCCAGCGAAGAAACTTCGTGATACATCGTTGAGCATTCATATGAACTGGATCTCTGCTCTTATTGTGTAGCAGATGTTAATATAAAAAATCAAGATCCTGCAAAAACAAGTTAGGAAAGTCTGCCTCTGTGAATGTAGATATAGTTCGGTCTTCCCTTTCAACTTCAGAGATGGGGTTGAATATACTAAAAATTCATCGAACTTAATCTTTAAAACTTTAACAATAGGAGACCGGCTTCTAACAGATTCTTTGCTTTTCCTTAGAGATCCGATTATTGCAACATATACTGATCCATCTCTTTGTTCCATTCCTTCGACTGACCAGATTAGGTCAGCTATGACCGTCTTCAACTCTCGGAGAAACATCTTCGTATACTTCTCTTCCATATATGGGCTTCTTACCATCTGCTTTACCCAGTGAATGGCTTTGGCAGTTAGCCTTTTAGTGTGTCGTTCTTCTCAGTTTTCGAGAAGAACTAGCACCTCCAGACGTTCCCGCTTGTAGCATGGTTATTTCTCTGAGAACATTGAAAGGAGCAGAGGCAAGAGATGGAACATCTAAACGCTCTTGGAAGATGGGATAATGCCTGGTAGAGTCAGCCGGTTCGAAAGACTGGTCTGGAATAACCGGAATAATCAATAGACTTTCGGAGGCTGGTTGGACTGATGGAGTTAGAGCTGGAGATGGAATTGGCGATGGCACTTGGACTGGAGACGGAGAAGGATATGGTGATACTAGATCATTAGAAGGGGGTGACTCTTTCAGCTGAACTTCTCTTGCTACATGTTCGTCTTCATCGGATTCACGGATAAAGGAAAAATTAAAAAATAAAGTTGAAACATAGAGAAAAAATCCTTTTGGATTTTCTATGATATTAACCAACACACTTAAAATTAAGTGGAAAAGAAAAATATTTTTGGATTTTCTTAATAAATAATAAACATAGAAAATTAAACACACAATAAATAGACATAGAAAATAAAATATTTTTGAATTTTCTAAAATAATAAACTTAAGAAATTAAACACGCAAAAATAAACACACCAAGTAGTACCGTATTATCTCCCCCTCCGAGTTTACATATAAGATAGTTTAACAAATTCAGCATACCTAACATGTTTACAAGAAAAATAAAACGTTTTTCATCTAAAGGCTTTGTAAACAAGGAAGCTATCTGATTTTCAGTGTTAACAAAATGTAATTCTACGGTACCTTCTTCAACATGATCTTTTATAAAATGATATCAAATATCTATGTGTTTAGCGCAAAAGTGTTGTATAAGGTTACCAATAATGGCTATTGTGCTCATGGAGTCGCAATAGATGGGAACCCGACTAAGTCTGAATCCATAGTCTCGGAGTTGAGTGCGCATCCACAGTAGTTGTGAGCAGAAACTTGCGGCAGCAAACATATTCTACTTCAGCGGTGGACAGAGAAACACTGTATTGTTTCTTCGATGCCCAACTTACCAATTTGTCTCCCGAGGAACTGGATGTGACCCGAGGTACTCTTTATGTCATGTTTGCAACCTGCATGATCTGCATCTGAGTAGGAAGTTAGTTTGAAACTGGTTCCTTTCGGATACCAGAGACCAAGGTCAGGCGTGCCTTTTAAATTACGAATGACCTGTTTTACGGCAGCCAAATGTGACTCTTTAGGGTCGGCTTGAAATCGAGCACAAAGACAAGCAGCAAACATTATGTCCGGTCTACTATCGGTTAAATACAATAAGGAACCAATCATTCCTCGATAAGTCGTGATGTCAATGGATTTACCCATTGGATCGACATCAGGCTTTGAGGTGTACTTTGACTGGTCTATGAGAATCCCGTCAGGAAGTTGTTTGACTTGTAGTACGAGGAAAAAGTTTATTTCCCCCATCATACTCATCTCGAACCTCCATTCCATTAATTTTGAAAATTATTCACAGGGTGATAGTTTTGTAGACCCGAAAATAATCTCATCTACGTAAATTTGAACGAGTAGAATGTCATTACCTTTATGTCGTTTAAAGAGGGTTGTGTCGACCGTACACCATGCCCGAGGTGCTTGTTTCAAACCATATAGAGCTTTGCCAAGAGCATAGACATATGATGGTCTAGACACATTGACAAAACCTCCAGGTTGAGAAGCGTACACCTCCTCATTCAGAATCCGGTTGAGAAACGCCATCTTCATGTCCATTTGATATATTGTGAAGTCATTGTGAGTCGTGTACGCCAGAAATATACGAAGAGCTTCAAGTCTAGCAACTGGGGCGAATGTCTCATCGTAGTCGATTCCTTATTGTTGTCAATACCCTTTAGCCATGAGTCTGGCTTTGTTTCGGATGCCAATCCGGTTCTCGTCTCGTTTTTTCCTGAAAATCCATTTTGTGCCAAAAATGGACCGATCCTTTAGTCGTAGGACTAACCTCCATACGCGTAGGCGTTAGAACTGATGTAACTCGTCATGCATTGCGTTCACCCAGTCTGGATCTCGAAGAGCTTCGATTATGGTTTTTGGTTCGAACTTGCTTAGGAAAGCAGCGAATAGGCATTCGACGTTGGTTTCTCTTCTGGTTCGAACCAGAACGGACTTATCCCCAATGATTTGAGATTCGAGGTGGGATAAAGTCCACCAGTGTAGAAGTGGTACAATGTCGTCTGCGGATCGAGGCTAGTCAGATGGGGTTGAGTCGGTTTGGGGAGCATCAACCGATGTTGAAGGTTCTGGGGCTATATTCGGGCTCATCTTAGGAATATCATGACCGGTTAGGGATTTGGGAGATGTTGGTGTGGTGTCAGTAGGTGTGGGCTCAGATGGGTCAAGGGTAGGTGTGCTTGGACTGACTTCATTTGTATCTGCATCAGATTTCAGAAAAGAGTTAGGATTAGACGTAGAATTAGGATATAAAAATTCGAATAATGAGTCTAGGTCTAGGTCATCTTCTCCAGTTGGCGTAGCAGAGGTGGTTGCAGATGACGACTGAGTTGGTTCAGACGATTTTTGAGGAGCCGGTTCTGAACTGATGTGTTCAGAAACGTTCTCGGACTCAGCTAAACCATCGAATGTGATATTCACAATTCCATTAACTGTTCTAGTCCGTTTATTGTACACCAGGTAGGAGGTTGAGTTCTTTGAGTATCCGATGAATACTGCTTCATCTCCTTTGGCGTCAAACTTACCAAGATTTCTTTGTCGTTTAGGATGAAACACCTGCAACCAAAAACACGAAAGTGTTTGACAAGAGGTTCACGTTTATTTATAATCTCATAGGGTGTTTTGCCAACCGTTTGTTGATGATGGATCACTTTTGAATGTAGCCCGCAGTGTCCATGGCTTCAGCCAGAAGTGTAGAGGCAGCTTTAAGTATGTGATCATGGAACGAGTCAACCAGTATTCGATTTCGTCGTTCAACGACTCCGTTTTGTTGAGGAGTTCTGGCAGCGGAATATTGGTGGGAGATGCCAACGAAATCTAGGAATTTGGTTAACTCCTTGTTTTTGAACTCAGTGATCGTTGTCCGTTCGGATGGGTTCAGCATGAAGTTGGAGGTTGACATTGGTCTGCTTCAGAAATGAGATGGTCAGTTCTAATGTCTCGTCCTTCGTGCATAGAAATATTACCCAAGTGTAGCGTGAGTAATCGTCGACCGTCACCAGTATATATTTCTTGGAATTGATGCTCTGAATGCGCATCGGACCACACAAATCCCTATGGATAAGCTCCAGAGGTTTGGTTGTGTTGGGGACTGCCTTTGGTTTGTGTGAGACTTTCTTGATCTTACTCTTTTTGCAGGCTACACAAAGTTGATCTTTGTCGAACTTCAGTTCCGGTAGACCTCTGACGAGTTTGTTTGATACGAGCTTTGTTATGTTCTTGAAATTCAGATGAGAGAATCTCTTGTGCCATAACCAAGACTGTTTTGATGCGGCCTTGGAAAGAAGACATATTGTCTTGTGGACCTTGACTTTCAATAGATCGATGTGTATAAGTTGGACCTTCGAGTGCCGGCGAGTATCTACTTACCCGTTGGAGATCGAATACTGCATGTTGTAGCTTTGAAGGAAACCTCAAGTCCATTATCACAAAGTTAGCCAATACTAAAGAGATTGTAGCCAAGACCTTGGACATAGGAGACTTTAGTTATCTTTAGATTTCCCATTTCGTGATCTCCAAAGCCACATATTCAAGCAACACCGTTGTTGCCAAATTTCACCGAACCACCATCAGTTGATGTGTAGTTGGACAGAAGATCTTTTTGGCCAGTCATATGTCGCGAGCATCCAGAGTCTAGAATCCACACACGGTTTGCCTGAAAGCAAAGGACAAATTAGTGTATGAAGATTGAAGAGCGGGTTTTGAACTGGGTGTTCAAAAGCCGTTGAAAAAAAAATAACGGGTCCTAATCCGAGGTGATTAGAAGTCATCTGCTGCAAGACAGTTATGTGACTTTTGGTACCCAAATTGTGCGAAATTTGAGTCCAGATAGATTAGCGTTTGTGTTAGGGTTCTTAATGGGAGAACCACAATCAGTCTTAGAGATAGTACGCTTAATGTCGTTGTTTGCAGAGACGCTGTTTTTAGGGACCCAGCTAGACTTATATTGAATAGGCCTGTTAGTTTCCTTGTTAACCGTATTTTTAGGTCTGCAATGGCCTCTATGTTTGAGTATAGGAGCATAATTTAAGAATTTAGGTTTAGACAAACTTTGTGGTGTTTTGGACAATTTAAACAACTGAGCAAATGAGTATGCATTAATTGGAATAACATTCAAACCATTACAATCGTTCAAGACAGTACAAGAATGTAAATCAACAACGCGTTTGTCTTTAATTACATTGGAAATTGAAAACTTTGAAGAATTAAAAACTGCTCCTTGACTCATGACTTTAGATGCCGACCTTTACTGTGTGCCCTTTGGTACTCGAGTTTCTGTAAGAAACGAACATGTTTGTTAGCTTTTTCAGATTTAGAGTTACGAGACTGTGTGTGCGGTTTTTGTATCCAGGAACTCTCTTCACATATATGGCTAGAGGCAGTGGAATTTCCGGTAACAGATTTACAAGTGTTTCAAATATGTTCTATGATAGGTATTATTTATTTCTAAGAGATGTTATTGTCTTAGAATTGTTTTTGTGTCGCTTGCTGGAGTTGAAATTATCGCCTTAGAGTTGTTAGAGATAGAAACTTGTTTTTCTGAATTATATTGATTAGAAACGAGTTTATTGTACACCAGGTAGGAGGTTGAGTTCTTTGAGTATCCGATGAATACTGCTTCATCTCCTTTGGCGTCAAACTTACCGAGATTATCTTTGTCGTTTAGGATGAAACACCTGCAACCAAAAACACGAAAGTGTTTGACAAGAGGTACACGTTTATTTATAATCTCATAGGGTGTTTTGCCAACCGTTTGTTGATGATGGATCACTTTTGAATGTAGCCCGCAGTGTCCATGGCTTCAGCCAGAAGTGTAGAGGCAGCTTTGAGTATGTGGTCATGGAACGAGTCAACCAGTATTCGATTTCATCGTTCTACGACTCCGTTTTGTTGAGGAGTTCTGGCAGCGGAATATTAGTGGGAGATACCAACGAAATCTAGGAATTCGGTTAACTCCTTGTTTTTGAACTCAGTGATCGTTATCCGTTCGGATGGGTTGAGCTTGAAGTTGGAGGTTGACATTGGTCTGCTTCAGAAATGAGATGGTCAGTTCTAGTGTCTCGTCCTTCGTGCATAGAAATATTACCCAAGTGTAGCGTGAGTAATCGTCGACCGTCACCAGTATATACTTCTTGGAATTGATGCTCTGAATGCGCATCGGACCACACAAATCCCTATGGATAAGCTCCAGAGGTTTGGTTGTGTTGGGGACTGCCTTTGGTTTGTGTGAGACTTTCTTGATCTTACTCTTTTGCAGGCTACACAAAGTTGAACTTTGTCGAACATCAGTTCCGGTAGACCTCTGACGAGTTTGTTGGATACGAGCTTTGTTATGTTCTTGAAAGTCAGATGATAGAATCTCTTGTGCCATAACCAAGACTGTTTTGATGCGGCCTTGGAAAGAAGATATATTGTCTTGTTGACCTTGAGTATCAATAGATCGATGTGTATAAGTTGGACCTTCGAATGCCGGCGAGTATCTACTTACCCGTTGGAGATCGAATACTGCATGTTGTAGCTTTGAAGGAAACCTCAAGTCCATTATCACAAAGTTGCCCAATACTAAAGAGATTGTGGCCAAGACCTTGGACATAGGAGACTTTAGGTATCTTTAGATTTCCCATTTCATGATCTCCAAAGCCACATATTCGAGCAACACCGTTGTTGCCAAATTTCACCGAACCACCATCAGTTGATGTGTAGTTGGACAGAAGATCTTTTTGGCCAGTCATATGTCGCGAGCATCCAGAGTCTAGAATCCACACACGGTTTGCCTGAAAGCAAAGGACAAATTAGTGTATGAAGATTGAAGAGCGGGTTTTGAACTGGGTGTTCAAAAGCCGTTGAAAAAAAAATAACGGGTCCTAATCCGAGGTGATTAGAAGTCATCTGCTGCAAGACAGTTATGTGACTTTTGGTACCCAAATTGTGCGAAATTTGAGTCCAGATAGATTAGCGTTTGTGTTAGGGTTCTTAATGGGAGAACCACAATCAGTCTTAGAGATAGTACGCTTAATGTCGTTGTTTGCAGAGACGCTGTTTTTAGGGACCCAGATAGACTTATATTGAATAGGCCTGTTAGTTTCCTTGTTAACCGTATTTTTAGGTCTGCAATGGCCTCTATGTTTGAGTATAGGAGCATAATTTAAGAATTTAGGTTTAGACAAACTTTGTGGTGTTTTGGACAATTTAAACAACTGAGCAAATGAGTATGCATTAATTGGAATAACATTCAAACCATTACAATCGTTCAAGACAGTACAAGAATGTAAATCAACAACGCGTTTGTCTTTAATTACATTGGAAATTGAAAACTTTGAAGAATTAAAAACTGCTCCTTGACTCATGACTTTAGACGCCGACCTTTACTGTGTGCCCTTTGGTACTCGAGTTTCTGTAAGAAAAGAACATGTTTGCTAGCTTTTTCAGATTTAGAGTTACGAGACTGTGTGTGCGGTTTTTGTATCCAGGAACTCTCTTCACATATATGGCTAGAGGCAGTGGAATTTCCGGTAACAGATTTAGAAGTGTTTCAAATATGTTCTATGATAGGTATGATTTATTTCTAAGAGATGTTATTGTCTTAGAATTGTTTTTGTGTCGCTTGCTGGAGTTGAAATTATCGCCTTAGAGTTGTTAGAGACAGAAACTTGTTTTTCTAAATTATATTGATTAGAAACGAGTTTATTGTACACCAGGTAGGAGGTTGAGTTCTTTGAGTATCCGATGAATACTGCTTCATCTCCTTTGGCGTCAAACTTACCGAGATTATCTTTGTCGTTTAGGATGAAACACCTGCAACCAAAAACACGAAAGTGTTTGACAAGAGGTACACGTTTATTTATAATCTCATAGGGTGTTTTGCCAACCGTTTGTTGATGATGGATCACTTTTGAATGTAGCCCGCAGTGTCCATGGCTTCAGCCAGAAGTGTAGAGGCAGCTTTGAGTATGTGATCATGGAACTAGTCAACCAGTATTCGATTTCATCGTTCTACGACTCCGTTTTGTTGAGGAGTTCTGGCAGCGGAATATTAGTGGGAGATACCAACGAAATCTAGGAATTCGGTTAACTCCTTGTTTTTGAACTCAGTGATCGTTATCCGTTCGGATGGGTTGAGCTTGAAGTTGGAGGTTGACATTGGTCTGCTTCAGAAATGAGATGGTCAGTTCTAGTGTCTCGTCCTTCGTGCATAGAAATATTACCCAAGTGTAGCGTGAGTAATCGTCGACCGTCACCAGTATATACTTCTTGGAAATGATGCTCTGAATGCGCATCGGACCACACAAATCCCTATGGATAAGCTCCAGAGGTTTGGTTGTGTTGGGGACTGCCTTTGGTTTGTGTGAGACTTTCTTGATCTTACTATTTTGCAGGCTACACAAAGTTGAACTTTGTCGTACTTCAGTTCCGGTAGACCTCTGGCGAGTTTGTTGGATACGAGCTTTGTTATGTTCTTGAAATTCAGATGAGAGAATCTCTTGTGCCATAACCAAGACTGTTTTGATGCGGCCTTGGAAAGAAGATATATTGTCTTGTTGACCTTGAGTTTCAATAGATCGATGTGTATAAGTTGGACCTTCGAGTGCCGGCGAGTATCTACTTACCCGTTGGAGATCGAATACTGCATGTTGTAGCTTTGAAGGAAACCTCAAGTCCATTATCACAAAGTTGGCCAATACTAAAGAGATTGTGGCCAAGACCTTGGACATAGGAGACTTTAGTTATCTTTAGATTTCCCATTTCATGATCTCCAAAGCCACATATTCGAGCAACACCGTTGTTGCCAAATTTCACCGAACCACCATCAGTTGATGTGTAGTTGGACAGAAGATCTTTTTGGCCAGTCATATGTCGCGAGCATCCAGAGTCTAGAATCCACACACGGTTTGCCTGAAAGCAAAGGACAAATTAGTGTATGAAGATAGAAGAGCGGGTTTTGAACTGGGTGTTCAAAAGCCGTTGAAAAAAAAATAACGGGTCCTAATCCGAGGTGATTAGAAGTCATCTGCTGCAAGACAGTTATGTGACTTTTGGTACCCAAATTGTGCGAAATTTGAGTCCAGATAGATTAGCGTTTGTGTTTGGGTTCTTAATGGGAGAACCACAATCAGTCTTAGAGATAGTACGCTTAATGTCGTTGTTTGCAGAGACGCTGTTTTTAGGGACCCAGATAGACTTATATTGAATAGGCCTGTTAGTTTCCTTGTTAACCGTATTTTTAGGTCTGCAATGGCCTCTATGTTTGAGTATAGGAGCATAATTTAAGAATTTAGGTTTAGACAAACTTTGTAGTGTTTTGGACAATTTAAACAACTGAGCAAATGAGTATGCATTAATTGGAATAACATTCAAACCATTACAAT